>FYBW01000005.1:0-600000 GCA_900186205.1 Debaryomyces psychrophilus | reverse complement strand
ATAACCCGATTGATCTAGCAACAATTCACCCTTTCTTTTTGCTTTAGGTAAAACAGGAAGAACCAGTTTTAAGACTCTATCTTGTGGATGAAATTTGGAAACTTCACTCAAGTTACCAATATCAATCGAACTCTGTACATTCTTAATACTTTGAGCGTACTCTTTACAGTCGCTTGCAATAGTTTCTATTGAAAACTTTGATATTTCCAAACATTTCGATAATTCATCCAAGAAACTCAACAATTCAGGATACTGGTTTCTAATAATCTTTTCAACGTAATGCAAAAAAGTCATACTATTCTTGTCATCTTTCATAAAGCTTAATCTTTGCAACGAACTCAATTTAAAACCTTGAGCTTGTTTGGTAGAGTCATTCATATAATTACCCACAGTTAAAATAATTTCAAACACGCTTTTCAAGTGTTGTGAAGTCTTAATGTTTTCGATTGCTTCATCAATCCCTCTCAACTTAAAAACAAGCTCATCATATTCTTTTTCAAAACTTGACATAACAGTCAATGCTCGTATTCTGGATTTCCAGTAGTGTTGCAAATTGTAAATCAACTCTAAGTAGATTCTATCTGGTTTTTGTAACTCATTCGGATCTTTGTCAGGTTTTGAAATTTGATCCATCTTGTAATCTGTTGAGTACGGTTCGAAATTTCTTGCCAATGTGTTTGTGACTTCAACAATCTCTTCCTTACCAAGGAATTCCAAAATGGCAGGGTTTGTGATAATATCTTTTTCACATCTTAAAATTTTAGCCACAACTTCATCATCAGATAAATTATTAATGGAATGCAAGTTGATACCAAACTGCTGAGCAATATCACGCGATAAGAATGTCAACTTATCTATATCTTCCTTCTTCTTTGTTGCTAACTTTTTAATTTCTTTAGCTGCAAAGATAAGCTCGATTTCATCGAAGATTCCTTTTGTCATCAAATCATTAGCTATTGTATTCGTTTGAGCATTTTGCCAGAAAGAGTTAGTAGTATTATTATCAAACTTTTCCCAATGCAATTGTTTTAACTTCTTCTTTGGTCTTGGGTAGTTATCAAATGGACTAGGAACTGGCGATGTTGTAACCGATTTCAGGACTTCTTTAGGTGATTTCCCAATAGGGAAAGGAGGTGGCGGTGGAGGTGGGGCAGGTGAGCCTGATCCACTTGATAAAAATGCAGGTGGAGGAGGTGGTGGAGGAGGAGGAGGTGGTGGTGTTCCGTTTTTATCACTTTCAAGTAATAGACGTGGAGGAATTTGTGGTGAAGCAGCATCAGAGGATGAAAAATTCAATGAAGGTGGTAACGGCGGAGCTGGAGGTGGCGGTGGAGGCATTCCTGATTGGCTGTCTTCTGTTTCACTCTTATTGTTCATTGATTTCTTCTTACTATCTTCCTTAATATCATCAAAACCGTCGATAGGCGTGGTTTTATTAACCGTCGAACTCAATTCTTTAAAAAATTTAGGGTCCATACCATCAATTGTTGTGTTCCGATGTCTTTTATAATTTTTAGCGTTATTCGTAGATTTAATAGCTCCCTCAGCGGTTGGAACTTTGCCTCGCATATATTTTGCTTCTAATCTGTTCATAGTATCCACAGACTTTGATGAATTAGTTGAATTCGTATTTAACGATGATAATTTTTGTTCCAAATCCTTTCTCAATTTCTCAGCTTGGTCCAATTCTTCATGGATCTTAGTTTTAATACTTGGATCAACATGTTCGAAACTGAATGAATTCGATTCTGTCTCATCAACACTAAAGTCTATATTGAAATCCTTAAAGTTATTTTGTAACTCCCGCAATCTTTCCATTGCTAAGTATTTCTGTTTACTAAACATGGAGCTATTGTTGAATTTCATAATGTCATTCGATTCGCTTTGTAAAGACGATAACTTTTTTCTTAAAGTATCTAATTTTTCTAGATCATCTTCTCGGCATGACCTTGGTGGGCCCTTCGGTATCACTATGTCTGGAGCTTCGATAACGCTATGTTCTGTCGTTTCTGCATCTTCAAAGTCATCTTCAGATGTTTCTGTTAATTCCTTTTCTTCTATGGGAGGAGATGTAGATTCTATATCATTCAGATTTGGGTCAACATATGTTTCAAAGTCTGTCATCTCTAGTTCTCTTGCCATATTTTCAATATCACCCATTTGATCTCTTAATGCTCTTAATCTTGAACTTGGTTCAACCTGAGTACCAAATTGTCTATTATCTAATTTGTACTCAGCCTTTCTTCTATGAATCTGTCTTTGCAATTTTTTGATTAATTTCTCATTACTTGTCTGAATCAGTACCGTAGTTTTAGGTCCGTTTTTCTTTGATTCAAAATGTGCACTATCATTGAGCATAATTAACATTTCTCTCATCTCCAACTCTTGTTCTTGCTTTTCAACAAGGTGTCTTTTTTTCAAATCTTCTAATTCTTGGCTTAATTCTTCGTTTAATCTTCTTGTTCTATATAAAACGGTTTCTTGTTCCTTGATTTCATTGGACAAGTTCGTAATTAAACCATCTGCGCCCATAGATAACTGCCTTGATAATTCATCTCTTTCCGCTGTAGCTTCTTCTGCAATTTGTTTAAAATTTCTTGCTTCTTCAATTGCCTTTCTATACATCTCATCTGTACTCAAGGTTGAAAATAATTTGTTAATTGCAATTCCAACAGCAGAGTCGTCGTTTGTAGTGTGAACCATTGTAACATTTTGGATTAAGCCATCCAATAATTTTAAACTCCTTAGCAACTCTTCGGAATCGTCCTTCTTTTCAGATTGATTAAGGTATAAATGTTGTATTGCACTAAGAAAAAAGCGCTGTGCTTCACTATTCTTGATATTCTTCCATAATGATTCAACTAACTCCACTGGATCGTTAAAATCAAGATTCTCGTCAATTTGTTCTTTACTTTTCAAGTAATTTTCATCATTGTTAGCTAGCTCTATGAATTTTGCACATTGTTGATTTAAATTTTCATAGTTCAATTCTTGAAACTTAGCAAATAATCCATCAAGGCCAGCAGAGAAGAATTGTGCTCTCAAATGTATTCTAACTCTAAAGTCAACACCATATTCAACTATCGTGTTGATTAGTAACATCGTGCCTAGACAATATTCTAGTAAATGGTTTTCAAGATTACCTTGATTAGTACTGCCTGTATAAGCGAATTTCAATTCTTCACTGGCACCAACTAATGAGTTCATATATTTACCTTTACCATCAATAATCTTCTCTACTGATTTTAACCATAATTCAAACCTTTTGAAAGATCCACCTGCGGGTGGTTTTCTCACCAATTTCTTTTTAGATGAAGTGCTTTGAACAGCATCATTGTTTGACTCAAATTCAAAGAATGGTTTAGTAGATATATTATCCAAAGCCTTTAAGATTTTATGGTACGCATTCGGAATATCGTTATCGTTATTATGACTATAATAAGCTATCATAAATGTTAACGACTCTGCTGCAATTTTTCTAGTGATTATTCTGGGCGATAATAACGAACCTGAAACAGCATTAACGTATAGATTCACATCCGTTCTAACTCTTTCGGCTCCTAATTTTTGATTCATCATGCACTTGAGAGCCTTTAATGTATTGAACTCTTTATCAAATATTTTATCATTAATGTCATTGATATCCACATGATTTATAGAGTCCTGGATTTTAATCAAATAGGCAGACAATATGGCATCACCTTGACAATCATATATGAAACTCCTAACCCAGTCGATGGGTTCAGTTCTTAGTGAAACCCAGAGGTTTTTCAATTGTTGAGCTGAAATAGTCTTAGCAAGTAACAACTTGGTATAAAATTCCGGGGTTGCATTTTCTTCTTTATTACGAACTACTCGTTCGTGACGCTTATATTCCGTTAAAGCGTCTTGGTAAATCAACATCCATTTTTTATCTGGACTATAATTATTCATTTCTTGCTTGGCTTGAGGTGGTAATGACTTAAAATCTCTTTTGTCCATAAGATCTCGGAATATTCTATCAATTTCGTAAACCAGTTCGGGTTTCTCTAATGCAAATCCGTTCACACCGCTATTTGAAGTTTCATTTGCGTTGGCTAACGATAACGACGGTTTGGAAATCATGGACGAACCGGTAGGCTTCCTTGATAGTGTATTATTATTAGGTACTGATCTCGTAGTTTTGGTTTCATATGGGTTAGAAACTGTAGATATGCTGTATGTTGATGCATGTCGAGAATGATTAGAATTGGTAACCTGTGACGTGGGCACTATATTTGTATTCGACTTGTTCGTTGACGCCATACTGTTGTGTCGTTTGCTATTATGACTGACATTACCCGTGCCACCACTTAGTATACTCGATGAATCAAATGATGATGTATCACTATAGCTATCGTTTACATTCTGATTCTTATTCTTCTTAAGACTGAAGAACGAACTAGTGGAGATTCTATTTCCATTATGATTGTTACTATTATGTACTCCAGTTTGCCCGCCCTGTTTAGAGTTATTATAAGCTCTAGAGTTATTTAACTCTTCATTTATACTCGAGTCCAATTGATTTGAGTGGGGCATCGATGAATCATTTGGTCTTCTTCTCATGTTGTATCAAATGTACAAGTGATCCTTAAGTTCACAATCTACGTTGAGACTTATGCCAAGTTTGATTTAACTTATCTAGATTAATCGTACTTGGATAATTGTGTATAGATTAATCTTATTTTTCTAGATGTGAAATCAATACTTTACCGAACACTAGAAACGCCTTTTGTTTCAACTAAGTTTGGCTGGATTAGACAGCGCTTGCTTAACTTAAACGGGCGCGTCACAAAACAAAAATTTCCTTTGGGTGAGAAAAGTGAAATATTTAAATAGAATGGGTTCTTAAATTATATTAAACAGACTATATATATCTATTCATCATTAATACTTTCTTGAAGCATGTGCAACGTTTGATCTAAATCACTATCTATTTTCCGTTTAAATTTTTTTGATTTCGAATTTTTACGGCCAAGCTCTTGCTTGGTATCGCCTTCGTCCTCAATTACATGGTCCTCAAAATCTTGAAACTTCTCAGAAGTATCGGCAAATTCATCGTTATCCTTATCGAATGATGACTCACGTTCTTTTTCTGATGATACCCCTTGATCCTTGTAGGCAGATGGTTCTTGAGGTTTCGTTGATTTGGAATCTGTGACCTTAGATTTGGGTGTTTCTGTAGTGATAACCTCATTGATGTCCTTTATTGCATTATCTACAGTCAGCTTGGACTCAGTGGTACTGGGAATTGTCGCGTCGGATTGAGTCCTACGTGTTGTAGTATCATGTTGGTTATTTGGTTTGGTGTCTTTGACAGGTAGTCTAATGAGCGACCTGAAAGCTTCATGATTCAAATCCTCGACATTTGTTTCATGGACATTTTCCACATTGTCCCAGAACCCTAGTTTACTCCAGAATATCTTGCTTCTTATCAAGTTCAATATAAAGTAAAGCTTCATAACCTTGCATTCTTCAATTTTTTCTTCTTCCTCAGTGAGATTCTCCTGCCTCTTCGGAGAGCTCGTAAGTTCCGAATCACTAGAGTTATTAAACGACCTCTTGAATTGGAAATTTGGAGTGGTTGGCTCCTTAAACTGGTTATTTGGTTTCAATTTGTATACATTGCTGCTGATAAGTCTTATTTTCGCAAAAAAGTCACAAATCGTTCTCAATTTTATAAGACAATAGTTACATAATGGATAGCTTACAATCACTTCTTGGGTTTCAGTATTAACACTTGAGGAATCAGGGTTCAATAATTTCAATGAATATAGCCTTGAGTGTTCCAAGATGTCATTCTTCGTTTGTCCGCAAAAGCTACATGGATCCTTGGTAGCCACAGGTACATCCTTCTTAAGCTTATCACCCTTATAGGCCAATTTAAAAGTCTCATTTACGCCACTTATTGGCTCGATGACAGCTTTACCTTCCACTATAAGGTTCCAGAAATTCTTTCCCTTTTGCCATCTATTCATAAAATTTGAATTGGCCAAATTTGGGATAAGCGGGAAGCTGTTCTCTAATTCTTCAGCCCAAACGGTTCTAAAAAACTTTAAATTTTTCAAAGCAGTCAAATCCATGTGAAATTCGGGTTTTATTATAGTATATATAAAAAATTTGAAATCTTGTTGATATTGAGCTAAATCAAATCTGATTGCACCAACGTTTGGTGAGTAAATAATCGCCTCTAATTGCAGAATATACTTCATAGCATTCTCGTCGGTTCCTTCCTCTGTTCCCTGTTCATTTTCATCGCCTGTGTTCTTTGTGTGCTCTAGCTTCGGAGTGTCGGTGCCAGAGAATGTAAGCTTGTGCTGTTCCTCGATCTTGAAAAATAATTGTTTTAAGTCTTTCAATTGATCTTGTAAGTTGTCTATAATAGTATTCTTTTCTTCGATTTCTTCATTCAATTTACGGTTCTTCACTTTGAAGTTGTATGCTTCTCGGGATGCGTTACTAACCATCTCGTTAGCTTCGTTAAACAAAGATGCTGTCAAATCCTCCACTTCTCCCAGTAATTTCGTGTTTTGTGCCTCTGCTGTGTCTTTTAACTCCTTAACCTTCACATGATCCTTCTGTAAATTTTCAAACTTAGGTACAACTTCTTTATATTTGGCTTCAATATCACTTAGCTTATTTAATTTTTGTTTTAGTTGACCATTATCTCTATGTAAATGTAACAATTTTTCTTCCAATTCCAGCTGTTTCGCTACAGCTGTAACCAACTTTGTGGACAACAGAGTAACTTGCTGGGTTAATCTGTCATCCATACTCTCAATCGTATTATTTTCAGTCATGTTGACTTGATTGTATTGTGCTGCTTCTCTGAATAATTGTATATCTATCAACTATCAATAAAATGTACGACCGTTTCACAAATATTCATGTGCCGCGCACACACTCCGCATATAAATCATTGCTTCTAGATAAGAAAAGATACAGATATTTAAAAACTTTAACCATAGCATCTAGAGAAATTGTTTAAAGTGTTCCTAGTTACTTTCTATGACTTCATAAGTTTCATTAGGCCAAAAAAATTTAAACCGATAGAATTGTCGTCCAGTGTTTAATGACATAAGGTGAAAGAACTGCTGACGGAACCCTTCTCAAGCAAATCAAATTTATTTTTGAATCCAACGGAATTCCAGTTTCTACTTAAGAATAGTTTGAAGTAATAGTATAATCTGGAGGATTCAATTATCATGCTGTTGGACTATGAAATAGATAAGTCAGAATCCGGCGAGATGAATTCAATATTACACTTTGATTCGAACAGAGGCTGTTGCTCTGGATGCGATACGCGCCATTCTATTTCCATAGACGAATTAAGAAAATACTTGAAGAATGAACATATCTACAAGCAAAAGAAAGAACCTGCGTTAGACAAGTTGCCATTTGAGATAAGGTTGAAAATTGCAAATCAATTGTCGCAATTTGATTGCTTGAACTTGCTAAGAACGAACAGAGCGATGTATTCTTCAACAATTCCTAGGTTATATCAACATATAATTGTTGACCAGAAATATAGTCAGTTCAACAAGGAGTATGACTTTAGACATTACACTTTCGTGGAAGATTTCAATGACTACGAGGAATTTTCTTGCTCGTATATAAAGAGCCCATATAACTTCAAAAGATTCTTGCATCATTACATAAGATTGCATCAGTCTCTTGAGAAGGATATTGACAATTTCGATAAATTTGGTCCAAATGTGACTTATCCGTATATTAGGAAGATCCAGTGCATCGACTTACCTGATTCCTTAAATATATACGATTACGAATTGAATGATAATTTAAGCGACTTCTTTGGAAAACTAAGCCATTTGAAAGAACTAATTTGGCTTAATGATAATTTCAGATTAGAATATTTAGAAATGCTACCAAATTATCAATCAATAACGACTTTGGTGTTAAATATAAAGTTTAGTAACTATCTAACAGAATTGCACACGCCAACTAAAGTGGAACATGATAATTCAGATGAAAGGGAACATGCTGTGCGACTGTTGAAGTTTCCCAATTTGATTAATTTTCAGATTAGACCTTTCCAGAATTCTAATAGGCTCATGAAGATCATTAACAACCTACTAATTAGTTCTAATCCAGAGATTATAAGCGAACATTTAAAGATTTTGAAATTATCTAGGTTCGATAAGGACATTAGTGTACTAGTGCCGCCATGTCAGAATTTGGTAACTACGAACGAAGTATCTGAGTTAAATGAACTAGACTTGGGAACGATTAATTCTTTACTTGTCCAGACTGAATTGAAATATTTAAACAATTTATCGATTTTACTGTTTAATAATTGTTTACTTACACCAGACGACTCGCGAACGCTAATAAATTCCGTCAATCTTGCAAATTTGAAAACATTAGAATTAAAAAACATATCCGAATATCAGAAAATACATGCAACAGTTAATAATACCGAAGAGCTAATCGACCTTTTACAACCTAGTTTTATTGTTAAAATCGCACCATATTTATCTGGCTTGCAACACTTGTGCATCGACTATCGAGAATCTCTTACAGATAGTGTGCCAGAATTTTTAACGCTGATATCCAGTGATAATTTAAAATCGTTGGATCTAATAATCAGATATAATCAAAGTAAGCTTAGTTCATTCGATAATAGTATCAGCGAGTTTTATAGTGCTTATTCCAGTGCCATAATTTCAAGAAATAAATACAAAACTTTGGTAAAATTGTCAATTGAAACGAAAGAAGAAAATACGTTTTGCGACATAAGCGTTCCAATTCCATCAAATTTCTTTTACAAAGAACTTGGCAATTGCCTAAACTTGCGCAGCCTTAGAATCAACCCTAGTGTCATAAATAGCTCGGAAAAGGTGATTACGTTGATTAGTAATTTGCCTAGGCTAACCAAACTCGATGTATTCGGTTCTCATGCTGGCGGAGCTCCCCATCTTGGTCTAACAATGGCAAATTCAACCGTATATGATGAGTGGTTCAGGGTGCAACATGCAGTCATATTGTATCTACAGTATAACCCCAATTTAAAGTACATTAGAATCAACAAGTGTATATTTGAATGCCAAGGAAAACTGCTTCAGGTGGTCCCCCGTGATGGTATTGACCGATGGTTTAACGAGCGTATTAGGGTTGGCTTCAATATCGACGGGTAGGCGTATTCTCTTGGTTATGTCTATGACGGTATAATCTCGGACGAATGAACGGCAAGTTCTGGCTGCAAATGGAAATGGAAAAACGGCACTCACCCTCAACAAGAGGGGCGCAAAAAGAAAAAAGTTTTTTTAGGATGCAAAATCTGAAGCGTCCGAACCAGTTTACCTCAGACACCAGTAGTTATCGAAGTAGCTTACAGGAGTATGTAGTAAAACAATCTATAATATATTCATTAAAATTAGTAGTATCATGAAAACGTTTCACCAGAAGCGCTGTATAAAAATTCGTATATAAAAATTCGTGTAAACATTATTGTAATCGGCGTTAGTCTATAAAACCCGAAAACCAAAAAACTTCAGTTCTGAGCTATTGAGTGTAAAAGCAGCAAGCGGAATTAGTTTGAGCTCCTGACGGAGAAGCCAAAGATGTTACCGAAGAAAGAGCCTTCGAACTTGGAGTCGTACTTGACAGAGTTCGATCTGATCTCTTTCATGATCATGGCTTCTTTTTCTTGAGCGGTCAATTTGATAATTGGAGCAGATGGATTAGAAATCATTGTGTTATATATATATGTGAGTTTTGTATAGTTCAGAACAAAAGAAAGTCTGAAACTGGGGAAAAGTGTTGCATATTTATATCAAAGTGTTACTCATCGAAAAGGCGGTCAAATGGAGTCTTCAAATAATCCGGACATTCGCATACCGCAAATTTTCCGAAGGCGGGTTCCATTAAACCGAGCTTGGCATATTAATAGCCACAATATGGCGTTTAGACTGGGTGATCTCCCGATACAGTCGAATTCCAGCCCAGGGAGGAGACTGGACCATACGGTGTTTACGATGGAGGTGAAGAAAACAAATTCAACTAGGGTTGTGTGTTTAAGACCAGAGAGATATGGTGGAAGGCACAATCTGCTAGCGCGGTAAGCGGAGAAGCTCCGCAACCGCTACTTGTGACCGTTTGGGACAAGCGCGCAATTTTCCACGCACTCTATCCACCCAGCCAGACCCGCTCGACCGAACGGAACGAGACAAAGACACGCGATCAAAACCTATGGGTGTGCACCCGCCATGACCAAACACTGTGGTCTGCGACATGTTGAGACATTTTGCCAAAGTCATTTTGCCAAAGTCATTTTGCCAAAGTCGTCTACCTACAGAAAATACTTCTAAATTGACCCAGTCACTCGGGCAGCCTCGTATAACTGCTTGTAGACGCATATAGAAACCTTCATCCACGAGCGTAACCTGGATCCACCCCGAGCCCTCGAACACATATCCCACGCAACCGTCCGACCGACGACTGTCGCATGTGCCACTCTCTATTCCCAAGTCCAATTGTCTAATCCAATCGTCTAATCCAATCGTCTAATTCAACCGTTGTTGTCCACGAACAACTGTCGTGGGCGCGAAAGTATTGGGATGGTTCAAATGCGATTGTCGCCGCCACGGCTCGTACCGACGAACACAGTACTCGCCAACCCCCGCCATCCTTCCATACTGCACACTCCGGCCACGCGGGTCACATGCAAACGCACGTGATAACATCCAGCTCATCGTGGGCATATTCGCAGACTGGTTCCTCAGCCGCAGCGCCCTAACGAGGTCCGATCCTGGCACCGGCCTGGGCTGCGGAAATCGCTCGTGTGAGACTATGCGATTGGCGCTCGCGTGATGCTGTGGACCAGGTCGGACACCGCCGAACCGCGTGTTTCGCTGCAGATTATTATCACCACGTTGTCTGGTCGAGCCTCGGCAGGCGTGCGTGAACCACTAAACGTGTGCTAATTTCGCTGGTATTATAGCTGCAAATAGCTGCTCGTACGACCAAACGCTCTTTACGGACTCCACGTGGTGGAAAGTAGAAGATTTTTACTTCCAGAACCAAGAAACCGCAGGCGAAGCCAAGGCTATTCAGTGTTTGATGTCTTGATACAAGATAGGTATAGGGTAGTATGAGGGAACAGCTGACACGTCAAAAGGCTAATGGTAGTAATGGGTCGACGGCGGTGGAGGAAGATGTGCAAGACATGCCAATATCAGAGGTGCGAAATTCGCGATGCAGCCACTATATCATAACGGTTGTGACAGGAGGTAATAAATCGATTAATTAATATCCCAATTCTGTATATGGGCCACGAGATGTAATACATTCTTAGGCATTTCTTTTATCGGCAAGAAAAATATATAAACCAAGGAAATTGTCTTTTATTGCAGCACTGTTTTTTTAACAGAGGATATACTTGTAAGAGCAAATACCAATGAGCAGCATTACTGAAGACATTAGACCACAAGATGTGTCGAACACGGGTGGTAAGACTGCGTTCAAGGATTACATCGGAAAGTACGCTCATGTTGAAGATCCGTTGGAAAGAAGAAGATTGGCATTGGAGGAAATTGACCTGGAGGGATTCGGATGGACACAAATCAAGATGATTTTGATTGCCGGTGTGGGTTTCATGACAGACTCTTACGATATTTTCGCCATTAACTTGTCGGTAACCATTTTGTCATATGTGTACTGGGCCGGTGTCATGCCAGACTCGACTATCACGTTGATCAAGGTTTCTACCTCTGTCGGTACTGTGATTGGTCAATTAGGTTTCGGTATCATGGCCGATGTTGTCGGCCGTAAGAAGATCTATGGTTTAGAATTGATTGTTATGATTGCTGCTACCGTTTTCCAGTGTTGTCTTGGTAATGCGCCTGGGGTCAATTTCGTGGCAATTTTTGCGACGTTGAGAATTGTGATGGGTATCGGTATCGGTGGTGATTATCCATTGTCGTCGATTATTTCGTCTGAATTCTCCACCACCAAATGGAGGGGTGCCATCATGGGTGCGGTTTTCTCCAATCAAGGTATCGGTCAAATTTTGGCCGGTGTTGTTACAATTGTTTGTGTCGCTGCTTACAAGAATCAGTTGATCGACGCTAGCATTGACCCAGATACTCAAATCGCGGATTGTGGCCCGGCTTGTATGAAGGCTTGTGATCAAATGTGGAGAATCGTTATTGGTTTCGGTTGTGTCCCAGGTGTCATTGCCTTATACTACAGGTTGACCATTGCCGAATCGCCAAGATACCATTTAGATGTCGATGAACATGATGACCTTGAAAAGGTTGTTGAAGCTGAAGTTGTTCTTGACAAGGCTGCAGCCGATATTGCTCCACCAAAAGCTTCCTTCACTGAGTTTTGGAAGCATTTTGGCCAATGGAGATACGGTAAGATTTTGATCGGTACTGCAGGTTCTTGGTTCATGTTGGATGTTGCTTACTATGGCTTAGGTTTAAACACTGCTACTATCTTGCAAACTATTGGTTACGCCGGTGGTGACAATGTCTATGATATTTTATACAATTCTGCTGCTGGTAACTTAATTTTGGTTTGTGCTGGTTCTTTACCAGGTTACTGGTTCACCGTTGCTACTGTTGATACCATTGGTCGTAAGCCAATCCAAATTGGTGGTTTCATTATCTTAACTATTTTATTATGTGCCATCGGTTTTGGATACGATAAGTTGAAAAACGAGACCAACAACGGTTTATTAGCATTATACGTCTTAAGTCAATTCTTCCAAAACTTTGGTCCAAACACCACTACCTTCATCGTTCCAGGTGAAGTTTTCCCGACCAGATACAGATCGTCTGCCCATGGTATTTCCGCCGCTTCTGGTAAAGTCGGTGCAATCATCGCTCAAACATGTATCGGTACTTTAATCAACCACGGTTGTTCCAAAGATGAGCAGAACTGTTTCTTGCCACATGTCATGGAAATCTTCGCGTTGTTCATGTTGATCGGTATCTTCACTTCCCTCTTA
Organism: Debaryomyces psychrophilus; assembly: GCA_900186205.1. Lineage (NCBI taxonomy): Eukaryota > Fungi > Ascomycota > Pichiomycetes > Serinales > Debaryomycetaceae > Debaryomyces > Debaryomyces psychrophilus. The sequence continues at coordinate 587,009 of FYBW01000005.1, read as the reverse complement.
GTTCCAGAAACTAAAAGAAAAACATTAGAAGAAATTGCCGAAAGATACCATGGCGAAATCGATACTTCTAAGTTAGTTCATGACAGAATGACTCAAGTCGTTCAGGGTCAAGATGCGTCCTTCAGCTCTGATGCTAAATAATAGATGGTTTTTATCTTGGGTTATTTTCTCGTCATTAATTGATCACATTATAGATATTTATTTTAGTTCGTTCCTTTTTAATTAATAATAAGTTAAGTTTTTGCACATAATATTCTGTAAGAATTGATTTTCGAATATTTCTCAGACATTTACTGAACGTTACGATTTTCAATGTTCATCTATTAAAATGCTTTACAATTACTTACAATCTACGAAATTTAGAAGAAATATCCCGGACTGGATTGCCGTGTTAGTACTTCTAATAATTTTTTTTTTTGTTGTCGAACCTGCTAGGCCATTTCAACGACAATTCAAATTGTCAGATCCAACCCTTCAACATCCATTTGCAACTACTGAACGGATCACCGACAATCAGTTATATTTGTTATCGTGTATCTTGCCATTAGCTATTATAGCACTTGTCAATAATATTCGTCGGAACAATAATGTCAATTTCGGTAAGTTTCATGTCTTGCAAGTATCTTTCTTGGGGTTATTAGTTTCGTTGAGTATCAATGGGGTTATTACAGATATACTAAAAAATTGGATTGGAAGACCTAGGCCAGATTTCTTGGCCAGATGTGGAGCAACATCAACTACTCCGTCGAATACGTACGTCGGGATTGAAGTTTGTAGAGCACCATTAGGTGAGATGTATCTATTTGACGGTGGGAAATCTACTCCTTCGGGACACGCATCATTATCATTTGCCGGCTTATTCTACTTCTACTTATGGGTCTTGGGTCAATTCAAATTGAAACGGGATTCAGCTTTATGGCAGAATCTAGTTGCATCTATTCCAATTGTGTTAGCAGTCTACATTGGCTTGAGTAGAACCCAAGACTATAGACATCACTTTTTCGATATTATTTTTGGAAGCGTAATTGGTATTTCAGTAGCAAGCATGGTTTATTTTAGGTATTTCCCATGTTTAAGTCTGGAAAATAGTAACGTACCATTAATAGTTGATGACGACTTATTACCGACGTGATTTCGTACAAAGACGAATATTGAAACGAAACAGTGATGTTTTCTAGCTCGACGTGATCAACCTATTGAAGATAAGAGATAAACATGAAGACATGATTACTAGCATATCGTCGACATGACATTTATATTGAAATATAACTACATTCCAAGTTATTAATTATCAATATATAATTTGCTTGTGTGCGGTTTTAATAATCTACAACTATGAAATAAAACAGCCGTTTATTTAACTTAATTGTCCGTTGAGGACCCCTTATTAATGTAATAAAAAACTCTATCCTTATATCAAATAATAAATAAAATAAAAATTAAAATTAAAACTTGGAAGTAAAACCCGCCTTATAACTTTTAAAATGGTGATAAAAAAATGTTCAACAAAAATGTAGTCTTTAAAAAAAAAATCAATAGTAACTATTAACACATAAAATCAACGAGTTGAGCGTTGACTTGCAATAAATTCAATGGAGTCATTACATTAATCATTAAGTATTCCATGTCAATTAAACTTTAATATTAGGAAACCTAAAAGTTCAATTTCTTTGGTTGTTCCCAAGGATTTTCTTGGTTAGTGAAGTGGCCGTAAGAAGCGGTCTTGAAATAGATTGGTCTGGCTAAATCTAATTCCCTCACAATAACACCTGGTCTTAAATCGAAGTTCTTTCTGATGATAGTAACTAATTCTTCGGAAGAGTGCTTAGAGGTACCGTAAGTGTCGATGTGGATGGATAATGGGTCAGCGACACCAATAGCGTAAGAGAATTGGACTAATGCTCTTCTGGCTAAACCGGCGTTGACTAAGGACTTGGCGACCCATCTGGCAGCGTACGCCGCGGATCTGTCGACCTTGGAGAAATCCTTACCGGAGAAAGCACCACCGCCATGAGCACCCCAACCACCGTAAGTGTCAACAATGATCTTTCTACCAGTTAAACCGGCATCACCTTGAGGACCACCAATGACGAATCTTCCTGATGGTTGAATGTGGTAGGTGGTCTTGTCATCCAATAAGTGTTCTGGAATGACCGTCTTGATGATGTGTTCTTGGATTTGGGTTCTTAAGTCAGCTGTGGAGATGTCATCAGAGTGTTGCGTGGAGATGACAACAGTGTCGACCCTACGTGGGATGACAGCACCACCGTCCTTTTCGTATTCGATGGTGACCTGGGTCTTGGTGTCTGGTCTCAACCAAGCTAAAGCACCCGATCTTCTGGCAGAAGCTAATTTGGCGTTCAATTTGTGGGCCAACAATAAAGTCAATGGCAACTTTTCGTCGGTCTCGTCAGTCGCGTAACCAAACATGATACCTTGATCACCGGCACCCAAATCTTCCAATGCCTTTTCGTAGTGCAAACCTTGCGCAATATCTTGTGATTGTTGTTCAATGGCAACTAAAACGTTACACGTTTTGTGGTCGAAACCCTTTTCACTGTTGTCGTAACCAATGTGCTTGATGGTTTCTCTAACAATCTTTTGGTAGTCCAATTGGGCCTTGGTGGTGATTTCACCGAAAATCATGATCATACCGGTCTTAGCAGCAGTTTCACAAGCAACCTTAGACAATGGATCTTGCGACAAACAAGCATCCAAAATAGCATCCGACACTTGATCACAGATCTTATCTGGGTGTCCTTCACCGACAGATTCGGACGTAAATAAAAATTTTTCACCAGCCATGTTGATTAATTTATTTTTTTCTATGAGGTAACTACAAGTAGGGAACAATTGACAAAGTAGCAGCCTTAATGTTAATTCTTGAAAAGCTCAATAAGAAGATATTTTCCAAATAAAGAACAACAGAAAAGAAAATTTTTGTCCAAAATTTCCAAACTATTTATATTAGAGAGAAACGTTGGCATAAGATACCATCGGAAAGCCACAACAAATCGAAATTTTTTAAACGAAGGTGCGAATCACATGCAATTGAACCACCATGGCCTGTGTCGCATTTGGTCGTTTAGGCAAACGTTGATTGTGCGAAACGACAGCGTTGACAAAACGGCGACGTGAGATGACGTAATATTTGGACATGGAAGTAACACAATTGTCAAGGAGACATAAAGGAGACATAATCGCGACATGGGAATCGGTGGGGGGTGGGGGTACTTCATAAAGGCGAAGTGACACAAAGGCACCAGAAACGCGTTTTCGCAGTACCTGGTAAACAAAGAAACTACACGTCAAAACGCCAACTAGTGGGAGATGGGCGGCTGGCACGTACAAAGTTGAACGCGACTGAAAAGAGGCCATTGGAGTTGGTATTGGTGATTAGTGCAAACATGGATCTCTTAGACGAATTAGAGGACCACGGACGTCAACACCAGACGTATCTCGACACACAGGTGATCGGTACGCACGACGAGATAAGTGACGAAGAAACGGCAGCAGACGCCCAGGCGGGATCGATGCTAGGATTGAACTTCAATATGGGCGGGATTTCGAAGTCTTTGACGGGCGATATGGGCAACATGCCCGACATGAGTGTTCTCGACAAGGTGAGACAGCGGTTGTACGGCGACGGGGGCAGCGAGACCCAGAGCAGCGAGACCCAATGTATCGACGAAGATCGGGAAAATGAAGATGGTTCGACCCAGGTGGGCGGCGACTCGACCCACAAGGCGCACATATTACCGCAGCTCTCGATTGACGACGCCGAGATCGTGAGTCAACCCAGGGAGGGGGTGTCTTTCGACTACACGACACAGAAGGTTGATACTGGCAGCGGTGGCGGCCTATTTGTACACGACAACGACGAGACAGAACGCCCCCAGACAATGACCAGGGAAGAGCGCCAGTTGAAGATTGCGCAGCTTGCGGAGCGCAAGAGGCAAGAACGGTTGGCTAAGGAGAAGCAACAGGAGGAATTGGAGGCTGATATAACACATACAACGCTCACCGACGAGGAGAATGACATAAACGGCCACAACGATTCGGTCGTCCCGGCGAATGTTTCGGCCAAACAGATGAAGGAAGCTGATGAGTTTTTGAATATAAAGAAGAGAGAAAAAAAAATTCAGCCCGAGTTCAAGCGCAGAGTGATTTTCACAAAGGATAGACTTTTATCGGCGTTTGCTGACGACGAGTCCGAACAATCTGACTACGGCGATAACTCTCAAGACACAGCAATCAAATCGAGTCCTGTAACTTCTCCTTTAAAAATAGTTCAAAAGACTGATCCCTTTGCGAACAACAACCACGACGAAGATGAAAACATTTTGAATTTGCTGGATGCAATGCATTCTCCCAAACAACTGGTAAAACAACCTCAAAAGAACCCAATCGAGATATACGCCCAAAATTTGAAGCTGCAATTACTGTCATCACCAACAAGGAGTACGAACAATAAGCTTATCAACTTGGATAGTGACTCCGAATCGGTTTCGAATTCTGAATCTGAATTTGAGACTCGTAATGCAATTAATGACGAGCTTAAGAAGATTCCCTTGTTATCAAAAGAAGATAGATTGTCTATTAAGCAAAAGTTTTCAAAGAAGAAGATGTCAGCTCAAACCCCAGTATTCGCTAGTTTGCCTAGACTGTTAAGAAAAGTAATCTCATTAGAGAAGAATCCCAATTCAGTCTCATTCCTTGGCCATTTACGAAAGGCTAACATTAACCAGTTGCTCATTAATAAACAGCTGGACCCTGATAATGAAATATTAGAAGAATTAGAAAAAGACGAAGAAGTGATGGGATCCTTATTAGAAAGAGAAATGGAAAAAGTTAAAAATATCAGAAGAAAGGAAAAATTAAGAGAGAAAGCTGCATTAGCCCTTTCCGGTAAAGGAGCTGTTGACGGTAGTGATGCCGAACTTGAGAATTATAATAACGAACAGGATATCGATGGGGACGTCCCTGATAGTGATGTAGACTCAAATCATTCTTCGAACTACGATTCAATATATGAAGGTGAAGCTCAAAATGAAGAAGATGAAGATGAATATGAAGACAATACTTTATCTAAAGCTAATCGAAAAGCCAAGAGATTAGTGGTATCAGATGATGAGGATGGCGATACAGGCAAGCACACTGCGGAGGAATCCCAAAGAAAGAGAAATGATGATAGTTATATGTTCGGAGTTATTGACCACAGAGATAATGAAGACAGCCTAGGAATCGAGAATGATGATTTCATTACTACCGTTAATACTCAAAAATTGAGAGCTGTATTTGGCAGTGGCGCATCATTAACACAAGCATTTGAAAGCGGTACTCAAGTTTTAGATAAAACCAATAACGAAAGTATTTTTGACAATTTGAGAAAAGATGATTCAATAACTGATGGTTCAAATATGCATGGGCACGGAACGGATGAATTGAACAATAAAAAATACGAATTATTCAAGAATTTGAAACCAAGAGAGAAAACTTTCAATATCGAATCACAGGTTCCTGAGGATATCAATAAGTCAAGTATCCTTCATACTGAATTGCCTTCATTTCAAGACATTATTGAAACCGGTATCCAAAATACTCAACCAGATTCAATATCAACACAAGTTGATAACCCCAGCCAATTTGAGGCTTCAACTCAAATTGACGATACTACTCAAACCATTCATGATAATTCTGGAATCCCCTGTAAGATCGAAGTTATAGACAATGAAGATGAGAACGATATTAACCCATCAGCAATAAAATCTGGACGTAAATTGATCCGCAAAAATTTGCCTTTGAATAGTATCATGGAAGATGAAGAACAATCAGAAGAGGAACCTTCACCAGAGGAAATGCAACACCAGATTAAGTTATACGAAGAAAAAATTAGGCGAAATGAATTAAAATCCAGAAAGAAGCAAAAGGAATTGGAAAGAATGGGTATGAAAAACATAGTAGAAGGAGAAGCTGAAGAATCTGAAGATGAATGGCATGGACTTGGTGGTGTTGATGGTGACCTCTCTGATGATCAAGCTGATTCAGAAGATGAAAAAATGATTGATAATAATTTTAATATTGATTTAAAGAATGACGATCTTAGGCGTAAGTTTATGGAAGAATATCAGATTAAAGATCAGAAGGAATTAGAAAAATTATTGGATGACGTTAAGAACCATAGATTGACAAAGAGAGCTAATGGTAATGGTTTTGATATTGAATTAAGTGATGAAGAAGATGAGCTCTTATCTGCCTATAGAAAACAAAAATTGAAGGAACAACAGGCAAGATTAATGAACAATAAAAAATTACATGAACTTGCAAAAAATGAAAAGTCCAAAGCATTTTTTGAATCTATTCAGGATTCTACTTTATCTGTTAACATTGACGATGAAGATGATTTTGACCAGAAATCAAATGAAAAATTTCCATCTCAAACACAAGTCAAAAATCCGTTAGTGGGCGCAGACAAAGAGAACAAGAGCGATAATGAGTCTGATGTAGAGGGTAATGATGAAGAACCGAAAAAGAAAACGATTATAGTGGAAGAATCATTTGTACAAAAACAATTATCATTCTTAATGAAAAGCGGAAAAGAAGACTATGAACACGAGCAGAACATCTCAAATAAACAGCATGGGTTTGATTCTTCGGATGATGAAATAGATGATTTGCAAACTTTAAAAAGTAAGAGTCTCAGTAATTTACATTCCGGGAAGAGATCTAAAAGTCCGACAACCATTGATGAAATACTGAATAAAAGAGCCCATGAAAACAGTGATACTGACATCGATGAAGAATTCATGCCGACTATAAAGAAGCCTTCAATTATAAATTCCTTCAGACTATCAAGTAGCCAACAAGGTATTCAAGTCAAAGATGGTAAACAGTTTTCAGGTGTCACTATTAGTAAACAGTATAAGACTGCCTCAGGATCAAAAGCTTCAATCACCTACTTGTCAAAGGCTAAAGGTAATCCAGTTAAAAGTTTAAAAGAAAGACAGATTGAAAAAAGTCTTAATAATGCAAAGAATAACAATAGAAAATTATTTAATAGCGGAGGTTTTGAGAATTAAGTAAAATGCAAAGTTAATTTATTTAACAGGTATAAATAGTTAATAGTAAAGAATAAATAATTGTATAGATATATCTCGAGTTTTATCTAGTTAACCGAAACATATCGCTAATATGACAATTAAATCATAATATACTCCGATTTAAAGCCTCATTCAATGAGTTACGACTAACTTCAGTCATTAAAGGTTTTCGGAAAACAGACTGATCGCCATGGTTAAGTATTCTTGTTTTATTTGGTCCAATAATTAAATTTGAGTGTGCACCATCCTTTCGTCTCGGAGGCAATCTCTTCGCAAGGGCATCGTTCCGGATTACAATAGGCGTCTCCTTTGCAGGAATTGGTTGTTCAATCACATCGTTGGTGCGTGCGTTGTGGTCACCTGGAACGGACGGTGGCTCGTATTTCTTGGACTTTTCAATTTTAGTGTTATTGACTAAACTCATAAAATTCTCAGATAGTGACTTACTTACCAAATCGAGACTACCACGACGTGGATTTGAGTCTATTGGAGGATTTGTTTTTAAAGCTTTAGAAGGTGATTGCAAGTTAAAGTTAAATAATGAATTTCTTATTCTATTAGGTGTTCCGCTTTTTGATGTTTCGTTTTTATCAGTTTTCGACATGACATCATTCAATAATTTAGTTGAGTTTCCTTTCAGTTTATTTACTTCATTTGAATGATGGGAAATTTGGTCACCTCCTTGATAATATATTGGCTCTATTGTTGTTGTGGCAGCCTTCAAAGAATTTAGATTCATGTTATCAATTGGATTATGGAACTTGAATTGCTTACTCGTAGCAGATGATGGTAAAGAAATTGAATCATCTTCATTAAAAATGCTGTCATGGGATCTTGTCTTTGTGATTAAATTAGGAAACGATTCAGCTAAATTGACTCTCGATTTCCGCAAGTAGCTTTCAAAGTTGTCCAATTCTTCTTTTGAGTCGTCGGCGAAAAAATTCGAAAAACCTGAACACACTGATATGTTTTCTATATCATACTGATCTATATTATTATTTTCTATATCGACCGATGTAAAGGTTGGGGTTTTGTCAAAAATAGACAGATTATGCTGTTGTTGGGATGGCTTTGATTGAGAAGCGTTACCTTCATTTACTTGCAAGCTATGTAGCCCGTTCCCATACGATATGAAATGTTTTAGTCTGTGTAGTCTCAAGAGCTCGTCGCTGTCATCATTATTCCTAAATGGATGAAATGTACTTGAAGAATTCATGTTGGACGTATGAGGTTTAAAAATATTGCGGTTGTTTAGTTCGAATTTCTCAATCTTGGGGATTTCAGGCAACAAGTTTGATCGCACCTTTGTTCTTGAATGTAATTCGCCAAACAAATCTGGGGAAGTGGAAATCGTATTTGAATCATTGTTCAATTCCTCTTTGCAAGTATCCATGATTTTACTCAACGGAGATTGTGTGATGTTGGTGTTCGTAGTTTCATTACGTGGTACAGCCATTTTCTTTGGGAATGGGGTATGCAACAAGTCGTGGTGAGACGGTCTCTTTCCCGAATTCGAAACCGGCGTGATTATTTCACTCTCATCGGCTATGGACAGTAGCATGTCATCTTTATCTGTTGGCTTCACCGTTGACATACTCAACATGCGTCTGTTTGACTTTTTTCGGGGTATTAGTCTGGATCTACATCGTATAGGCTTTAACTTCAAGTTTGATACCGAGATCGAGTTGTGTAGTCTGGGCGGTGTTTGGAAATGTGTTGATAGCGTAGATTCTTCAGATACCTGCACCTTTGCTTTATTGGCAGAGACAGAATCTTCGTTCCTTGTAAACCTGTTCATGAGAAACCGATATTCTTGGTACAAGTTGTCTAGTGTGGTCTCACTAGTCACAACATCATTCAAATGCATATTAGACTCCAACAAAAACGATTTTTCGTATAAGTTTTCAAACTCGTTCAAGTAAGTATAGTTGCTTGATGACAAATCACCCATCAAATCTATAGTCATATCAGCAGTAGAGATATCATTGTTCAAGTTGTATATATCCGTAATCAAGTAGTTCGATTCTTGGATCGAATTAAGTAAGTGAGTAGATCTAGCATCCAAATTATCAACGAAAGAGATCAACAGATCTAACTTTGTTGGCATTATGGTATCTGTGGGCGTTAGTTGATGTATGTTTTCTTCAATTACACAATTTGATCACTTCTAGTGGTTTTTATCTGGTATTTTCCTCTTAGCATAGTAAAAAAAAGTAAGTGAGGCTCGATGTTTAGGTTTGTAAGCGAAACATAAACAAAGTTTTTTACGCGACTAAAGAGGGAATTAGTGTTCCATTTTGATCCAATGAATCGATGTAAGTAAGAATAGCACTACTTTAGATATGTTAGATATACTATTACTATACTTACTATACTTACTATACAAATATTCAAACACGTCTAGACTTTTTAGAACTAGAACCTTCTTCATCGTCGTCCTTATGCTTAGATCTCTTCTTCTCTTTCCTATCCTTTGATTCGTCCTTGTGCTTCTTTTCCTTTTTATCTTTCTTCTCCTTCTTGTGACCTTTCTCTTTAGTGACCAACTTGTTCTCGTACAAGTCTTCTTCGGGCGCCTCGAAGTCTTTCAATCTTCCCTGTTTTTTGACCTCGCTGGCTTCCTCTTGCTTATCACGTTTCTCCTGTAACTTCTTCATTTCCTTTTCTCTCTTACCCAAGAAATACTCACCACTTTCAATTTGTAAATCAACCTTTCTAGGTAATTGGGCTGGTGGGAATGGTGTGTAGACCTTCTTTTCCTTCTTTTCGCCGGTCTTCTTAGACTTCTTACGGGCAACGTTTCTCTTTCTGAACATTGGTAAGAATCTGGACCAGTCTTCTTCAGCCAATTCGGGGTTCTTGGCCAATTCCTGCTTGATCATCAATTCCTTGATGTAGTAAATAGGGTGTACGTTTTTCATACAGTCCTCGACGACTCTTCTAACCTCCTTCAATCCTTTGAATGGACCCATGGCACTTACGGTGTTACCTTGTACTAAGACATAGCACTTAGTCAATAATTCTAATGCCTTTAATGTGTTTCCGTTTGGACCAACCAATCTTTGTCTTCTCTTAACGAACCTGTCCTTATTCGTAACAAAGTTACCGATCTTGATCACATCGCACGCAATTTCGTCTTGTAAAATCTTTACCGCTTGTGGGAATGGGACCGATCTTGCTAACAACTTGATCAAATCTCTTGCTTTCAAAATAATAGCAGGGTCGAACGTCTTTCTTGTGGTCTTGACAGTCATTGACCCTTCAACCAAATCTAATTGGCAGTCAACGAAATGTTTATCCAAGTTCCGTGTAACATCACTCCAAATTGTTCGTAAGTACTGTTCTCTGTATTTGGGGAATAGGGTCATAAAGGATGACTCTTCCGTGAAGTGTAACCCAGATGCATTATCCTCGGATTTGAATTCTTCAATCGTCCATTTGTCTATATCTTCAGTATCCCATGGCTTATCACGATTATGAGTTGACACCATCTTTAGTTTCCTAGTTTTACCGCTACTGTCGTAGTGAAGGCATCGTGATAATTTTATCAGAGAATTTTTTAAACAAGACGGAAGAGTCACGTGAAAAGTTTTGACCTTTTGAGATGAGGTCAAAAAGATAGCTACACAAGATAGAGTCCTTATGCAGATAATCCACAGTACATTATGGGCAAACAAGCTAGGGGAACGAACAAGACCATGGACACCAAGTCTGCAAGGTCTGCTACCAGAAAAACTAAATCCGTACTGAAGCCCGTCTCTAAAAGCAAGTTGAAGCACCAGTCAAAGTCCACGAAAGAGAAAATCAACAGACTAAATGCCAATGTTGCCGAATTCAACGATGTGAATAATTCTCTTATGAACATACAGAAACCTGCTCAAACCAAGAATGCGCTAGATGCCAAAGGGCTTCAAGAAGATTTAAAAAAGGACGAAGAGGTCAAAACCAAGAATAGAATCGTCGAAAGCGATATCACCAAGCAATTAGAGTTGATAACGGGAATGGAACTATGACTTTTGTTCGATATTCATGCTGGGCCATGAATATTTATATATGAACGTTATGTATATAGAACAACTGTACCAATATATGGTCCTGTGTGTAGCACAAATGTAGTTTTTCCGTCTCAATATGGTTCCATGCCCTACTAGCAGCTGTTATACTTTGACATAAGTCTGTATGTTCTATCCGCTGTGTCGTCTTTAGCACCCTCGTAACCTTGTATCGCTTCACTTATCCAATTGCTAATGTCTGGAACATAGGTGAAATTCTACATTGCTTGCATCCGCTATGTTTCATATCCTGTTTATTGTCTATTATCCACAAATTCCTACGCATAGCCTATGTTCGAACAATACTACTTAAGCTATTGAACATTACTTACGTACATACACTTACAACCGTAGGACGACACGCCTTGTCCGTTAGTAGCTGGCAGTCTGTCGGTTATTTACGTAAATCATGGTTCATGATTATGTAAATATATGACGAAGGAGTCGAACGCGACACGTCTTCCATTTGCAATTAAATTTTTACCTAAAACAGATTAAAAAAATTCAACATCTACCTGAATTGATGTCTAAAGAAGAGGTTTTCTGATATTTATTCTTCTTTTCAGATAAGTCTAATATAACTGGAAATAGAAGACTTAGTTAAATCTACTATAACCAACAACCGATATTCCTTCGCTGATAGACGTCAATTGAACTGTATTACCAGAATTGCTACAAAGTGGACATAAGTATTTAATACCCATCCTTGAAAGTTTGCAGAATTGACGAATTTTAAAGTAACATAACATATGTCTAATCACCAGAGACAAGATTCAATAGCCTCGTTGAGCTCGACATCAACGGGCAATATCCATCCACAAAAAATTGGGCCATGGAAACTAGGTAAAACATTAGGAAGGGGAGCAACAGGACGAGTATTGTTGGCCACGCATCAGAGCACAGGTCACAAGGCAGCCGTTAAAGTTGTGTCGAAATCAGAATTAAACGATGATGAAATGAATAAGAAGTCTGCCGACGAGGCAGGGTTACCGTACGGTATAGAAAGAGAAATAATTATCATGAAGTTGTTGACACATCCAAACGTGTTGAGATTATACGATGTTTGGGAGACATCGAAAGCACTTTATTTGGTGCTCGAATATGTTGAGGGAGGAGAGTTATTCGATTTATTAGTCGAAAGGGGCCCATTGCAAGAGGTAGAAGCCATAAAATACTTCAGACAAATTATACTCGGCACTGCCTACTGCCACGCGCTAGGTATTTGTCATAGAGATTTAAAGCCAGAAAACTTGTTATTGGATTCGGGATTGAGCGTCAAATTGGCCGACTTCGGAATGGCTGCTTTGGAAAGCAATGGCAAGTTGTTGGAAACGTCTTGTGGGTCACCACATTATGCTGCCCCAGAAATTGTCAGTGGGTTGAAATACCATGGTGCTGCGTCTGATATTTGGTCATGTGGAGTTATATTATTTGCTTTATTAACAGGTAGATTACCATTCGATGACGAAAATATCAGAAACTTGCTTTTGAAGGTTCAGGCTGGTAGTTTTGAAATGCCATCAGAATTGAGTCCAGAAGCAGTAAATTTAATTGATAAAATGTTAACAGTTGATCCCATGAAGAGAATTCCAACAGAAAAGATATTGTCCCATCCATTACTAACTAAGTACCCAATTCCAAATGAAGATTTAATAAGTGTCAAGAGTTTACCACATCCTGAAACTGCTTATAAGTCTTTAGGTTCAGCCAAGAACATTGACAAACAAATCTTACAAAACTTGTCTATTTTATGGCATGATAGATCTCAAGAGGATATTGTTGACTGTTTATTGAAAACAGGATCAAATCCTGAAAAGACATTCTATGCATTGTTAATGAGATATAGACATAACCAGGAAGAACCTGCCGGTTCGTCCCCTACAAGATCAAACTCACAAAATTTCAACAATAAGGGTATCAACAAGGATAATAATAGAAAGAAAAGAATGAGCCAGGTCAGTGCCTCAACTTCCAGAAACAAGCCAGTTCTGTTTCAATACAAAAATGGAATTAAAACTTCCTCAGGAAATGGGAATGGTAGACTTTCAACTGCTTCAAGTGTTAATAACTCCCCTCATAAGTCTCCAGCACGTCGTTCTTCTAACAGGTTTTCATTTGCTCAATCGCCAAGGAAATATGGTGGTACTAGTGATGAATCAACTCTTCACAGTTCTTCAGCCCCTAGAAACATATACAATGAAATTGTTAATGCACAAAGAAATGGAAATGCTGCTACTATGCCACCACCGTTACCATCGAAGGACGATATGGATGCCAAAATAAATCCAATTGTTGACGAGGTGAGTAACCAAGATTTAATGGCGTCAGCAAAAATTTCTCCAGCTAAGAATAAAAGGAATTCAGTGATCAGAAACAGTATTTCTAAGAGCAGATTATCTAAAAGAAAATCAAGGACTTCATTCACACCTGGGCTTAAACGTAATTCCATAACTACAAAATTATTATCCACGTACGCTAAGTTAGCTGGTGAAACGGATTGGGAATTTATGGATAAACAAACGAAGAGAACTTCTGCAACATTTGCTACATTATGTGATAAGATTTTCAACCAAGAACAATATGATGCAGAGGATGAAAAATTGATTGATGAAGAAGAGAAACAAGCAAAAGAATATGAAAGATTGATGGAAATTGAAAGGAAAAAACATGAAGGTGAATTGAGAGCTAGAAAAGAATTGGCTAAACAAAGAAAAAGACAAAAGAGAAAATCTTTACTTTCTTCGAAAAAGTTGTCTATTTTGGTTAAAGATGATGCAAACAATAGCGAACAGGATATTACTGTTTCCGGTTCTGATTCTCTCTCTCAACCAAAAAGACAATCCAGAAATCAAGCCATGCGTTCAATTTCTGAAGGTCATGGTAAAGAAAGTGACGACTTAACAAAGGAGGATCTTGAAAACTTGAAAAGAAGATCAGTAACCCAACCTACTCCCAGACGAAGAAATACTCCAGTTTTAACGAGGAGACCAGTTTCAAGATTAGATCCTTTATGGACTGCTTATGAGAACGAAGAAATAGAAAGAGCGCAAGATGCTTTAGAAGCTGAATATAGAGATGCTGATTTTAAGACAAAAAAGAAAATAAACAGAGAATCTATGGTTTCAGTTATGGATGATAATGAGACGAATAAAATCAAGCAAATCGATAATGGTGATTCTGAGGATAGCCATGATGTGGCCACGAGAAAACCCCAAGATTATGAATTGCCAGAACCAGACATGGAGAGATCTGACTTAAGTGACGACTACATGAGCGAAATTAGAAAATCCAGGTTATTGAATTCGCAGCTAAATATTAACGCAATTGCAAATGGTGAAAAGGAAGTTATATCAAAAAAGAAACAGGGTAGAGAACCTAAGACTCTTATTGGTGACGTTAGAATCCCTACTGTTACTAGGAGATCCAGATGTTTTACCAATTCAAATAAGAGATTATCGGTTTTAAGTATGTACTCTACTAAGCAATCGTATCGTGATTTGAATTCAATTTTGGACAGTGACAATGAGGAAGATCAAGAAGTAGAGGGACAGTTGCCACAATTAAGAACTAGTTTCGCTGATAGATTAGATAGAGTCGGATTAGCTGATGCTGAAGAAGAAGAAGAAGAAGAACCTTTAGATGAAGGTTCGATAATGGACTTCGACCAACATCTCGCAAATAAGCGTTCCTCATACTATGCTGGTGATAATTCAAGAAGACAGTCAAGATACTCGGCTGTTAAACGAAACTCTCAGGCGCCAAATATTGACGTGCCATCTATTCCTAAGAAATCAAACAATATGATTGGGGAAGATGATACATTCGTTACTAAGAATGACGAAGTTCACAGACGAAAGAGTGCTTATTCCGATAAGTTTGAGAACAGTGATAAGGACGAAAATATGATTTTTGAAAACATTAAATTGCCTAAGGAAGAAAGAAGACAAGTGGATTCTAAAGCTAATACGAACAAGAAAAAGTCTCTTCAACCAAGTGCTGAATCGATGTTGATTCCTAATGTTGAAAATGTTCCTGAAGACAGTAAAACGCGTCAAGAAGTTGAATCACAGTCTCAGCCTTACACTAAAGTACGTAAACCTAAAGGTGTTATCGGAGAGTTGAAAGACGGTGGTCATGAAACCCAGGCAAAAAAACCTTTAGGGGATACAACTAATGAACCTAGGGAAAACCAAAAAAGAAAAGGTTCTATTTTCCGTAAATTATCATGGGGCTCCAAAAAGACAATGGACAATACAACCGCACAATTGCCTTCCCCAGCAGATTCAAGGGCACCGTCGGTTGAAGAGAAACTGAAATCTAAATCAGGCTTTTTCAGGTGGTTTTCTAGTAACCTGAATCCAGTTAGCATGGAATCAGAGATTACAAAGTTCAAAACAATATTACCCAAACAAGAAATGTCGTCTGCTTTATTTGCATTATTAAATTCGTGGTCTAATTTTGGATTAAAGAATTTAAGGAATGATACAGTTGGTTACAACATAACTGGTGAAATTTCTAAGAATAATGCGTTCAATTTGAAAAATTGTAAGTTTAGAATAAAGGTCAACCCAAGAGAATTTAACCAGAAATCTGAAATTGTGTGTTCAAGAGTTAAAGGATCGAAGGTAACCACCGATACTTTATTTAAAGAAATTGAGAAGGTCTTGAATAAGGAAGGAGTTATGGATACCTAATCTATATTGTATATTATTTAATTTTTATTGACGGCTGATTTTATTTTTGCCTACTATTTAGAACATAATGTAAAATAATAGTTTTAAAATACTCGATGTAGAATTACGCTATTTAGCTATACGGACTGCCATGAATTTGGAAGTAGTCAAGGGATCCCTACTTACATTGGCTTTTTTTTTTGATAAGTAC
Organism: Debaryomyces psychrophilus; assembly: GCA_900186205.1. NCBI lineage: Eukaryota > Fungi > Ascomycota > Pichiomycetes > Serinales > Debaryomycetaceae > Debaryomyces > Debaryomyces psychrophilus. Next base: position 570,973 of record FYBW01000005.1, on the reverse strand, counting down.
TCTATATTGTAGTGAAACACACTCTATTCCAGTTCAGCGACCTGAGCGGAATCTGAAGCAGGTAATCTAACAAATGAATGGTTGTTATCGATCATAAGAACAACCTCTGAATTATCATTTTCCCTCGCAATAATGAATTTGTTATTATTTGCATCAACATCGTTTCTAATAACCTGTTTCTTTGGACCGATGAATGTTGGCCCAATAGTGTCAGTAATTTCTCCAACTCCCCACTGAGTTAACATGGAGGAGAATGCAGTTGCCAAGGCAATTTCTGGATCAATCTTCTTTTCATCGACTAAGACTTCGAAGTCGAATTTAAATTGTCTCATCAATTTAACCTTAGCTACTCTTTCTCTAATCTCTTCAGCTCCACCATTTGGATTAATGACTTTTTCTAAGAACTTGGAACCTCTTGCCCATGAATACTTAGCACCATCATTAGTATAGAAACTTCTGTATCTACCATTCAACCCAAAATCTGCGGTAATATCACGATGTGAAATTCCTGCCTTCGAATGGAAATCGACAGAACTACTGAAAAATCCAGAATTTATGGTTGCAATTTCTCTCCTATCAGGATATGTTAACATGTTCCAGACAGGGTTGATAGCTGATAACCTTTCAATTGTATACAATTGAACTCCATTGTTCCCGAATATTTTTATCTTTCTTTGTCTATCATTCCTATCACGACGGACATAAAAGGGAATTGGGTGCTCATCCAATGGTATCACTATAGCAACAGAATTATGAAGATCTAGCAAATCCTTCATCCATAAATGTTCTAAAAAATATGTACTTAAAGTGAGTGCCGTGTATAAGCCATGAACAGCACCAGCTTGAATAACTAATGACATCTCTTGAAGTTTTGAATTAAATTGAATACAGACTTAGAATCTTATGAACGAAGTACTTAAGAAAATAACTAAAGAAGAATAATGTGTGTTCTTATACTAGTACAATTAGACCAGCTTTAGGTGCAAATAATTCGAAAATCCACAAACGAGAAAGTGTCGCAAACTTTTTTTTTACGATTCAATGGACTCAGCACAGTTACTAAATGCAATTTATTAATATATACTCAGACACAAGAAATGAACGCCATAATATAGGATTAGAGAGAAATAAAATTTAGAAAATACCCCAAACATCTTCACAACCATGACAGAATTTAGAACATGCAACCGAAGCAGATAATGGGTAATCAGAAAGACCAATTTTCTCATCTACAAATTCATCCGCAAAGTTATCTTTACCTCTAGCCATTGCACCAACAAAGACACATATACTTTCATCTTCATCCAAAGTAGTAGCGTAATCTTGAACTCTTCTGATCTCTGCATCAAACGATAAGGTGATTTTACGACACTTTGTTGGTAAATGATCAGTGATTGGGTTTTTTATAACTTTCAATAATTTCTCTTCGGAGTTGACAGAACGAATACTCAACTTATGTAATAATTGCACCATTAATCCAGAGAATCTTTTGAACGTTCTAGGAATTCTAACCGTTGGGTTAACCTCTATCAAAACACCTCTAGCTGTTTGTATATATACTTGCAATTTACCAGCCTTGTTTATAGGAGAATCCAATAATGTTAATAAACATTGATGGGTGATATCTGGTCTAGCTTCGGCAATATCTCTACCCATCTTTCTTAACAAACCCTGGTGATCGTCACAATTTAATAAAGCGAATTTATCTCCACTTTGTCCTTTGCTACTCATCTTGTGTGTTTCTAAACATGCTTGTGATAACACCACCACTAATCGCTTCGTGGTTTTATCCCTCGAGCTAATTGCCGTTGGTTGAACTGGCACAAGCGATGCTGGAGGAGCCGATGGCTTTTCTTGTTTATTGACTTCTGTATTTTCGCCCATTTTTAACAACTCTCTATTATATTATTGGAAATGCTGAATATATGACACGTAACGTATAAATGGCTACAAATCGGAATTGACAGAGTTTTAATGCAAGTCAATTATTAGGTTTTTCCTAAAGATCTCGAAAGAAATTTTTCATCAGAATAAATTTAAGAGATGAGCCGCAAACTGTTTACTATGAGAAACAGGTGCACGACTAAGTTCATAGATATCTCGATAGTAAGATATCTACATACTATTAAACACGTATTTTTTCCATTTCTCTCTGAAATGGAAAGATCTTAAGAGTCTATAATCATGTCGCTTTCAGATGAGGATTTTGACGATGACGATGATGAAATTCTACTTGCGTTAACTAAAGCCAAATACACTCAGAACGTACGAGTCACAACTTCAAGCGATATTGGGATACCAAATCAGTACACTGATTCGACACAATTATCTAACGACGAAATTCAAACTAAGTTGAATCGTTCTGATGGAGAGATCGCTATACTTAGGGCGCAACTTCAACAATTGCAAAATCAAAAACACGAAGACGTGAATAAATTGAAAGAATCACATAACATTAGTAAACTAAAAAACGAAGAGCAATTGAAAGCATTGAAGTTTACGGTACAAAATCTTGAAGACGAGAAGAAGTTTTTGAACAATGAAATTAGAGGTGCAACTGCGTTGAAACGAAGAAAACTTCCGAGTAGATCAGATGAATCCATGATGGATTTAGACGTGATGCCAATCCTGGAGACATCCCAAGCGAACAAACTGCCATACACGTCCGCGCAAGCAGATCCAATAGGAACAGGAACAGAAATGAGACCCGTTTTACCTCAAAAGATTATAAAGATGCAAAATGATGCGTCACTTTTTACAGATCATATTTGGAACCATTGTATAAATGGTAGCAAACGATCGACACTTAATTATCTCAGCAAAATCTACATGGATATAGATATTCAGGTGCAGGATTTCAAGACAAACGCTAAAATGCCCATATCGACAGCCATAACGGAATATCTCATGTTAAAGAAAAATCTGAGGTTGGATGAATTAGTTGCTCAGTTTACTCAAACCTTATCAGATTTGGTAGATATCCTTTTCGATAAAAAGTTCATTTTGTCAATTCCATTTTTGTTGTCGTTGATACATGCTTCATTAAACTTCAGATCTTCAGCAGTTAGCCAATCATCGGTTAAATCATTATTGAAATCAATTTGTAAGCTAGCATTAAATTTTACATTTTTGTTGGACTCAAGTCAAGATGAGGAAGATTTTATTAACTATCACGACGAGCCTAATCAGGTTATGATCTTGGAAAAATTCGCTCTTGTATGCTGTCTTGATATAATAGAGAAATTGATGACTTTGTCGTCGCTATTTGGTTCAAAATTTATTGAAACTATTTGGAAAGAGAACTACATTAGGGTCGAACTATTCAAGAAGTGTCTACCTGAAAATACAGAAAGGTTTAAAAATTTTGCCCAAATTAATCTAATCTATAATTTCGTTGAAATATTAATGTCATCAATAAGTGAAACTACATTTGCATACAATGATTCAACCAATAAAATACGGGACGAATCAATTATAAATTCTCTATTGAAAGTGTTTCTTATTGATTTGCCAGTTAAAGATGATTTTATGTTCTATGGTTTGAATAGATTAATAGGAAACAATATTGATTTTAATAAAATCGACTCCATAATACCCACTTCTGAAACCATGCTAAGACATTCAATGATTTCAAGACCATGTCCAATTCCATATAAATATTTGCAAGAGAAAATGATCCCAATCAAAACAGAAGGTAATTTGAGCCAAAAAGATATCCAGATGAATCAATTAGCCTTCGAACTACAATCGAAACATGAGTGTCACGTACTTAATTTGAGGCTAAAGGTCGCAAACTTATTAGAATCATTTATTGTCACTAAGTCAAGTACACAGATATTTGAGCTGAAAGAGTATATTAAATCCATTGTTAGAACCATAGGGTTTGAACAGGTATTCATCATGAGATCCCCCAGGTCAAAGACAATCTACTTGAGGACTCAAATTATAGCAGTGCTAGTTAGAATCCTAAATTGTATTTCATCAGAGGTTCGGGGCCTAAACAACTTGATTTATCCCGAAACTTTGTATGAGATATTTGTTATACTACTGAGAATTGCATTTGGATCCAATTCGTTATCTGCAGAAGGACACAACCTCCTTTTGGATATTCGAAGACGGCAGAGATATGGAAAACCAGTGTTTAACGATAACTGCGAAAGAAAAGCCCGCGAGATAAACCATATTACATTCAGTAATCTACAGACAGACGGGAAAATGGTTGCGGATATCGAAAGCGAATTAGCCAACGGGTTAGAATTCCCATACGAAGTTGACACCATCGAACTAGCCCGCGAGATCTTGGATCTCTGCGTCACACATGAAGAGGCCGACAACTTGTATTTCAACATGAACTACGAAGATTTCAATTTCGATGAAATGGTCCTCGCGAACGACTGACTACACGCATCTTACCAAACAAGCACCAGATATGATACAAATATTTTATTTATGATATACGTAAACTTCAATACATAACGAAAATTAAATATGTGAATTACTTAATGATAAATTAACACTGAATAAAAAGCAACCTTTTATTACATTAAAATCCTTTGTTTATTATGTTTTTGTAATAATCATTTAATTTAATCGGATTGAGGTTTAGCAACACCAGATTGGAAGCCGTTCTTAAATCTTCTAGAAACGTGCTTCATGTAAGCCATACGACCGGTACCGGTGGTTCTTCTTCTCTTAGCTTTTTGTGCCCAGTTGTGAGATCTCATTTTAGCAGCTGGGTATCCACAAGAAGCACAGGTCTTCTTTTGGACGTGGAATGAACGCTTAGAACATCTGTTACATAAAGTGTGAGACTTGTTGTGACGTTTACCTAAAGATGGAGTACCTTCTATTAAATGTGTTAGTATTGCTATTTTCTGTGTTTCATTCTTGCTTTCTGAATGTGTACGGGTACCAATGACGATTTATGTCCCACTTCTTCGAGAACTCTATACATCCGCATTTTCCTCATGGTGTTCCTCTTCTTATGCGCCGTGCTTCACCAAATCTCACGATCATCATGCATTCGTGATTTGATGTCCTTCTTTCTTTATTTGTTCATTATTAAATGTCTCGTCGTCATCTCATCTCCACCTCACTTCGTTTAATACTTCGTACACATTCACAAATCAAGTTATGGTTGGCCATGGTCTCAAAGACGCTAGCCTAATATAAGATCCTCACATACTACCCATGTTGTCTAATTGTTTATGTAGTTATTTGAATTGAACTATGCTAACCTTCTTTTACAAAATTTTCACTTACTCTACTAGGTCCGTCTAGGTGCGTAGTGGTGAAAATTTGTCCTGCCCATCACGTGTGGTCGGGTAACCGGTGATTGTGTTTTTGGGCTTTTGTGTGACTTCTGAGTTGTCTCGTCGAAATAGTCACATGACATGTGACTGTTGTTTACGATATTTTCCGTTTATGGGCTGGAGCCCAGATTTATCCGATCATCCTCGGCTATTTGAATCGGGTCTGTCAACTTTTATCGGACGCCAAACCCTGGTACAAAACGTGTTTCTCAGCGCGTCTTGTATCAAAACCTATAAACAAATAAACAAAACAAACAAACAAATACTGTACACCGGTAATAAGACATACTGGAAGATACGGTGGTACAGAACACCAGCGGTGAGAGATTGGAGTGTTTTGATTCGAAGGAACGTGAAGAAGCGTGACAGCCGCCGGACAAATTGCATAACATTCGGTCATTCGTCGGTCATACAGTCAGCGCAAACATACGGTAGTACCAAACCCAGCCGCAAATTTTCTAAACAAACTAGCAGTGTTGAAATTAGAATAAATAAGCCAAAATACATTTGGTATAGCCATCGATCAGGATACATATACATATATAAGGATATTACAATCCTTGAACTGCCTGTTATATTACACCAAAATGAGTAGTAACTATCAATTTCCACCTTCGTCGCCGTTGATGGGCGGCAGTGGGGGCTACGAGGAGGAACACGATCCGTTTGCAGTGGGAACCAAGGACGGAAAGGCCATGTTGGACAGGGGTAGAGTGAACTACCCAACGCCCAATCCTTCGTCAAGTGTCGGCAGATCATCGTCACCCAGTCGTGGAGGGGACAACGAGGAAGTGAACTTGTCGGTGAGGCCCAAAAAGTCTGTTTCGTTCAACTTGTTGGAGTCGACGCCTGCAAAACAGCATAAGCAGCGGGGGGTTGTAGAGGGCAAGCTGCAGAAGCTTAGAATAAACAGAGACTTCAACGTCTTGGACCCAGATACCCAGGTGTTAAGAGTGCCGTTACTTGCCAATAAGACGTCTTTGTTGATCGGGAGATCATCGAAGGCGTGCGACTTCTATCTCAATGCTAAGGATAAGACCATTTCTAGAAGCCACATATCTGTTTCGTATGACCAGCACACCAGCCAGATGAGCTTGCACTGTTTGGGCTACAATGGATTTGCCATGAGAATCCCTAAACCATGCGTGGTTTACGGTACCAACCACAAGAATGACTACTTATTGATAGAGAACAGAAGTGCTCCTTTATCTTTGGAAGGTATCGAACGTTTGGGACTCACCGTTACCCCACATACCATAAAGTTAGATTCGAACCACACCGAATTTGTGGTTAATAGGAACGAGTCGGTAACGTTGCCGAAGTTGAACAATGTTTTGATTGAAATTCGGAACAACTTGATCTTGTTGAATCCTGTTGATGACGAGGAAGATTTGACTGATGACGAGATCCCTGTATTGATTGGAAAAGAGAAACCAGCCATACAAGCAGTCGAGTTTAGTCCTCCAGTAGTCAAAACTGTATACAATACACCAGACCAGGTCTCATTACAAGCATCGCCAAACACACCATCCAAGAAGGAATTTAAATGCACGTCGGAAGAATCGACACCGATTTCATACATCAAGCGGAACTTCTCTGATTCTTCAATCAAAAAGTCATTGGGATACAAACCTTTTGAAATATATCAAGACCAAAAATCACAAGACGCAGAAAACAACACCACTAAGAATAAAGATGATCTCAGAAAAGAATCCACTCCCATGAAGGATGATGATCCAACACAAATGACAACAACCCCATTAGGTGATAAGTCAAATACTTTCAGCAAGCCTAATACTCCAAAGAAAAGGGCTCAATCCGAGGAACCTCAGAAACCTTCGAAGAAGAAGAAGAAGACACAACAGCCACAGAAGGTTGAAATTGACCAATCTTGTATTGAGGGCATTCCAAACGTTCCAGAAATTAACAACATATTGGTCAACCATCTTGCATTCTCTAGGTTATCCTCGACCCCTGCATCATTTTTAAATACAATCAGTGCGATAACCTCAAAATTAACATTGAGACAACTTAGAGTTATCTTACATAATGTCAAATCAATTGGTATTATTTATAGAGAAGGTAAAGATGCCGCTGGTAAACCATTGGAAGAAGAGTATTATTATATGCCCGAAAATGATGATGACACTGAAAGACCGAAATTAGTTTCAAGCATTAAGGGACATGGTGGTTTGAGATCGTGTAGAAGAACCCATAAACAATACTATTGGAAAAAACCAGCGCCAATCAAGAAGTATTGAATGTGCTAGTTGTCAGCTTGTTTTACAGTCGTTTGTATTCTGAATATATGCTTATTTGCTATAAAAATATTTTGCAGCCGTTACAGAGAATATACACTTGAGCTATTATCAATCTTTTCTTCGAATGGGTCTACATGCGGATATCCATATTCCTTTCTTTGCTCTATAGTTAAAGGCTTAGGTTTACCAATTGTTGGATCTATTCTCTGGGTGTCGTAAATTTTGCATCTTTTAAAATCTTTGTACCATATTAGTATTAATCCAATTATCACTTGTAATACCCAAATTCCCAATATCGCAGAAGAAATATACAATTCAATGTATAGGCATTTTTTGTATGAATCAAGCAATATAGTAATACCATTTGTAACTTTGTCAGTAAGTTTATGGATGCCATGATTGTCTTTTGAATAATTAGTCATAAAATCTTCTGTTAGATTTTTTGGTAATTGAGGTAAAGATATTGATAAATTGTCCACTATCCAAGTTAGGCCCTGTTCAATTTTAATTAGTTTTCTTCCTATAGTACAATACACAACCGTGTTTACAGGTTTGCTAAATGGTGTATTAGCAAATACTGAATTAATTGACGAATTCATTTTTGTTAGAAAATCGTTTATAGTTGAGTTCACTGAAGTAGAAGCATCCCTTATATTACCAAATAACTCATAGTTTATCAGCTTTTGTTGAGATCCGATGTAATTGTTTGTTTGTGATATATAACTGGAAGTTGCATTATCCATTAGATTGGCAATTTGAACTTTAAAGCTGTTCAAATCGCTTGATAAACTTCGAAAGCTTTTTAAGACAATCTTGAGAATAACGAATTGTAGTAATACCGTAAATAAACCTGCGATACCAATTATTAGAGCTGTGAGGGAATAAGGTGTAGTGATGTATGATAGTAGCCAATATAGTCTATCTTTTCTAGTTGGGGATATAGGAATAAATTTTTCAGCGTAATAGATTAAGCTGTTGTTATATCTATTCATGGTATTCTTCACTAAAATAAAATAAGACTTTTGACTTCTATCAGTCACTATTTCCTCTATCATTCTTTGAGTTTTTCTCCATTTGAAAGATTCGATAACAATTAATGATACGATGGCCAAAATTGTCATAATAAGTAAAATAACAATAATGATGTTTGATGCTCGCTGTACCTGTTTTGCAACGTTATTATAAAACTTATCAATATCTAAAGAATTGGAGCAAAAATTCACAGGCGGAGTATTGGCCAATTTCAATTGACCTACGGTAATATTTTTAAAATGATTCAGTTGGTCAAGTTGCAGCGTTATTTTTTCAAACGGCTTGCTCAAGATCTTCGAGGTGTTTTGCAATTCATTGAAATCTGGTACTTTATCCTTAAAGTTTTCAATATCTTGTAGTATTGAACCAGGGATTTTTATGTTTTGCAACGATTTTATGGATAAATTGACTTTGTCAATATACTCGGTGGAATCCGAATTTTGTGATGTAAATAAGGACTTGACCTTATCAATTCCCGACAATAATGTATTAATGACCTTCAGCAAGCCATTGAGTCCATCTTGAATTTCATCGCTCACTGAAATAATGGTTTCATTTACCGATTTAAGTACCAGCTGAGAAGAATCTAATGCGAAATCGACTGTACCACCGATTGCTGCCGTCAAGAGACAAACATACGTCCCCAAAAATATGTCAATATAAAGTATAATCAACAGTTTGATAATGGTGATCATCGTCTTTAGCATTATCAACGATTGCATTTTCATGCTATTTATACTCGTAGCCACCATATGGTTGATAACCTTGGATAGCTGTTCTGGTAATGAAGCTATTACTGTGGAATATGTATCGAGTGAAGTACATACAGATTCTGTGTAGGCCTGGAAGTTCTTCAAGTTTGATAAGATTGAACTGGTGAATAGATATATTTTTACTGTCATGAGGACCAATATTAAGGAATACTTGTTAAACCATACCTGAGAGATAACTTCGTAGTAATTCAAAAACTGTTTCCTCATAACTATCAGTTATCATATATATATTCTAGTAGAGTACTTTTAAGCCATTGTTTGTATAATTATCTAAACATGTGCTTCATATAAATAACATAGAGGTTAATACGAATGAAACAAGTATGAAACAACCTCGAGGAAGTACTAAAGATAACTACGGGCTCAACTCACTGATTTGGGGATCCCAGAAAAATTAATTCCCTAATACGAACAGGGAGCCTAATGTATCCTTTCCATTAGTGATACGTTAGATGTAGCATGCAATGGATACTAGGAACTGGTATAGCTGATAATTGATGTAAAAATGTCGTATTATGGTGGCAAGTCAAGACGCGCGACATCGCACACATAGTTATGTGGCAGATACTTTATCATCAATAAATGAATTTGACCAAAGCAAAACGAGTTAATTGTTATTTAAGCTAATAGCGACAACAAGCATGTCTGATAACGAGAATCAACCAAAGGAAGAAAAGCCAGATAACACTCATATCAACTTGAAGGTTTCTGACGGATCAGCGGAAATCTTTTTCAAGATTAAGAGGTCTACTCCAATGAGAAGATTAATGGAAGCGTTCTGCAAGAGACAGGGCAAAACCATGGATACGTTAAGATTCTTAATCGATGGTGCAAGGGTTGGTCCAGATAACACCCCAGACGACTTGGACTTGGAAGATGGGGACGTTATTGAAGCCCACCGTGAACAAGTGGGAGGACGCTAAGATGGTGTATTTGCTCGGTGGTATTGCGAACGACGTAGTATATAGACGGGACGAAAAAATGAGACCAAGTATTGGGCCCGGTGTTATAGCTTTGTATACTACAATATTACGATCTTATAGAAGTACGACTAGTGGGACATGTAGGGACCTTGTTGATGGAAGTAATGTACCGAAGATCATGTGATTGGGATACGGCAATAATGACTGCTACAGTGGCACGTTGGTGGACGGTAGCACGAACAAACCGAAACCAGGAGATAATTAATAGTTTTCTGGTTGGTGTAGGGCCGGACAAATATCGTGCTACACAACTATGGGCACTGCAATGTCGGCTGTTCTGGTACCGAAAACACAAGCAAACGGTCTGTTGCAACTACACATGTGCCGTAGAACCAGTCCAGCATGCCAAGTAGCCACCCGTTTTGCAATGACCGCACCTGTATCGCGGCCACGCTCGGTCCTAAACTTTACTCTCGAAATTTGACTCGATCTTAGTGACCCGCAAACCGAACCACGAGAAAACGCCTAGAAGGTCTCAACTAATTGCGAGCGAAACACGTCCAAACGGCCTTCACCGTGAGAGGTGCCTCGATAAGACTAGCCAAGCCCATCTCAACACCGCTTTAAAGGCTCAGTCCACCATACTAGGTCATCTTGGCCACCTGCAACTCATCTAGTACTGCATCGACATCTAACTGTAATCCAAACGTCTCAACACTTACTAAGCACCTGGTATACTTCGACCTACCACCCTAAACACCACCTAGACCGGTGCTAAACATCACCCACACCTCATCCATACACCTGCGTCGATATAGCGACGTTGGTATACCATCCAAACACCCACGTTATACCACAACCCGCTCAGTTTGGCCCCTATTGTCACACTTACCTCTAGAATCTTCGCATGATGTCATAGTTGTCCACCCGACCTACCTGACCTGGTCTTATGTCCTCTTGCATGTAGACAACGCACAGACTCTCCCGTGTCTGCCCGCCACCAGTCGTCTGAGGTTTCACTGCGCTTCTGTTACTTGCTAATTTTTACGGGGAGACCTCGGTCCAGCGGATGGGGTTATTCCGACAATGGATTCGCTTCCTATAAATACGCCAGAGAGACTGTTCATCTCTCTTGTCCAGTTTCCTCATACCTACTTCTATTTATTATTATACATAACCAACATGTGCAGAGTTGAAATATGTTCTATTTGTCGTATGTATTGCAGCCGGTGCTGACGGAGAGACTTTCTGGGATGGCTGGGCCCCTTCCCGGGGTAAGCAGCGACTCCCCAGATTTTTCAGGGTGATCGTCAGATCATCCCCGTCATAGGTCGCCAGACGTCACTAGACGACACACTCCTACGCTGTCTCAATACTAACCTTATCTAGACTACAAGTCGTGGACCGGATGCGGAAAACACATTTCGTCAGTGATGGACCCGTCGCCTAAGGAAAACTGGTGTACGTGCGAGCCTATCGACGATTCTTCAGACTCGAATTATCCACCCAAGGCCGGTACTGGGTTCGCCAGAAAGACAAACTCAACCTCTTAGGTAGCTAGCTAGCAGTATTTTTTGTTAATATATGTTTTATATAGTAGAAACATCAGTGTAGGAGAGGAATAGAGGGGACCTGTACATAGATCAGTGAAATTATCATAAGCTTATTGTAGGGAACATCACAACATGAAGGTCGCAGTCGGTTAAACGAAATTACATGTTTTTTCATAGTCGGCCGCTTTATTTTAATAGATATAGCGTAAAAGTTATAGAATATAGGTAGAGAATACAAGGGAACCATAGATAGAGATATGAATTTCAATTATCCTGATTTTTTGCAAGAGCGCCCCGAACAGAGAATAGAGGACCAATTTGGGTCAACGAATACGCATGGAGACATAGCAAACGAGACCAAGCAGAAGGGTGGCGAGAGTAAATGTGACAGAAACAACGGCAACCGGAGCAGCCAGTTCAACGACATATTGTTCAATAAGTTGACGAATTTGGAGAATGCACAATCGCAGTCGCCCACATCCACTGCCCACAGCGACATGAACGTCAGCATGGTGTCGCCAATGATAGGGACGCATTTCCAGCCTCCAGGCGGACCAAGGGGAGGACTGGGCATGTATGGCCACCAAGGGGGTGTGAAGCAGCAGGACTCGTTCAACTTACCAGTCGAGTTACAGGGCGGCGTTGGAACGATTTCGTCGAGAAGACCCAGCTATGCGGCAGAATCGTTCACGAGATCGAACTTGTCGGCCAACTACACCAACTTCTTGAACCTGAACTTGGGCCAGGGGAGCGGTGGCCATCCTGACGAGTCACAGGAGAACATATACAACAACAGCAATAGCAATGGTAACAATACAGGCAGCGAAAAGAATTCGTTGGCGACATATGCTGCGGTAAACAACTACTCCAACAATAATAACATCAACATGAACCAGCTCAACGACAGTTTCAACAGTATCGACTTGAATGCCAACTTCAACGACTTCCAGAGCAGAAGACCCAGCCAGTTGGTGGGGTTTCAATCGAATTTCAATCCTTATCCACCACCTTTGAATTACATGCTGCAGCCGATGCAAACGGCCAATTCGACGATGAAATTGGAGAACGGGTTGATGTTGAGGGACCAGTACATTGTTGCGTCGCCGAGCTTGAAGAGCTTGTATATGAAGACGGCGAGATATTTCCAGAGCATGGAGACCAGCGAGAACATAATAAACAAGTTAAAGGGCCTAATCAATAATCCTGTTATTATCAAATTAATAACTTTTATTAAGAATTTAAACAACTTGACCTTCAACCATAAAATATTATGCCTTGTTATAAATAAAAATGGGAAATTTGATTTATTATCATATCCCAATAATTCAAACATATTTCTTCAAAAGCACGATTTAGTTATAGTTGATGGCGACAGAGGTAAGGATTTGGTTACGATCTTAGAACCATTGGTCAATTTGAACTTCGCTATTTTGTTCAATTTTTTGAAAAAACTAGAACACCTTAAGTCGTTGACTATTATTGATAGTAACCAATGGTCAGGAAATCAACAGCAGATGAAAGCAGCTAAGAAACCAAGTGGAGGTACTCATCCTACTTCGATGAATGCGTCAGCAATCGTAAATTCCCACTGTAATGAAGATAACGAGTTTATCATTACATTGCCAACGAAACAAGTATTAAGATTTGCCACTCCGAAGGAAGTCCATAAAATTAGTGGCAAGTTTTTAGAAGAAAAGAAGGCATTCATTACGTGCTTCAATAAAATTAAAGAGTTAAACTTGAATAACGATTTACAGTTAATCAATGTCGAATACCAATCTGATTTCAAGAAATTGATTTTCTATTATTTTGCAGGGTTCAAAAGAATAGACTTCAGAGGATTAATCAAAGAATTATTCAAGATCTATAAGACAAGAATTTGGTTATGCGCTGTGTTGCCATTTGATAAGCCAGAACTATATATCACTATGGAAGAGGAGGAGAACGCGAAAGAAACAAGCAAGGAGATCAAGAATTACATTCCGAATGAGTACGAATTATCGAACGAGCAAATATTGAATTTTTCTATTAACGAGTTTCAGAATTTGGCTGATCCAAACTACTTCCACCTGGTTAATTTAGAGAATTTGATCAAACACTTGTCAAATGAGATTAAAAGAGATTTCTATGGATTCAATAATAAGAACGACGCGGCTCCACCGCAATCGTCCAGTTCGAACGATTCCATTCCTCCAACTTCTAGTTCTTCAGCCACTACCAATACCACGAGTGGGGGTATATTTGACCACTACGATTCAAATATTATTTTTAACAACAATTCAAACATTTTACCTAATTTTAATCCGTTTGGTGACGATAAGAATCATTTCCAGATGAATAGATAAATCTAGCAATTAGCGACCAGTCACCGTAATAAAATGAACATTATAATTTGTATCACAGAAATTTACTAGACATGCAAGCCAAATTAAAAGTTCAATATCACTCGATTATAGACAGTTAAAATTATAGATTAGAGAATGACACATATTAACCTTTGACAATCCCACTCCTTAATGACGTTATGAAATTATTACTTATTACTTATTACTTATTTTGTGTTTTATATTTAAATATTGTTTATTTTAGTATTTATTGCGTAACTAGTCGTAAAGTATCATACCATAGAGTATAAGATATGGGTCTTATAATAGTCTGTTACATAATTAATACTGCCCTTTTCTGGACCTCGGAAAGAACAGTTACCAATTTATATTACCACCCATAGCTCCATACAAATAGCATAATAATTATAATTATGCTATTCGTTCTTTGAAATACCCTATGGCATTCAATCGATGGATCATATTGCTTTTAGCTGACACGGATGCCATCGGTTTATCAGCGTATCTAATGCCTTCAATACAATCCTGAGAACATAAATTTTGCAACTAACCTACAATAACATCGCGTGATTTTTATTCCTGAATCCTCTAAATGAATAGCGGCTATATTACGAGCTCTAATATAGTAATGCTTGGACATTGAACAATCCGTTTATTGGCTCCGTCTAGCTCTATTAGACTTCGGTACTAATTTTATCATTTTTATCACGTGATTCCATTTATAGGTTGATTCATAAAGTTAACACGAATGAACGTACGGACAGTACATTTTGGGGTTCAGGCATTACACGATGATCAGATACATAAAAAGTGATGTTTTCAAGAAGTATGTTCTTGACTGGACACTAGGACTTGGTCTAATCATTTACTTTTTTGCTGTTGCTGAACATGCACGGCCATTTGCTAGACAATTTAGCTTATCTGATCACACGATTCAACACCCGTTTGCGACGCAGGAAAGAGTAACTGGTGTAGATTGTATATTGATCTCGTCTATTGGGCCTATTATTGTGATAATGTTGGTTATTGCCTATAGTAGCAGGGGGCAAAAGTTCTCTCACGATCAAATCCATCTCCTGCAAATTTCAGTATTAGGGTTGTTCTTGAGTTTGAGTATTAATGGAGTGTTCACCGATATTTTGAAAAACTGGATTGCTAGACCAAGGCCCGACTTCTTAGAGAGATGTGGGCCTAACCCGGGTACCCTGTTGGTTGATTTGGTTGGTATAGACGTATGTACTGCCCCTTTGGGCAAGGCCGTCTTGGTAGATGGTATGAGATCAACGCCCTCCGGCCATTCCTCGATATCGTTCTCTGGGTTACTCTATTTGACTTTGTGGTTGTTTGGACAATTTCATGTCTTCAGTAGGTCCCAACCGCTATATAGATTATTGGTCTGTCTGACCCCATTGCTTATTGCATGTTACATTGCATTAAGTAGAACTCAAGATTACAGACATCATTTCACGGATATCATAATGGGGGGAATAATTGGTATCGGATTTGCATTATCAGTTTATCACAGATATTTTCCATACGTATGGGACAAACGAAGTGATCAACCTATTACTGCTGAAGACGATAATATGATTTTACCGACGTATAACGCTAATTAGTTGATAGAATAATAGACACGATCTAGATTATTAGGTCATAGGTTTTCTATATCTTGTAGCCTAGTTAATACAGTTGTAATGTGACAAATTTGTTTCGTTTGTTTTCTTGTGCATAATCTGAAACTCCAAATAGTTGATTGCAAAAAATTTCATTTTCTACTAAACACCTATGAAACTAATTTAATGATGTTTTACATATATATATATATCGCTAAACTAATCGTTCTTACGATACATATGCTTCGCCAGAATATAGGATGCCAATCACAATCATCGAGAGACAAAAATCTATCGATGAAAATTTAACTATATTAATGACACTAACGTCCACTTTAACAGTAAGCAGTTTGCCTGCTCCATTGATTCCTACTACAACAAGGAAGACAAAATCGAGTTCTTCATCTACAAGATCAATTATGACTTCAGCGAAGACCTCTAGTTCAGTTCAACCTAGCAGCAAACCACAGTATCTTCCCAAAACATTGTTATCGATACCATCTGCATTAGTATCTAAGATCTCATTGAAGCCGGACTCTACCCATAATCTGGCACGTTCCACCCGTTCATCCCACCCGTTACGCAGCAACCTAGATAATGTTGCTGGTATATCACAAGAAAATAAGTCGCTAAAATTAGGTCTTGCGATAGGCATACCTGTCACTATTATTTCAATACTTATTGGCATTATTTTAATTTGGTATTACATTAAGAAGAAGACGTTTCATAAGAGACGAAACGGATTATTGCCATACAAGAGTGAATATTTTGATCATAATGATAATGAAAAATTAACTATGAATGAAACTAAATTTCGAGCTTCGAGTTCGAATCTGGTATCAACCAAATTTCAACATCAGAATGAAACACCTTTACAAATACAAAGAGGCCCAAACCAACAAATTGCTCATACTTCAGTAAAAAACTTCATTAATAGATTGAGTCGAACAGTTAACATTAGAAATGTTAATGACACCGATTTGGAAACCCTTAACGAGAATAAGACAGGCTTAATGTCACCTATATTCTTGAAGAAATTTAATTTACGTAAATCAGTCAGTCGACCTTCTGATGTTTACAATAGTGAGGAGAGACTAAAGAGAACAAATGGTTTATTAAGGACCATTGACGCAGATTTCCTATCAATTCCTTATAATGATTCGAAAATATCGATTAACGAAAGAAGATGCAAAAAGCCGCTTCCAAAATTGCCGCCAATTATCGATACATATAAATCGAAATCCTTACACGATATGGAAAACGTCGTAACCCACATTCTGCTTCCTTCAGCCAATATTAACAACCCCCATGATATAATTTATAAAGTAATAAAGCCATACGTCAAGAATTTAGATGATGAAATTTCCATCAAATTGGGTGACAAGGTTAGAATATTAAAAGAGCATTCTGATGGCTGGTGTTTTATTAGATTAACCGAAGAATGGGAACACTCAAACGCCAAACTGAATCAAGGTGTTATTCCCAGACTTTGCTTAGAAAAAAATTGATCATAATATTTATTTACTTATTCGCCTATTTATTTAATACACTTAATATACATGAATTTACATAATTGAATCAATATTGCCTTGATTGACCATTTTGGTATTGCGGTTGATTTTGGATCGAATATGGTCCACGATTCATAGATGACGGTGGAACTCCACTATTCGTCTGATACTGATACTGAGCAGGATGTGCACCCATACCAGCAGGATTCTGCGACAGTTGTGGCTGTTGAGAAGGTTGGCTATTTTGTCTTGGAATATAACCATTAGAATAATTACGTTGTTGTTGGAATGGTCTCTGGTGCTGGTTCATTGACTGGGTGCTTGTACCTGATGGCGCATGGATACGGTTATTGTTGGGCTGACCATATCCGGGACCAGGATTTTGTTGGGGCTGTTTACTTTGGAAACTCACAGACGGTGGGATACCGTCATGATACTGCTGACGTGGATAACCCTGTTGCTGTTGAGACATAGGTGATTGTCCTGCAGGTCCTTGGAGGTATCGACTTGAAGGTTGCACCATTCTAGGTTGAGATTGAGATTGAGGTTGAGGTTGAGGTTGAGATTGGGGTTGAGATTGGGGTTGAGATTGGGGTTGTGGTTGATATCCGAATTGTAAAGATTGTGGATACGTTTGTTGTTGGGGGAGAGTTTGGGAAAGCTTATTTCCTTGCGTGCGAGGTTGAGAACCATAAACATGTTTTCCTTTATGAGCTTTGGGATTAAGTTGAGCTTGCACAGAAAGTGGTAAAGGTGGTTGTTGATATCCCTTACTTGGCGCCAATGTCTGAGTCTGTGGGCCAGGGGCTAAGGCCAGCTGAGACACATACATATTTTGCTTTTGGTCTTGAGCGTTCTGTGATTGGTTATACGAGTAATCATTTCGAGAGTGATTCGATTCTTGAGGTTGAGGTTGAGGTTGATTTGATAGCATATAATTTCTGTTATCTTCCCTTGATTCACTGGAATACAGCGAAGAATTGCCACTTGTGACATTTCCCGTTTCTGAGTGTATCGATAAACGTTCGCCCTTCGTTTCTCGTGGTGTTGTTGCACCTTGAGGTACGGTATTAATATTTTCCGGTAAACGGTGGGATATTTTGGACTTTGTTAAACCCGCAGCAGGTGTCAGTTCGTGAGGTGGTGGCACCGGAATATCCGAATCTGAATCTGAGTTGTCAGAATTTGGATATGCCAAGCGACTAGAGCCCATAGCATTCTTGTCAACAACGTTTTGCCTAAATTGTTCATTGAATTCGTGGTATTGAGTCATTGGGGAATTAACAGAAGAACAACTATTATTTCTTTCTTGATATTGAGGAACGTCTAAATTGTCATTCAAATTAATTTGAGGTACCTTACCTACGTGTCTTGGCGTGGTTTCATCCCCACTCTCTTCAGTTTCATCGTCTTCATCGCTGAATAAATCGTCGTCATTCTTTGGGTATATTCCACCAGTATGACGATCGCTTAAATCGAACTCACGCATGACATTAGGCAATTCATCTTCGTCAAAGTCTTCTACCGATCCATTCAATAATTGATTCCTATCATCATGGAATTGGTCAGATGGGCTCTTAATAGTAGAGTATTTCTGATATATTTCCGCCAATTGAGTTGAACGATGTCCGTCAGGGTTGGTATGATACACATCTTTGTCATCTGGTACAGCATGAGACTCGTTGCTTGGGTTTGAATTGATCGTCAAATTATTAACATTCTTAGAGCCATTCGCCGCCATATTCTTGGGTTGGGATTGTGGAGGTGCTGGTGGTTGTTGATATTTTTGTTGTTGAAATTGTCGAGGTTGCATATTCTTAGGTGGCTGAATATGACTCTTGTGATCAGACAGCGTAGGACTATTCAACGAATGTATTGCACCCACAACTCCTCTAGAGCTACCGCATCCTTCATATCCTTTACTTAATTTAGCTCTCATGATATCCTTTAAATCTGAAGACCATTGTTTCACATCACACGACAAGAAATCTCTTCTAGAGGCTAAAGGAAGTAAATCCGCCAATTCAAGATAATGGACATGCGGTAACGTTGGTAATCCAAATAACAAAGAATCGGGATCAATTCTATCAGCTTTTAATCTTTTTGGTCTACCATACAAACCGAAAGAGTCCAACAAAGGAACTAAAAACCTAATCAATGTATCAAAACCAGGAACAGACGAATGTTGTTCGGGCATCAAAAATATTGACGTGTTCCTAAAATCCTCCCTCGCTTGTTTAGATACTTTCGTGGATAATGAAGGCGATTTAAAATTAATCGACGCATCTAACTTCAACATCGTACTATGGTCAATCAACAAATGGGATTGCGGATAAGTGGCTGTAACACTACTTGCGCTCACCACCACTGCCATCAATTGCTTTTTCTTTTTCTGGTCGGATTCGTAAAACAAAATTCGCCCTGGGGTGAAACTCTTTTTCTTCAACACCGATGGCTCGACCACTGCATAGCACCTTTTCCATGCCATGCCCGAACCGTATCTGATACTCACCCAGTCTTCGTGGTCGAATCTCTTCTCCGCCAATATCGTACGAATATCGGACAATCTCGACCCTCTTGCCGACAACAACGCCCCGGTGTATGCCTCTTGCAACGACAGGTACTCGTAGCTCGCCAATCTCAATGCCAAGTACCAGTTTTGCAAGTCCAGATATGTCTTGAACTGCATGATGTATCTGTTCTTCAATGTGGTCGACACGATTATCACATTATCCAAGTTCTTTTTGGCCGCTGGCAATGCCCTCATCGCATTATAGACCGAATCGGTAAAGTTGATGTAATTGGGTTTCGACGATGTTTCCAACAACGCTTCCGGGCTATTTCTAAAAGCCGCTAAGTGTGCCGCATCCCAGTACGCCAACTGGTTCCCCGTCAAAATCCCGTACACTTCCTTCCACTCTCTGTCTGCTGGCTTTCCGTCTCCGTTCAAATCATAGTAGAGCATGATAATACCCTCGTAGTATCTCCTATGTGCCTGCGACGACAACAACGTCACAATTGGCACCAACTCGGGCGACAACCCATTGTAAACATCCTCCAACGGCTCTCCGGAGTCTTGTGGTCTCGAATCTTCTAGACTCGATTTCAGTGGTTCCTGGCTGAATCTCTTTTTAACTTTATCCATCTTAGATTTGTGGTCTCCTATCGGTCTATTTTGGTGAAATAAATGAATGCCTCGATAGAACAATCTTACCGTATACTATAGCTGCTGCTGTGATTATATCTTTATAGGAAAAACAAGACAAGATCAAATTTGCCTTTAACCGCCACTTGTAATATCTCTAGTTTGAAGTGTTTCCAATTTAATAGGGCATTGTTGTGACGACATTGTGACAACAAAAATGCGACTTTTTTATCACACAGAAAAATCTCTCGTTGTACGCGAATATTCTATATACGGCAAGACCAAAACATCGCCAACGCCAAACAAACACGACAATAAGGTATATTACGTGTATTCGATGAGGTGTGATCGAAAACGATTCAGATATTTTAAGTGGGCATTGACCTATACGAAAGCAGCGTGCGCAGAATGGAAATGGCTCCAGTATTAGATAGACGGAGAAATGGTACCAATTGATGGAGCGTAGGTTTACGAAGTCCTGTAGGTGAAGTGATTTACGAATCGTTACGAATTGCGAATCTCGGATAGTACAAAATGGGGGAAGAAATACGTTAAAATATATAAGGAGGGGGAGGATTGTAGAAGAATAATGGATGCCGGGCATTATCGACGATAGATCTCGAGTGCATAATCAGACGGTTTCAGAGATAGCCTAGAAGTTAGCGTATATTGATTGTACGGGAGCCGAACCGTGGGGTGTGTGAGAGGATGCGTAGTATGTAGTGTTCGCCGTAGTTATGGGGACGGGCTTGAAGTTTGGTCAGCAGGACTAGTTTTTTACTGCTCTGAGAAGCTCGAGGCCCGCGAGCAACTCGCGTTCGGTGGTGTCGAAGTCTTCGTAGTTCAAGGCCGAGATCGCGAACTTGGCATGTTTCTGAATTTTCGTGATCAGATCAGCCTTGTCAGCCATCGATGATACGTTTTCCTTGGTAAGGGGTTCGTGGTACCGCGGCGGTGGATTTATTGGTTTGCTAGGCGTGGCTGAAGGCTTGGCTGCTGGTGGTTTAGCCACCGGCTTCGCCGAAGCAGTATCAGAAGAGCCCTTAGTGCCTTCTGTCGAAGACACGTGGGTGGAATCATCGTCATCATCTGGCTTTCTTGGGGGAAATACTTGAATCGACGACGACTTGTTGATATGCGAGAGATCGTTGTCGGGTAAAAACTTGGGTGCTCCTGGCAACTTGATGTCTTCGTCTTCATCGTCGGGTGGAAAGTGGGGAGCTCTTGGCAAGCCGATGTCTTCCTCGTTTTTTTCCTCATCTTTAATTCCGTTATTATCAATCTTCCTGCCCTTCTCGCGTTCATCCTTGTCATCAATAAATTTAGGGGTTTTTGGCAATCCCAACGCACTATCCGTAGCACCTTCATCGGCGGACTTAGTTGTCCCTGATAAAACAAATTTATTGTCGTCTGTTTCCTGTTGATTTGAATTATCAGCCTCGTCACTTTCGCCATCGTCATTATCCTTCATGTTCTCCAATTCACGGTCTAACTCGGCCTCTAAGCCGTCGTCATGGACATCAACTTCATCCTTCAATATCTTTGACAATTGAAACTTCAATAACTTGATTTTGTTCTTATTTAATTCTTCAAAACTGGTAGCGTCGGTGGCCTTACCGCCCGTCAACTTGGAGTAGTCAATTGCATCCGCTGCATTCGTGAAGATGCTGAGCAAGTTCATGAAATTCAATGCAGCCTTAAATTTACCTACCAATTGTGCCTTCGTAGTCCCATCGTACCGCTGTAACTCTTGTAGACATTGGTTGAATATCTGGTAGGCAAAAGACATCACCGCACTGAGCGAAAGCGTCTTATCGTTCAAGACTTTATGCAACGATTCATCCTCGGTAGATTTGAGTTGTTCTGTTTCATCCAATAATAAAATTGTAAACGTTTCCACATCTTTGTCCTTGGTGTGGAGTTTATTAGTCAATATATGCTCTAGCACATAGATCTTACAATAAAAGCTAATTATAGGGTTTATCGACTCCAACTCAACAGACCTGGCTATGTACGGCACCACCGACTTGCCATTCTTTAATGCTTGTGGAATTGATTCTAAGTTCACGTTAATCATCCCAATAGCAAAGAACAGCTCGTTGTCTATCTCTGGGTCAGGAGGTCTATATACTGTACTTTGATATATCAGTATGTAAACTGCAAATATACCAGAGAAAGTTTACATGTTAGGTTCAGATAGTCCCCTACGGAACAAATCTGGGGCATAAGTGGGATAGTGATTGTCACACTATTACAGCTGGAAGTGTCGGGAGGGCATAGTCAATAAACTTTATGTGGGAATAACAATATACAAGTGTCGGTGCATTTTCCACTGCATAGAGATCCTGCTAATTAATAGTATATACAGCTTATAATTCCGGCATTCTTAAGACCACTTTCTCTTTGTTCTTGGCGTCTTCCTGCAACAACCTCAAGATCTTTGAGTCCCTCCATTTATCTGGCAATGGAGTGACGTCGTAGTTCTTGGTCGCCCAGTAGTAGATATCCCAGTCTGGCTCGTCTAACAACTTGTCGTATTCGTCCAACTCTGCCTCAGAGAACCCAGATAAATACTTCTTAGCAAAGCGGGACAACAACAAGTCACTTTCCAAGATGCCTCTTTTACGCGATTGGTATACTAGTCTGGCTCTCTTGACATCTATACTTTCCCCGGTTCTTTGGATCGGTTCGATCTTCATGGTCAATTCGGCATTGTAGGTCGGATTTTGGGGTTTACCATGGTTCAATAATACTCTACCAGTGGAACCAAGGCTTCTCTTCTGTACATTCTTAAACATCTCTGGTATGTTATGCTATTTAGTTCGTTAAGCATTCGGTGTAGACTTCAAATCTACAAAATTACAAATCTTTTTGTAAATGTCGTGTATAATTCAATTCCATAATGGGGTTCTTTTGTGTAACCATATCTCAGATTGTATTTTGGTTAGGTGTGTGTTTGGTATATACGGAGAGAACGACACTACTTGGAATAATCTGGTAAAATTGATAGGTCAGATTGCTCAACATTTGTATAGAAGACACCTAATTTATGGTTGGTTAGAATAAAATTATTCTGAATCGAAGGTAATACATAAGAATGGGTAAATCTGTATCGAAATTATCCAAAGATGACTTACAGTCGCTTAGGCAAGCAACCTATTTTGATAAAAGGGAGTTACAACAATGGTATAAAGGGTTTTTGAGAGATTGCCCACTGGGACAGTTATCAGAGGAAGAGTTCTCGAAGGTGTTCAAGCAATTCTTTCCATTTGGGGACCCTAGTGATTATTGTCATTATTTATTTCGAGTTTTCGACGCGGATAATTCCAAGTATATCGATTTCAAAGAGTTCATAATTGCATTGTCCATCACGAGTCGAGGGTCACTAGAACAAAAATTGAATTGGAGTTTCAAGCTCTATGATTTTCGAAGAAGTGGACAACTAACGTACAAGGACGTGCTAACAATAATACAGGCGACTTACAAGATGATAGGTGCTATGGTTGCGTTACCGGAGGATGAAAAGACACCAGAACAAAGAACAGATAAGCTCTTTGGCTTCTTGAATAGGGATAAAGATACGGAAACGATAAACAAAGATGACTTCAAGAAATTGCTGAAATTTGACCACACCATCGTAAATGCATTAAATTCATACGAGGGCTTGGTATAACATTTGCATACTCCACTATTTATTCTATTCTCTTATATCATCACCAAAAATTAATCTACTAATAAATATTCGCAAACGCTATGCATAATAGTACAGACTCAATAAATTAAACACAAGAACTATAAAAAATTACTGCTGACCTTCAACAGCTTCTAGCAAACCGTCCAATAACTCATCAACTTCGTTGATATCGACCCCGGTACAAAAACTAACCACCTTCTTGAACTTTGAAGTCAATCCGCTGTAATCTAACAAATTAGTTAATTCATTTTCTATCTTGCTGTTAATTTCTTGATATGCTTTAATTCTTGCCTTTAATATAGACAACGGTGGTAGCTGGCTTAAAATTTCCTCAGTTGGTTTGATATCGTCGGCCTTACCATCCCCTGTTAACTTTTCATAGATAGATTTAATGATAAATGGTTCATCACTATCAAATTTAGTATTTTCGTCCTCATTTTCAATCTTCAAATCTGCTGGGATTTCTTTTTGCGCCAACTGCAACTTTTCAGAAATATTGGACATTTGTAATTTCAAATTATCTAGATATGCTAGCTTTTCTGATATTTTATTAGTTATAAATCGATTGTTTGCCGTCACGATGGTTGAATCGTGCAACGCCTGATTCATACTATTAATTTGTAACTTTTTCATCGTAATTATATTGTCGTATTCCTGATTTGTATTTGATAGTAAATCTTGTATACTTTGAAATATCCTGTTTGATGAAGAATTATTAGAGGTTGTTCTTTTGGGTTTGAGAATTTCCTCTTTGATTGCATTTTCATTGTCATCGGATTCAGGGTTTACGCCCAATTCATGCTTTTTATGAAGAAATTCCATACTCGTATGGAGTAGTTCTAAAATATAGTTATCGTGATCAGTACTGTTATTCAATTCTGTACCTGTTTTTCTTTCAGTCAAAATTTCCTTAACGATATCAAAATCGGCTGGTTTCACGCCCGTTTTATTAGCAAGATTTACATCAGCATTTAATTCAAGAAATACATTTATAAACCATCGCGACTCACTTTCCGCCGCCAAATGTAAGCAAGTATTCCCGTTCTTTTCGTCCAGCAAATTTATCAAACTGCTCGACAAAGCCTTTAATGAACCTTGTTTTTCACCCGGTTTCGTAAAAATGATCCATTCCAAAATTTTACTCATGTAAAACTTGCTCGACTCCAAATTTCTATTTGCCTGGAATGCCAAGTAATGTAAAAATGACCAACTTTTATTATCATATAGCCATAAGTTTGGCCACAACCATGTACTTAATAATTCTGTAAAGTTACCTCTCTCCATTGAGTTGGTAACTAAGATTGCAGAAATCAAGGGTGACTTTCCTGATGTGGTACCTCTAATTGGAGAACATAATCCCAATTTTATGAAAGCTGAAACTAAGTCCAGTGATGCTAAAGTAGACGCGAAATGTAATGCAGTTTTACCCTGTTGATCCAACGAAATGTCTGTTAAATAACGCAAGTTTTCTTGCTTATTTTGTAATATACTCAGAAAGGCTAGTTTTATATCACTATACGACAAATCAGAACTGTCGTCCTTTTTAAAAATTTCACTGAATTTCAGCTTGATATCCGATACTAATTCAGAGTTCTCATCGTCTATTGTTAATGGCGGTAAAGTATGAGGGAAGTCTTTATTTTCTTGAATTACCTTCTTAAGAATACCTTGGAAATCTTCTTGATTCTCCGTTTGTTTTTCCACTACCATTTTTTGTTTCTTACTTGGAGAGCCTGTCAAACTGGCATCCCGTTCCTCTTCAGCAGATCCGTCAAATAGAGATCGCTTACTAGAGGTGCATAATTTAGGCAAATTATCATAATCATGAACATCGATCAAAAACAATTCCTTTGCTAGTTCATAAATGTCGAATTTCAAGGCCAATGACACCGCTCTATCATAAGGAATCCACAAACCTCGTAAGCTACGTATGGCATGATTACGTAAATCATTGAATTGTGGGTTAGACGCCCCACTAGACAAGTATTGCGTGTTGGTAAGAATTTCGTTATTCAAGAAGTTAGTCAATTGACCTTCGCTCAGGTGCCCTATCCTCAAAAGAATTGAAAAAAGTTGTGAAATGTTAACGTATGAATCCTGAACACGTCTCAAAATCACGATAGGGTCGACCTCCTTATTTCCTTTATCGTCTTTTTCGTTTCCTTGTATAATCAAATTCAATTGTATAACTTTTTCATTATCATAAATTGCTGAATTGATTGTTGTGGAACACGAAGTATTGAGATGGGTATCGCTCAATAGATGCTGAATCGAATTTGTAGTAGTGTCGCCCACATTTAGCGGAGAATCCATTATATTTCAACTATTAAACTCAAACAAAACCTAACTTATCTATGAATAAGTACCGTCGAGTATTGGATGGGACTAAATTGTTCAATATCTTCCCATTTAGTAACTGAGGAAAGGACGTGTTTAATCTGCAAAATATACTATTTTTGGTGTAACCTGTAAATGCCATACTATACCTGCTCATCTTAGATAAAAGGTACAATATGCATCCTTATATTATCTCTAAAGTTACGCTATAATGGATTATTCAAACCGTGTTAACTCCAAGAAAGGATCTGGGGGTGTGGCTGGTTTACAGGAAACAAAAGTTCACACGAGGCGACGTTTGAAAGAATTGCTTACTACACAAGTGCTTGATCTTGATAGCGATCCATATGTTTTCAGAAACCATCTAGGATTATTAGAATGTCGTTTATGTCTCACCACACATGTCAGCGAGTCATCATACATATCTCATATTGGGGGAAGGAAGCACCAGATGAACCTTGAAAAGAGAAAAATTCTAGACGACAAACACTCCAGAAACCAACAAGACACGAGTACTGGTACAAATAATTCATCGATAATATCCATAAACAATACGCCGAAGCGAAGCTGGAACAAAATTGGACGACCAGCGTTCAAAGTGACCAAGATCAGGGATACAGAATCGTCACAAATGGGGCTACTTGTTAATGCGAAATATCCTAATGCAACAGTAGAAGAGCCGCTTTTCCGAATCATGTCATACTACGAGTTGTCTACTAAAAATCAGAACGTGGCGTTGTCATACATACATAAGGAGTCCGAGGAAAAAGACGATATCGATCCTAACAATTGGCAATATCTTGTTATTACTGCGGAGCCGTATGAGAATATATGCTTTGCAATCCCAAACAACAAAGAAATCGATAAACCATCAGTTTTGGGACAAATGTCTAAAACCTTTTGGTGGTACTGGGACGAAGATACTAAGGAATTCTTCTTGCAGTTTTTGTATAAGTAGTTATCCTTTCATTATGATAAAAGAAACGACGAAGCATCTGTAGACCAGTACTGCACTTAAGCGGTCTCGGAAAAACCCCAGACACATGAGATGTCCACTGATCTCTATTAGACACATTGAAGTAACGTGGTGACAGGAGATAACTACAACTGGACATAAGAGACGTGAGAATAAGTATGGAAAACGGAGATCGAGCACACCAATATAACTTTCTTGTAAGATGTGCTGAAGCTTCAAAGTTGGTTCACAATTTCTTAACTGATTCGTTACCTCTGGGATTAGTTCCCGAAAGGCGAAAAGATTTCACATATGATAATGTGAAGAGACGGAACGTCAAGGAAAAGATAAATGCTAGCTTGCGGATATTAGAGAAGACAATCGATGTACATGGGTATGTAATTCTGTATTCCCGAAGTTGAAGTGTCGGAAAAAGAAGCAGTAGACGGTTACTAACTGATTATAGGCTTGAGGAAATCGCCATTTCCTACAATGGAGGTAAAGATTGCTTAGTTATGCTCATATTATTGATGGCATCTATTCATAAAAGGTTTAAGATGACGTTATCCAAGGATCAATCATTGGAGAACTTGCCAGCCGATTATA
The DNA here is from genome assembly GCA_900186205.1 of Debaryomyces psychrophilus. Lineage (NCBI taxonomy): Eukaryota > Fungi > Ascomycota > Pichiomycetes > Serinales > Debaryomycetaceae > Debaryomyces > Debaryomyces psychrophilus. The sequence continues at coordinate 542,913 of FYBW01000005.1, read as the reverse complement.
AACTTGATTCAATATACATAAATTCTGAGCTACCATTTCCAAATCTTTCAGATTTTATAAAGAGCTCAACTGCATACTATCATTTAAATCCAATCATAATACGAAGCTCATTGAAGGAGGGATTTGAAAAATATTTAAATGAAATTAACCCTAAGGTAAAATCAATATTTGTTGGCATTCGTTACTCGGACCCATACGGATCAGACTTAAAATATGAGCAGGTAACTGATCATGACTGGCCTGATTTTTTAAGAATTCACCCCATTTTGCATTGGAAATATGAAGATATTTGGGATTTTTTAATAGGATGCGATTTGGATTATTGTGACATGTATGACTTAGGCTACACTAGTCTCGGTGGGATTAATAATACGACACCCAACCAATATTTGAAAATAGAAGGCGATGAAGTTGCATATTTACCTGCCTATATGTTAGAGAAGAATGCGGATGAAAGAGAAAGATCAGGTAGAATATCCAATCGTACATAAACAAATTTAGAACAGACTATATACTAATAAAACTTTTATTAACGTTTACGGACTAACTGAATATGTACTTCCTTTTCGCTGACCTGATTTATTTGTTCCAGCACTGTTGACCAACACCAGTTTGAAATAATCGTCAGATAATGGGCCAACACCAATTTTGCCTAGCGCTTTCTCAGCACTTGTGTGTCCTATATTTATGGGCACATTTTGTTGTCTATTTTGTTCCTGTAACTCCAAGTTTCTCAATCTCATAATTAATTCAACTTCCTTTCTATTATTCTCATCAATTAAGTTCTGTAAATATTGTAAATATTCCACAGATTTAGTTAATATTTGCCCTTTGTTTGGTTTACCATCTTTAGTACCTGAATTTTTTACAGCCGCCGCAATTGCTGCATCATTCTCGGATTGTTGAGTTTGTTGTTGTTGCTGGTTAGTTGGCGGCGGGTTCTCCTGGAAAAACTCTGCTGGAATTAATGTCAATAATTCCTGGATCTTTTCGTTAATATTGTCTCTTCTTTTGCGTTCATTCACTTGCGGATCGTCTTTATCATCATCACCACCCTCGTCATCACTTGCATTATTAGACTTAATCGTAATTATTGAATTCTTCCTAGACTGGGGTTTTGAAATTCCCCCGTGTTGTTGAGTTGAGCTATTTCCTTGAAATGATTGTGATAATTGTTTCTTAATGTCTAATGACTTCGAGGCCAATTTATCAGCTGATTCCGTCTTGATATTTATATTTGGAATGTTGGATCCTCTGTCTTTTGAATCACCATATGGTGGAGAAATAGATTCCGAACCTGAGCCGGACACCGCTGAATTAGTACCCGATTGTGGGTTTGACTTCAAGAACGAATCTTTAAATCCCTTAAAATCTGTCATTTGTAATGTATAACAACTATCCACTAGTTTCTCTATTATTTAAAAGCGTGTATTGAAGAAAGAAAATGATATTTCGTTTATCCCCGAGTTTCGTTAAACATAATTAATGTAAATTACACTCGCATTCTTTCGTATCGTAAACAGGAAATTGGAACCAATTTAGAAATGTAGATTTATATATACAAAAACTATTTACATTAAGCAGCTATTACATATCGGATCCCTGCAAGACATTGGCCAAAGTACTTAACTTTCGTTCAAGGTTTTCTATTCTCTTATCGTCTTCTTTCGACCAAATTGGGAGTTTGGATTCATCCAAAGAAGCTTGGCCCATTTTTAAACCATGATAGTCTATGATTATTTGTTTAAGAATGTTAAATGTCATTAAATCGCCGGAGAACCCGTTGTTTAACATTTCTATAAAGATAATTTCAATGCCATACAAATTTGATTTTCCGTAAAATAACCATTGGATTCTCAATATTTCGTTGTATGTTTGTTGATTACAACATACAGTATATAAATTAATGTCCTTCTTCAATAAATTGAATAGTGTAAGAGCTAGTTGACCGTCGTAGTATTTTATAGCAACTGTATTAAGAATCGAGTTGAAGATTATTGGTAAGGTAAAGATATTCAACATTGGTTTCGATGGATACTCCATTGATTGGACATAAATAGAATTGATAAATTTATCATGGCTGTCATCAAACTTAGTTGATTTCTTTAATAGCTTGTTTAGATATACGTCCTCTAAAAGTGTCTTTTTATTTTGTGATTTTTCAATTATTTCAAACCAATCCCTGAAGACAGTTCTCAAGTAGTGGGTTAGTGAATTAGATGTACCTAATTCGGATGAGGTACGTATGTGTTCTATTGTTGGTTTTAAAGCATGTCTAGTTTTCGTAAATAGTTCATCCTTCAATTTTCCAGAAACATTAGTCAATTTATAGCGATTACTAGTGGAAGATTTCAAGATATCATCAATTTGATTCTTGGAAATGTTTACTGAGTCTCTTAAGTTCTGTAATAACTGTGACTGTTCGTTTTTCTCAGATGGCTTAATATAAGAGTTGAATATATTTTGGAAAAGTTGTTTCTCCTCTTCTATAACTTTCATTTCGTTGCCATCGTGTTTAGTCACATCCAAAAAACTTAAATCAAAGATATTTTCATCATTTTTATCAACATCAATAGGGTTAAATTCATCAGCTTCATATGCTTTGTTTTCTTTATTCGAGAGATGATCTCTAGTCATTTCGCTTAGCTTTTCGAATTCAACAGACCCTTTCTTACTAGGAGTATCTACATCTTCCAAGTTAAGGGAAGATAGAAGATCATTGAAATTGTTACTGGTTTCCTTAGCAGGCTTCTTATTATCGTGATCACTAAGAAAATCATTCAAAATATCAAATTCGGATTTTCCTTCAGCAGATGTACTTATACCTTCGCCGGTATTGTCAGATTTATCGTCAACATACGTGTCTATATCAGATAGGAGGCTATCTCTTTCAAATGGTTTCGTTTCCTGGTTCTCTTCTACTGAACGTTTTTGAGATGGTAATGAATTCAAAGACTCATTAGCCAAAACACCATTGTCACTATTAATCATTGAGTCGGACGATTGTTCAGAGGTGGTGTCTGGAAATAATTCATCAATATTCAAAGGATCTGATTCATTTTGAAATTTTAATGTACTTTGAGAGTTTTCTTTAGTTTTATCATTCGAGCCATAGAACCTATCAAAACGTACTATACATGAGCTCCCATGATATAATATCCTCGGATGTATTATTCTGGTTCTCCGGGATATATAACTTAACCGAAACATCTTTAACATGTATGGTCCAATGTTGTATGTCTCTCAGAAGAGAAAATTATATCAGGGCCATTTTTTACATGAAGAGATTTATATGCACGCCTTCTCTAGATAATTTACATAAATACTATACAACACACCAACTTAATAGAAACCAGTTCTATTCTATTCCATTGCTGACATCTGTATCTTGTTTGTTATTTATGGCTAGAATTGCCTCAGTTTGTTTGTTAATTAATGAATAATGCCCTTCGTGTTCATTTATTGTTAGAAGCTCCAAATTACCACCATTTTCACCGATTATCTTTTGGAAATCTGGATGTGCAATATTCCAAGCCTTTCCCAATCGATTGCATAAATAACTCGCAGTGTCATCACAAAAGCCTAGAATGCTGACGTCAAAATTGCAATGGTCAATAGGGTCTTTATTAATCAACACTTGAGGAACATCTTCTGGGATTCTTTCGACGATATCAGCTACTGGTGATACTTTCAAAGAAGTACCAATACTAATTAATAAATCGCAATCCATCAAATCTTGTCTTATCATGTTATGAAACCTCGCAGGTAATGGTTCACCGAAAAACGTGATATCTGGTTTCATTACACCGTAACTCTCAGGAACATATGCATCTTCTTTATTTAGTAATATTTTTCTGGTTTTAGAACATTTGGGACAATATGGTATTTCCTGCAATCTTATCTTTGGGAAAATCTTTTCGCCTTTAACTTGATACTTGCAAGTGACGCAAGACGCTGTTGCAAAGGAGCCATGGCATTGGATTAAATTGTTTGGTTTGATACCCACATTGCTTTCTAAATTATCAATATTTTGAGTATAATTTCTGAGTAGCTTACCTTTATTTTGTAAAAGCCTGATGAAAGCATGTAATGGCGTGTATGATTTTTCCGGTGGTAAAATCATGTAGGCAATCAGGTAAAAGATATTAGGGTCGCTGTGAAAAAAATCCAAATCAAAAACCTCTTGCGGATCTGACAACCCCAAATGTTGCAACTTTGCATAAAATCCCTTTGACGATCTAAAGTCAGGAATACCCAAACTGGTTGAGATACCAGCACCAGTAACCACTAATATCTTTTCAGCTTTCTTAATTTTCTCTAACACATGGTCTACGTTGTAAAAGTCGACCAATCTGGTTCTCATTGAATTCACCTTCTTCATGGCTGTATGTAGTAGCTTAATAAGCCCAATTAGTCTATCGCCATCATTAAATAGCGGACAGTCCTTCGGAAAGAATCCTAATTTCTGTACCAACTGTAGCAAGTCCAGACTCGAAGCAGTGGTTGGTAAATATCTGTCTAGAAATTCCATTGTTCCGTGTTGTTTTAAAAACTTTCTTGTCTCAGATATGACTTTTCTGGTGACTTCATTTTCCTGGTTATCGTCGCTTTTGCCGCCCGAAAAATCCTCTGGTGATATTGCATCAAATTCGCTCGAACCAGATCCTGTAGAGGTTTCGTCTAAGTCACTTGATATCTGTCTAGATGAGCTGCTATCAAATTCAGTACCGGGTTTTCCCGAAGTTGTCCATTCAGTCTTGGCCGATGTCACACCATTAATAGTCTCACCGCCACTGCTGGTGACACCCACTCTATTTTCGCTTCCCCGGTAAATACCACTAGCCTGGCTACTGTCAGTACCCAGACTATTACAATTGTTTTCGCTCTCAGATGAACTATTCATAAACGGCTTCACAAACGTACCGCGAGCATCATCGTTTCTCGAAATCTTGTATTTTTTCTTTGGTGGAGCATCTTGTTCTAGGAACTTAGGGGCAGAATTTTCACGTTCTGATTCCGAGTCGATTAATACAATATCATCTCTATTATTCGAAATGGTGGACATATGAAATAACAACTAATTTTCGTCCGAGTTTATAACCTATTTTAATGGATGTATCTAGAACAAGGAAGAAAACAGGATCAAAAACCTGACTTGGCTTGAGTTATGTGTTGGGCCGACAATATGAATGTATACGATGCTATACATATGTAACAGTGTATGAAACACTCTATTGTACCACATCACCGTCGCATCGGCTGGCTGAACGCGTTGAGGGAGGTCCTTTTTGATCATGTGACCAAAAACTAATTCCACCAACCAAAAATGATCAAGAGAACCTACTATTCGTACGCTCCAAGGCATAGTCAACGGTACGGTGGTCAATGTCTGTTCATGTACCAGTCATTTTGTTGTGATCCCACTCCCCATATACCATTTCCGTAGGCCGTGTCACGAACTACTTGCTCTGAAAGCCCCTATTGCCTTATGCTACTTTAGTTTGCAGCCATCTGTACCCAAGACGTCTTCCGTGCTCGGTTATCTTCGGCAACTATCTTCTATTATCTAACATTCTCTGTTAATCTTCTAAATTCTGTCGTCCTCAGATTCCCTGTGTAACAATAACTTTTCACTTAGAACATCAGAAGTTTTTGCAGTTTTCTACTATTTGTACGTTTTCGCAATATTTAACAAATGTATACTTAACATTGCTACTGATCAGATATTCATTATCTATTCCAAATGGCTAGGTTTCTGCCTTGCATACTCTAGAATGTCACATGTAATTGTTAGAGCACCCTGTACCAAACGGCTTCCGTTTGCAAGCCTGTTCCTGAAGACAATTCATATCAAGAGGCTGCTTATATAAGCAACGTAATAGGGAACAGCTGCAAAATGGCCTACTGGACCAGTTGTGACCGCAATGTGTGTTATTTATGACGTTTTGCCTGCTATTGGACAACCATGTATCAATGAATTTAGGAGAGTCATCATGATACTAGAATTAAATATGAACATGTCATCCTCCACACAAACATACCTACATCTCCACTCGTTCTATGGGCCGCGAGGTGCTCAAGATTCTGATTACAATATATATTACTCGGGAAAAATAGCAAATACAAATTAAAGCAGCGGATATATGCAATGGGCAAAGATATACAGCCATCGCTATTGCTCGTATACAATTGTATCGATGCTAGCTGGACTGAGCCTTGATATCTAGGGAGGAGTGAAAAAAAAAACAAGTACGCGATTGATTGTGCCACGTATAATAAAGAATTCGACAGTATATAAGCAAAACCTGGCGAAATTTCACCAAAAAAAAACGTTCTCTTCTTAAAAAGCGTAAAACCCAGGAAATCAATTGAATCGATTGTCGCACAACATGTTAGACTCACTCGACTTTATCAAGACCCCTAAACAGGGGCCGATTCCTCCAGCATCGGACAAATGTGGTATTATGACCACCGATTCGCCTGCTATCCACAATGCCCCATTGCCAGCCGATGGACCAGGATCGAAACAATTCAACAACTATGCCATGGTTGGACTTATTGTGATGGTTCCATACTTTGTTGCCAGAAAATTGGGCGGAGGATTCAAGACATGGTTATTCATCACATTGATTTCGTGTTTGCCGATCATAATGGCTTATTGGACGATCATGTCGAGCTATTCGCCAAGACTTAATGAAAACGTGAAATATCCTAACAGACCAATTTCTGAGTACTTAGAATTCCACACTGACGAATTGAAGGCCAAATACATCGACTCCAACGGTGGTAAGGGTACCAAGATCCCTATCGAGACCTTCCAAGAGTTGTACTTCAACGGGAAGGTCAGTTTCAAGGGCGACTGTTTGGATGTTTTAGAATACAAGCACGACTGGGCATGTTTCCGTTTCACTTTGTCGTTGTTTAGATTTTTCTTGTTAGGAATGATTCCAGAAGTCATTATGCACTCGAAGTCCCAGGACGAAGAACAAGTCAGAGACCACTACGACAGGGGTGACGATTTCTACACCTGGTTCTTAGGTCCAAGAATGATCTATACATCGGGTGTCATTGGTGATATCGAAAAAGAAGAAACCTTAGAGGAAATGCAGGACAACAAATTGCATATTGTTGCTGACAAAATGCAAGTCAAGGAAGACGACCACATTTTAGATCTTGGCTGTGGATGGGGTACCTGGACTGCCTTTGCATCGTACAAGTATGGTGCTAATGTTACTGGTGTCACCTTAGGTAAGAACCAAACCAAATGGGGTACTGACTTATTAACGAAGTACGGAGTCAGCGACTCGCAATCCAGAATTGCTTGTGTCGACTACCGTGACGCGCCTAAGTCGCAAAAGTCTAACGGTAAGTACGACAAGATCACCTGTCTTGAAATGGCTGAACACGTTGGTATCAGAAGATTCTCGTCGTTCTTGGAACAAGTTCACGAATCGTTGGAAGACGACGGGTTGTTCTTCTTACAATACGCTGGTTTACGTAAGAGCTGGCAATACGAAGACTTGAACTGGGGTTTGTTCATGAACAAGTACATTTTCCCTGGTGCCGATGCCCTGACTCCATTGACTTTCGTCGTGTCTGCGTTAGAATCCGTTGGGTTCGAAGTTGTCTCCTTGGACAACATCGGGGTCCACTACTCTGGTACCTTGTGGAGATGGTACCGTAACTGGATCGGTAACAAGGAAAAGGTCGTTGACAAGTACGGTATCAGATGGTACAGAATCTGGGAATTCTTCTTGGCTACCTCCACCATCGTCTCCAGACAAGGGTCTGCCACCTGCTACCAAATCGTGTTGAGAAAGAACTTGAACTCCTACCACAGAGTCAACTACATTCCAACCCAAAAGGGGTTATCGGGCCCATTGGCCAACGGTAACGAGTGGGCCAAATAAACGGTCTGACAGCCAACGTAGACCTAGACGACCACTGCCCGTGCGCCGGGAAACTATATATGCTGCAAATTAATATATGTATATGTTATGATATCTTACCAGACCCCCACCTCAATACTCTCGCCAATTCTCCCAGCGCCAACCATTTCTATTTTCCCAGTTCTATTCACTAAATCGCATTCGCAGCCATTTCGCACGCAATTCCTTGGAGCCAACCCCCACGTCACAGCCAAACGTCTACGTCGCACCAGTTAGTTCTTGCTCAACATATGCTACGTAATGTACACAACCATCGTATCATACTGCGACACTATTTGTACTGAATTACCGGACCCGACACCGGCTCCGACCATATCTTCTACTGTTGCTTCAGTCTCCTTTGTTGCCCGGATCTGTCGTCATCCTTGTTCTCGAACCTTAATCGGCCTGGTTAGCCTTATCCCACGTCGTCCCTAACGTCGTCACGAACCTTGTCTTTCGTCATAATTCCTGTCGTATTGTCTGTGTCCAGCCAATCTGCTCAACGTTGTCTCTAGCCGGTCTCTAGCCGGTCCACCACAGTATTGTCCAGCGGATATCCACCTATAACCTCGGCAATCGTCCATATCACAGCAACTTCCGTTCACCCTGAGCCCGACTTTGTGTTAGCAGTGGCCTGCTGCGTGTGATCATAGCGCATAGCGAGCTATAAGCGCGGACTTCGTATTCGGAGTCATTGTTGACTAAAATCGACTCTGACCGCTTTCCAGCATCCGCTGGAACGAATTGAAGTTGCTGATAAATTTCAATATCTGGGGTACTCCATACTGGCGAAAAGCTCAAATTATGAGAGTATAAATAGCATGTGGAATCTCTCACTTTTTTTCTCCCCCGTTTCCTCTCATTTAATATATCTTATACAATTATTAACAATTATTATAATACCACTATTATAATAAGAGACTATATTATAAGAACAGATAATTAATATAATTAGTACACGATAAGCATGTCCTCGCCATTTCCAAAGACCGCCGATAAGTTGAAGGGTGTCGAAATTTTAGCATCGATTCCAGACAGAGCTAGGCACATTTTAAACGCTGATGCTCTTGCATTAGTCGCTACTTTACACCGTGCATTCCAACCAACCAGAAAGCAATTGTTGGCCAACAGAAAGGAACAACAGGCCAGGAGAGACAGGGGTGAATTGCCAGACTTCCTGCCAGAAACCGAGCAAATTAGAAACGATCCTGCATGGACCGGACCACCATTGGCCAGGGGCTTGGAAGACAGAAGAGTTGAAATCACCGGTCCAGTTGACAGAAAGATGGTTATCAACGCATTGAACACGTCAGTCGCCACCTACATGGCTGATTTCGAAGACTCGTTGACCCCAGCATGGGACAACTTGATTGATGGGCAAGTGAATCTTTACGACGGTGTCAGAAAGAACATTTCTTTTGAGCAAAACGGTAAGAAATACGCATTAAACACCGACCCAAAGAGACACCTTCCGACTTTGATTGTCAGACCTAGAGGATGGCACTTAGATGAAAAGCACGTCCTCGTTGACGGCGAACCAGTCTCGGGTGGTATTTTCGATTTTGCCATCTACTTCTACAACAATGCCAAAGAAACCGTCGCTCAAGGATTCGGTCCTTACTTCTACTTGCCAAAGATGGAACACCATTTGGAAGCTAAGTTGTGGAACGACATCTTCAACCATGCGCAAGACTACATTGGCATGACGAGAGGTACTATCAGAGGTTCTGTTTTGATTGAAACCTTACCAGCTGCTTTCCAAATGGACGAAATCATCTATCAATTGAGACAACACATTGGTGGTTTGAACTGTGGTAGATGGGATTACATCTTCTCCTACATCAAGTCCTTGAGGAACCACCCAGAATTTATCTTGCCAGACAGATCTCAAGTGACCATGTCAGCTCCATTCATGTCTTCTTACGTCAAATTATTGGTTCATACCTGTCACAAGAGACAAGTTCATGCTTTAGGTGGTATGGCTGCTCAAATTCCAATTAAGGAAGACAAGCAAAGAAACCAAGCTGCTTTAGAAAACGTCGCCAAGGACAAGTTGAGAGAAGTCACAGCTGGTTGTGACTCTTGCTGGATTGCTCACCCAGCCTTGGTTCCAGTCGTGTTGAAGGTTTTCAACGAACACATGAAGGGTCCAAACCAAATCAATGTTCCACCAAAGGTTCCATATACTCCAGTTACAGCCAGGGACTTATTAAGTCCATACGTTCCAGATGCGAAGATCACTGAACAAGGTATCAGAACCAACATCATTATTGGTTTATCGTACATTGAAGCTTGGTTAAGAAACATTGGGTGTGTTCCAATCAACTACTTGATGGAAGATGCCGCTACTGCTGAAGTTTCTAGAACGCAAATCTGGCAATGGGTTACCCACGGTTGTAAGACCGACGAAAGTAAGACTATTACCAAGGAATACGTAGGTAAGTTATTGCAAGAAGAAGCTGAAAAATTATCTAAGAACGCTAATACCGGTAACAAGTTCTCACAAGCTTTAACCTACTTTAAGCCTGAATGTCTTGCTGAAAAATACTCTGATTTCGTAACTACTTTGATCTATGATGATATCACTACCATCGGTAGACCAACTGCTGCAGAAAAATTATAAGTTCACTTTTGATAAGCTATTTATTGTTGGATTTTTGACAGATCCTTTATTTATTGTTCTTAATGAATGAATGAATATTTAAATTATGTTGGAACATAAGTTTAAGTAATTAACATTGTATATGCAATTGACGTTTTGTAAGAAATAGTACTGTAGTGCCGTCCAATTGTTTAATTCTTTTGAATTGCCTGGAGTTATGTACAGCGAAATTTAATATTTTTGTTGTTTCTAGAATTTCCCATTCTACCGTGTACAATTCAAAATTATATCAGCATTTTAATTGACAGATCGAATTATACCAAATATATCCTTACTAAATACATAAGATGATAACAAATAAAAGAATCAGACTAGTTGCTATATCAGCGGTTCTGATAGTATTCATAATTTTATTCTTTAGAACTAGTTCCAAGTCGGAAATACTTCCAGAAACGTTAGATAATGATTCAAGGGCCCAAACATTATTAACCTCCAACAATCTAATTGATTCTAAGAATGATGACAAGGTCGATGCTGCTATTAATAACGAGATATCAAAACTCAACAACGACGATACAGAAAAAACTCCTTCAACAGAAGAATCGATGGAACCACCGACACAACCAGAGGGAGAATTCGATGTTGCGAAGGCATTATTAGAAATCAGAGCCATGTCGCCTATGGTTATATTTTCCAAGACATACTGTCCATACTCCAAGAAAATAAAGCAATTGTTGCGTGACAACTATCAGATAACACCAGAACCTACGATTGTGGAGCTTGACAAACACGGGCACGGCCAAAACTTACAGGAATACTTGGGTGAAACTACCGGACGCCGAACCGTTCCAAACGTGTTAGTAGGGAACTCACTCGAAAGCAGAGGGGGATGTGATGACATTATTAGCTTGCATGAGGAGGGTAGATTACAAAGCTTATTAAACGAATGGGGATTAAAGAAACTTGATGTTAAAAAGATTGAAGCGCCATCTAATAGTTAGACCATCTTATAGCTAAACGAATTGTATAATTCTACTAAAGGTAACGTATTAATAATGTATATATATTTTAATACATTTACAATTTAATAACTAATGTAACATTAAAAGAAACCCTTATAAACAAATGTTTGATATAAACTTGGGATTACAAGCTTACTTAAAATTTAGTAAATTGCTTAGACTTGGACTTAGAAACGGCAACCTTTAAGACGTTGAATCTAACGGTCTTGGAGATTGGTCTACATTGACCAACAACAACGACATCACCTTCTTGGACACGGAAAGCTGGAGAAACGTGAGCAGCTACGTTCTTGTGTCTCTTTTCGTATCTGTTATACTTTGGAACATAATGTAAGTAGTCTCTTCTAATGATAATAGTTCTGTGCATCTTGGTGGAGACAACAGTACCAGTTAAAATTTTACCTCTGATGGAGACAGAACCTGCAAATGGGCACTTCTTGTCAATGTAGTTACCTTCGATAGCGGCCTTTGGGGTCTTGAATCCTAAACCAACTTCCTTAAACCATCTCTTGGTCTTTCTGTTAGCTTTAGCCTTTGGGTTGGTAAAGATATGTGGTTGCTATAATCTGTTAGTATGTGTTAAAAAATTTGCACGTCGCCAGTGGCCAGTCGATCCACCACGCACTAAAGTCGTCATCCCACGTAGTATTCCTCGATTATCAAAAGGTCTGTCGACTTTCACTGTCTTCTCCTCGATGTCAATCACACTTCGTCGTCCTTTCCTTTGCTATCGTCTACATCTGCATCTGCTTCTCTTCAGCTCGCCCTTTTCTTCACATTTACGTGTCTTTTTCATTTATGTCCCACTTTCTTCTCTTTCTTTCTATTCGACTTTTATTCAATGCATGGTGAACCTGCCAACTAGCAAGCTTGTAATTTGTATGATACGAACCTTTTGGAAAGCTCTTTCATATTGAACGGTCAATTCAGTAGCCATCTTGTCTTAATTATTATGCTAAGATTAAAAGATTCTATTCTGAAAATTTTTTATTTGTTCTTTGAAAAATTATCCGTATAACTCTGTCGCACTTTGAGAATTGGCCCCAAGAGAACTTTGTTAGCAAATCGGCGAAAATCACACAAAAGCAACTGGTCGTGAGCAATCCAAGTTTCAAATTTTTGTCGAGAAGCTATCAGGGCGTCTGCCCTCACAGTTTTGAAAAGAATCTTGTGCCGAGGTTCGACCCCTCTTTTCGGACCAGGAGTCATTCGGACCCGAGAAATGCCGACCGAAAAATATAATCAACTTGAAACCGGATAGTTCCTGAAGCGGAAGTCGAGAAAGGAGAGAACCAATAGATATAATATTGTGCATACTTCCATAAACGGAAGTCTAGGACTCGTTTGTGTTATCTCTAATTAGATAGCTTATTGATAGACCCAGTAGTGAATACGACTTAATCTGGCTTGTGGTTGTATAGAGACAAGGCATAGGAGAATCGGAATCGCCAGACCTAGAACACAGATGCACCAGCAATGAGCTCAAGCAATGGACCCAAGTACAATTTCAACCGGTTTAGAAGGATACCATCGCAGCATTCGGCGGATCAGACGTATTTGAACCCCAACGAGTCGCTCAACCAAAACACCACGCGGACAGTATCGTCGGGGTCTACATCGATTCTCAGCACGCCCAGCAACAATATCAGGCGAATCCAACAGCAGAAACAGCAACAGCGGATCCAGAAGGAGCAGAGGGAGCAGAAGGAGCAGAAGGAGCAGAAGACGAAGCGCCCGTCGATGATGTCGCGGCCCAGCAATGTCAAGAACAAATTGTTGAATCTCCAGTCGCTGAAGAAGTATATGGGGGGAGATATGGCGGTCGAGGGGACGGGGACGCAAGTGTTTGCCATCCGAAAGCCGCTAGATATGAGTGCGTACGACTACTCTGTGTTCACGAACTATCCCGATGACATCGACATGCAAGACGACGACTGTTTACCGCCGGCCGTTAAAGAGTCGCAGATCAAGGTGTGGGAGTCGGCCGAGAAGATTACTAACAACTTGATCTTTAACGAGTCGTCAAGCGAGAGCGAGGACGACGACGATAACGACGACGACCGCAAAGATGCGAAAGACACCAGGCACAGGTCCGACGAGATCATCCAGTCGCTTCCAGGGTACACAAAGGGCGAGATGGGAATCGTACAGGCGCGGTTTAAAGACAGGCAGAAGCTGGGACCAAATGTTACTAACTTTGGCGATGACGAGGAAAAGCAGTTGCTCTGGGACTACCGAAAACGCCAGCAGGCGACGCAGGAAAAGCTTTTCAGCCAGTACCTGTCGCTCAGCAACAAGCGCAAGATCCAGCTAGCGCAGAAAAAGGACTTGCTCTACAAGATGTTTGGGTACAACAATAACATAAACCAGGAGTATGTGACCAACAACACGCCGTACTCGGCCATTGAAAATGTTGCCAACTCTCTGAAGGCATTCCATGAGGACAAGGAAGAAATTGGTCTGCTTATAGACGAGGATAGACTTTACCACCAGTTGTTGCACGATACCAAGACCTATTTGAACAGTCTCGAGAATAACCGCTTGGGCATTAATAATCGCAAACAGAAAAAAATGGAAATCACAGACTTTGATTATGAGAAATTCCAGAACATAATTTCCTATAAACTCGATCATTTGTATGACCGATTTTTCAGTAATTATAACAATTCGATACCTGTCGATGTAGATAACAACGATGAAATGTCGGGCGAATTATATAACTTTACAGTCGCTTTTCTAAGAAGATGTATTAAGGATACAAGTGATTTTGACGAATCCATATAGAGTTTATAGACCATAATTATTACATATAATGATTACGATACATCGAAGTCCATCTAGACTGAATTCTGTTAATAATCGAACGTGACTTTGGATGTCGCAGTTTATAAGTGCAATGTATTCCGCCTATAAAAATTAATAATCCAATAGTTGAATATGCTTAATCATTCTGCAAAACAATTGTTTAAGCAATCTTCTTTACGATTACAAACAATTAACAGACATCTTTCATCCAGTATGGCTCCTTTACAGGCAATCAAAAATTACGACTATTTGGTCATTGGAGGTGGTTCCGGTGGTGTGGCATCAGCGCGTAGGGCCGCTTCGTACGGGGCTAAGGTATTATTAATTGAACTGAAATTTAGCAAAATGGGTGGTACCTGTGTCAACGTTGGATGTGTTCCAAAGAAGGTTATGTGGTATGCTGGTGATATGGCAGAGAAGAGACATCACTTGGAGTCATACGGGTTATCGAGTACTGATGACAAAGTCAAGTATGGTGATTTTAAATGGTCGATGCTTAAAGATAAAAGGGATGCTTATGTAAAAAGGTTAAATGGAATTTACGAAAGAAACTTGAAGAATGATGGAGTCGATTACATATATGGATATGCTCATTTCGTGAATTCAAACAGGGATGTTGAGGTTACATTAACGGGCGACCAAGAGTTATCATTTTTAGAAGAAAGTAGAAACTTCAAGAAAGATGATAAATTCGTTTTTTCAGGAGCTAAGACTTTAGTTGCAACTGGTGGGTATGCCATCAATCCACCAAATATCGAGGGACATGAATTGGGTATTACCTCGGATGGCTTTTTTGAATTACAAAATCAACCAAAATCGGTTGCCGTGGTGGGTGCAGGATATATTGGTGTAGAGTTGTCTGGTATTTTCAGAGCACTTGGTTCAGAAACCCACTTGGTTATTAGAGGTGATACGGTGTTAAGATCTTTCGATGAATCTATTCAAAATTCAATTACCGATTATTACACCGATAAATTAGGTGTTAACGTTATCAAGAAATCAGGCAGTGTCTCTAAGGTCGAGAAGATTGGTGAAGAAAAAAAGAGAGTTACCTTAGGTAACGGTCAAGTGCTCGAAGTTGATGAACTAGTTTGGACTATGGGTAGAAAGTCTTTAATTGATATTGGTTTAGACAAAGTGGGTGTTAAGTTAAATAAAAAACAACAGATCGATGTTGATGAATACCAACAGACTGCTAATTCGAACATCTTTTCGTTAGGTGATGTGATTGGTAAAATGGAGTTAACTCCAGTTGCCATTGCTGCGGGTCGAAGATTATCCAACAGATTATTCTCTGGTGATAAGACTTTTGAAAAAGACCATTTAGACTACTCCAATATTCCATCTGTCATTTTCAGTCATCCAGAAGCAGGCTCAATTGGTTTATCATGTAAGGAAGCTATAGAAAAGTATGGTGAAGACGAAATTAAGATTTACAAGTCGAAATTTAATGCGATGTACTACGCTATGATGGAGGATGATTCATTAAAGTCTCCAACTTCTTACAAGATTGTTTGTGCCGGTAAAGACGAAAAGGTTGTCGGGCTTCACATTGTTGGTGATTCAAGTGCCGAAATATTGCAAGGTTTTGGTGTTGCTATTAAGATGGGAGCTACGAAGAAAGACTTTGACAACTGTGTCGCGATTCATCCAACTTCGGCCGAAGAATTAGTGACCATGAAGTAGATCTTTTTTGTCAAGTATTTTACATTTTGTATTTTTAAATCAATTATCTTATAATAAGATTGTATATTAAGATTGTAGACACTACATTACCTTTCACTATATTACAATGGAATTCTCCTTAATGTTTAACTCTTTTGGGTGGTGGTCCTCTAACGGGTGGCTTCGGTTTATCACCTGGCTTCATGAAAAACATTGGTGCATTCTTCAAAATATCCGGTACCATAATATATCTAATCATCGAGCCCCGAACAAATACTTGATTCATGTATGATGTGTTTCCTGTTCTACCTTTAGTTATCGTTACATCGTAAAGAGATAAATTCATGTTATCTTCATTTTCAAGTAACTTTCCACGATATGTATCCCCCGTAGTTAATTCTAACGATATTATATGTCCCTGTGCTTCATTTAAGAGTTTAACAGGAATACCAGCAGACATTATTTATTAAATTTCAGTTGCTTGGTACTATAGTATTGATTATTACTTTTCAGTTTATAAAATGGGTATTTTAAACAAAAAATCGCATCGCACACTATATATATATAATGATATACAAGGATATCCTTTATTTTCACTACGAAACAGCCCTTATATAATCGGTTATTTTATCATCTCTTCTTGGTCTTTGGAAGCAAAAATAACTTATAAAGTAGCATGTTTTAAAATGGTTAGTGAATTAGCGTATACTGCTTTGAAGCAGCAAAAGCAAAGGAACAGAGTTCCCGTATCTTGTCTTATTTGCAAAAGACGAAAAGTCAAATGTGATAAACTTAAACCAGCTTGCAGTGGATGTGTCAGGAACGGTGTTCCTCATTTATGTGAGTACGTGGAACCGTCTTGGACAAATAATGATGAGACCAAAAAGCAAAGCCTGAATAGAACCAAACCTACGACTCAAGTTGAACAGTTGGACGATTATAGAAAATTGAAGTCTCAGAAAGATAAAATTATTAATGAACAGCGGAAAGAGATAGAGGACTTGAAAAGACGGCTTGCAGTTTCACAACAACTATCGCCTAAATTCAAAAGTGTGGAACAGGACCAAGCAGTAAATATACTAGGGAAATTGAATATAAATAATACAAGCACGAAAACCACTTTAGAAGTGAAGAATGATAGCGCTTATCTTATTAAGCCCAACTCATTGGAGCATAAACAAAATCATGTTGATATTTATTCGTGGATCAGTATAATTAAATTGGATCCACAATTGACAACATTATGGTATAAGATTACTAATTTACAAAAGATTTATCATCTATATAAAATGAATTTAATAAATTCTAAAGCCAAGGGAGAAATTTCAAACACCACTTCTATTACAATGGATCCGCTGTCCAAGAAATCATCCTATAGAATTAACGAAATCGATTTCACGCATTCTGTTGTGCCAGGTGTAAAATCATCCAGCAGTCATCTGAAGTGCCCTGTTGTTGAATGTGATTTTAATTTTATGGCTGATGCATCTCCAACCTCAGTACCTACATCGCAGGGTGGAGATGTAATGAATTTAGAAAAGAACTGTCTTTTTCAGAGAGAATCTGATCATGTATCAAATATTGATAAACATGAAGAAGTGTCAGAAAACAGTGAGAATTTATTAAAAAAGTTACAAAATATTTGGAATTCAACTTTATGCTTACTAAGAGGTAACGGGATAATGAATTACAATCAAACAGAGTTTCTAATAAATTTCTATTTTAACAGTACCACGCGTAACGCTGAATCCAGAAAGTTGCTTTGCTTTTACAAATCAGAAATCGAAGACTTAATTACGAAAGATGATGATGCAATTTCTTTGAATTTTTCAACCGGACTGGCGCAAAATGATGAGGATCGATACTTTAATCTTAGCTTAAAAGGTGTCTATTTATGCATGTTCTCGTTAATTATTGAAGAGTCATTGGATATAATAAGACTGCAAGCTGATTTGAATGATAATAATAGCCTCAGAGTTGAATTTCAAACTTTGTTTCCTTCGGAAATTCTATACATAGGCCTTGGCTACAAAGCAACTAACATATTTTTAATTGTTGAGGAATATTTATTGCATATTTCAAATGAAAAAAAATTTAACGAAAGAATTTTAAAATGTTTGGTTTACATTTCGTGTTGCACTGCGTTTCTTAACCGTGAGGTGTTGAATTATGAAAAACAAGGTGCACTTTCCGATTCGAAAGCAGGCTTTCAAACTATATTCACACAATTAATAAAGTACATATTTGCCGAAAAAGGTTACTTAGAAGTTTGGAAAAGTCCTCAGGATATAACTTTAAAATACAATGAATTTGAACAAATAAATAAAGAATTTAGGATAAATATGTGTTATCTTTGGTCAGATCTTATTCGGTTGGTTAATTTGGTAACATTTAATGTTACCCCTCTTGTCACTCATCTGGAGAAGCTTGGCCGTTTGATTTCAAAGTTTTATGAAAAAATAGAGGGATGTGATGCATGTAATGATCACGTAAAATTTCTTCATGATCATGGATCTATTCAAGAAAATGAATTAATAACCACGTTCAATATTAACTTCCTTATCTCCAGGATATATTATAATTTGAAACGTGGAGTCGAACGTGTTGGCGAGACAAAGCTAACTACGAAGTTACTTCTCAAAATGATTGGCGAATGCAAGTCTTGGAAGAATAGCGATATTTTGAGTAATAGCAGAAAAACTAGAATCTCGGAGACCAAATGTATTCTTCATTATTTGAGTTTCCATTTGTCTTACATAATAATATTGCAAGAAGAAGAAAAAGAGGAAGAGCTTGGTATTAGCTTTAATAAATCATACTCTGGGGTTTTTTCCGAGTTTTGTGATTTAATTTTATTCATCCACACCATCATTAAAGGAGAAACCCGCGGTTCAGATTCACAATATTTATTGATCTTTGTGACTGAACTGCTAACAAGAATAATACATTTTATGATTGGATTACTATTAAGGCTTGCTAATAATGGGAACGTGACAGATCCGCTAGTGCTACTAAATGTAGTATCTTTAGTCAATATCAAATTACTGGTAGATGGGATGAAACCACAGAATACTGATCCACGCCAAACTTTGAATGATATAATTGTAAACGTTATGAACAAAACAATCACATCTTTAACAAATAGTTATCTTATGGATAAAGAAAAAGTTATAAAACTATCCAAGTTATGGAATTTTTATTTAACATTCATTAAGAATTCACACAAGTTGAGCTCACTTGATTATGCGAAAATGCATGCAAATATTCCAGGGTTTAAAAGTGCAAATTCACAAACCATGACTCGGTGCCCCGTTGCATCCAAATCGGAGAAGGCTAATGGATCAAAACAATGCCCAATGAAACAAGAAATTACGACATCGGGAACCAACCTGGGATTTGCAAGATGCCCAATTTCCCATATAACTACCCCAATGGATGTTGATAATGTGAGAGCTGCACCACCAAACCTAGAGAAATGCCCGATTGATCATAAATCCTTAACAAACACACAAGAATCTAAAAAAAGGAAATTTCCCCTAGACGACCCATCATTGCAAAACAGGGGCATCTCATCTAATGGGTATAATCCTGTGGAAAGTAATCTTAGGTCTAATAATGAAACGACTAATAAACGCTCACCAAATTTAAGGTCAAAAGAAAACACTTTATCTACAATTAATTCGGATAACTCTAAAATCCCTGACTTCGATTCCGTAACTATGAATAACAGCATTATTGATAATGTATCAAATTCTCTTACTTCATTTGAATCTGATATAATTGTGTCTGAGATGGGTAAATCAAGTACGGCGGACGAAGAATTTTCCAATTTTGGTGTCGACTGGCAAGAATTCACCGATTTTGATTTTGATTTCTTACAGAATGAGCTAATCTTTAAGCAAGTTCAAAATAAAGACGTCAATAATTCGTCTATTGAAGATCTATTTAGGTAGACAATTTATAATTAATAGGTGCAAATTTTTCACGTGCGTTTAATGAACCGAGAGGTTAATAAGATAATGTAGAACAAGAAATATTTCATATTGTATCGAAGATTACAAGAGCATTAAAATGTTTCTGATCAAGTCCTCCTTTCGACATGGATTAACTAACAGCTCATACACAAAGCTATTTTTCTTGAGAAACATACCCAGGAATTTTGAATATGCTAACCCAAACATAATATGCAAAAAATCATTAACAACCAAAGGATATTCAAAACCCAAAACCAATTACACCTTCTTCAAAATTGGTATTACTTTAGGATTAGGTGGATACATTCTTTATGAAACAAATGATCCCTTTCATGATTCAAGTAGACATATCATTTTAACAGCTGAGAGAGTTGGTGTTGTCGCATTAGCCACTATCCGTTGTTTCAAGCTCTACAGAGACACTTTGGGAGCCGATTATGATTCTCAGATCGAAAGAAATAAAGCATTATCAGAGACGCATTTCAAAGCAGCAAATATTACCTTAAAGGCACTTGAGAAGAATGGTGGTATTTATATTAAATTAGGTCAACACATTACTGCATTGACTTATTTGTTACCGCGTGAATGGACGGACACTATGATTCCGTTGCAAGATAGATGCCCAAGGTCGTCAATGGAGGAGATAGAGATTATGTTCTTAACTGACTTAGGAGTGTCAATGAATGAAATATTTAGTGATTTTGATCCAGACCCTGTTGGAGTAGCATCTTTGGCTCAAGTACATATGGCCACTTTAAAAAATAGCCATGAAAGAGTTGCTGTCAAGGTCCAACATCCATCGCTTCAAGAATTTGTTCCACTTGATGTATATATGACACAACGAGTTTTCAGATTAATGCGCAAGGCATTTCCGGAATATCCATTAACCTGGTTAGGTGATGAGTTACAAAGTTCAATTTATGTAGAGTTGAACTTTGTGAATGAAGCGGAGAATAGTGAAAGAACAGCGAATTATTTTAAGAACTATCAGAAGGAAACTGCTTTGAGAATTCCAAAGATAGTATCGGCTAATCCAAGAATTTTAATAATGGAATATGTAGAAGGTGCAAGATTAGATGATTTAGAGTATATGAAGAAGAACAAGATCAATACATCAGATGTATCTTGCTGTTTGTCACATATTTTCAATAACATGATTTTTACTCCAGATGTTGGTTTACATTGCGACCCACATGGAGGTAATCTTGCCATTAGATCTGCTAAATCTCGTAATGGTCACAATTTCGAAATTGTTTTATATGATCATGGATTATACAGACAAATTCCTTTAAAGATGAAGCGTGATTATTCGCATTTCTGGTTAGCACTTTTGGATAATGATATTCCAAAAATGAGAGAATACACAGAAAAAGTTGCCGGTATTAAGGGGGAACAAAAGTTTAGGATTTTTGCTTCAGCAATAACAGGAAGAGACCCCGAGAATGCACTCCATTATGATATTTCCAAAGCTAGGTCTGATGCTGAAATTATAAATATGCAATCTCAATTGCAGGACGACAATGGGGTGTTAGAAGATTTAATGGATATGTTGAGTAAAATGCCGAGAGTTATTTTATTAATTTTAAAAACGAATGATTTAACGAGACATTTGGATGAAGGATTAGACAATCCATTGGGACCAGAACGTACATTCTTAATTTTAGCTAATTATTGCGCAAAAGCTGTTTTTGATGAAGCTAAAGAAAAGATAAATGAGCAAAACAAAGCTTTCTCACTTGGGTGGGCCATCCAGAGTATGAGATGCTGGTGGGCTTATCAGAGGAGACTTAGTTCGTTATACATTTATGATTGTGTAATGATGATCAACAATTTTAAACATAAATTGGGGTTTTAAGGACTAAATCCTATTGTACATAATTAATAAATTATAGTCTATTTAATGAATGTCATAATCCATTAAGATATCGTTCATAAACGAGGCGTCAAACCTTATTCTATATCCTTCTTGATCTTATCTAACAAGTCGTTTATTCTTGGTCCCATTAAAGGTTGTCCTGTCTTTGTTTTTTTAGATAAGTTGTCTTTCCGTCTTTCTCGTTCCTTGAATTTCTTTTCTATACCTTCACGACGGTCTTGTATTGATTTTAACTTGGCTTGTCTGTTTTGCTCTTTCCTCTCCTTAGCAATGTTCGCCCTCTCCGCAAAGTTCATTGGTTTCTTGATGTTTTCCGTTCTTGGCCTTGGCCTGCTTTCTATTTTTGAATCATCTGATCTGTTTTTATATTCTTCGTTTCCTTGTACTATTTGTTCTGGTTCGTCGTCCTTTATACCTTCTTTTTCTAATAATTTGAAATAATTCTTTCTCAATCTTGCTCTATGTACCAAAGATTTTTTAATTTCTTTAGATTTGAAATCACGACGATCCGCATACGGATTCTTGCCTTTAAAATGCGTCCTTTCTCCCATTTTGTTCTATTCCTTTAGACACTGGTTAACCTGAACAATATTTTAAACTGATTTTGTAAGATGAGCATCAGTAATTTTGATTATATAATCAGGTATCATCCTCCACAACATAGCTACTATTTTTTATCAAGTTTTCGAATTCTTTCCGTTGCTCTGGTGACAACATGCTTAACAACTTGTCGGTTGATGAGTCATTGACAACGATTTCAAACTCTTGGCTTTCGTCTTGTGTCAAAGGCCGGTCTTCATTTTCATATTCGCTATCAGAGTTATCTATATGTTGCAACTTGTGTAAATCTTCCGTACTGAACTTACCCTGAAGTGATTGTAAACTTTCTTCTATTCTTTTTGGTGCCTGGTATTTCCATGTGTCACAATTATTAGATTCGTCTATCGATCGGTGTTCCACTTTAGATACATCATCGGTACTATACTTGTGCAAAAGTGTTACTAATTTCTTTCTATCATTCAACTCTTCAGAGGTTGGTTCATGCTTCTCACCCCCCTTAAGATGTTCTTCAATAACTCCTTGATAAAACTTCTCGGAGCAGGATGAATGCTTCAGCGAATTATAACAATCTGCAGAACAGTATAGTGTTGAACAATTTGGGCAAGTATATTGTGATTTTGCTGAATGACAAATTCCGCAGATGAAATCTGAAGAATTTGAGTGTGAATCGTATCCCAATGGCCT
Organism: Debaryomyces psychrophilus; assembly: GCA_900186205.1. NCBI lineage: Eukaryota > Fungi > Ascomycota > Pichiomycetes > Serinales > Debaryomycetaceae > Debaryomyces > Debaryomyces psychrophilus. The sequence continues at coordinate 519,793 of FYBW01000005.1, read as the reverse complement.
TATCATGATTGATTCAATGAAATTGTCAAAAACCTAACAAGATCTTAGTCATTTAAAATATTTAAAATATCTACGCGACTTTATCTATAAGAATACGTATGCTTTATTTACTACTTCTATTAAATTAATGTACAAACTAAGACTACTATGAATAAGAAAAGAAATCATGAACAGCCATATGCATATATACCTCAAATAAGTAGCAATACTAATTCTGGTGAAGAGCAGCTGCAAGAGGAAGGATTTGAACTTCAATCGTTAACATCGCTCGACTATGAGAATTCGACCGGTGCAGATCGGGTAGAACAACACGATCAGGATGATACAGCATCACAGGAAGGAAAATCGAGTATGAACATGGCATTTATGAATATGGCCAACTCCATTCTAGGTGCGGGAATTATTGGTCAACCCTTTGCTTTGAAGAACTGTGGTCTTGTTGGCGGAATGCTAATATTAATACTTTTGTCATTCTTAATTGATTGGACTTTGAGGTTAATGGTAATAAATGCCAATATTTCACAGACAAGATCATATCAGGACACTGTAAACTATTGTTATGGTAAATATGGAAAGATTGTTCTTTTATTTACTATAAGTTCGTTTGCATATGGAGGATGTATGGCGTTCTGCGTTATCATTGGAGATACTATTCCTCATGTCCTAAAAGCATTTATACCGAGTTCAATAACTGATAGTTCGTCAGTTATTGGGTGGTTGTTTCATAGAAATTCTATAATCGTCATATTCACTACGTGTATATCGTACCCATTATCGTTGAATCGAGATATTTCGAAATTGGCGAAGGCATCTGGTTTTGCATTGATTGGAATGCTTATTATTGTATTAATTACTGTTGTGAGAGGACCTTTCGTGGATAGTTCTTTAAAAGCACCTTTAACAAGACTAGAATGGACAATAAACATTAACATTTTCCAAGGTATCTCTGTCATTTCATTTGCATTGGTATGTCACCATAATACGATTTTCATTTATAATTCATTAAGGAATGCCACTTTGGCAAAGTTTTCAAAATTGACACACATTGCATGTGCAGTTTCTATGATTTGCTGCTTTGTTATGGGAGTAAATGGTTTTGTTAATTTTGGTGATAATACAAGAGGTAATATTTTGAATAACTTTCAAAGCGACGATAATTGGATTAACATAGCGAGATTTTGCTTTGGATTGAACATGCTAACCACGTTTCCATTGGAAATCTTCGTAGTGAGAGACGTTTTGAGAGAAATCGTTTTTGCCAATCATAAGACAGAAAATGGCAGTACTTCACATCTTGAATTATCGTCCCGTCAACATTTCTTTATAACTACATTTTTGGTCTTCAGTTCTATGGCTGTTTCCTTATTTACGTGTAATTTGGGAATTATTTTAGAATTAATTGGTGCCACTTCTGCATCCTTAATGGCATATATCATCCCCCCACTCTGTCATTTGAAACTATGCTGGAATAGAACTGACTATAAGAATGCAGGAGTCGCAGACAAGAAGGAATTTATAGTTTGGAAATTGATTCCGTGTATTACATGTACTATTTTCGGTTTTCTCGTTATGTCTATTAGCTCATATATGAGTATTATTACGAATATGAAGGCTTCGGATGGGGGCCATTGCATAGGGGAATGAAGAAATTATTGAACATTTGTTATTATTTTGTATATATATTAGAAGAAGAATGATTATAAATATAGGTTTATTCTTCGTCATCACTAATTACAACTCTTCTTTTTCTTGAATTACTGATTGAGGTATCACGATTACCTCCATTACTTTGACGTACGTCGAAGTCTTCTTCATTATCACTATCATGGAGTAAGATGTTACTTCGCTTTCTAGAGGTGGTGCTTTCGTTGTCGATTTCAGGCGTATATGAATTCACACTAGTTTTATCACTCTCTACCAGCGATTCATTTTTTCTAACATTGACTTCCATTTCTGACTCCAACATTGAGTCAGAATGTAAACCATTATCAGAGTTTGATTCCGAATTCATGCTTATTTGTGATTCTGTTTCTGCACTTAATGCAGATATAATTGGAGAAGCTCGATCCTGAGGAAGTATATCTTCGTTGTTATCAGCAAATGAGGTATTTTCGATTGCCTTAGATACTGACAATGCAGTACTAGATCCATTACTAGACTCCAATTTTGCCCATGCTAACTTAAATTCAGCTAATTGCTTTGGATTTACAATTCCACCAGATTCTTCAAGTAAGTGACGTAACGTTTCCTCTCTACTATAGAACTCGTTCTCTTTCTCATAGTCAGAATCGTCGTCAGAATCGTGAACGAATTCGGCCGATTTGGTCTTATGTTCTTTTTCATCTTCGTTATCTGATACGACTTCAAATGACCTCGGAGGACGGGGATGGGGTTTCTTTTGAGATTTAATATTATCTTTTGATCTTTTTCTCGATTCCTTTTTCTTTTCCCTATTTTTGACTCTTGCTAAACCTCTAGGTATATCACTACTTGGATTGGATCTACCCTCTAAAGTTGCTTCTAGTTTATCTAATTGATCAAGCTCGTTTATATTCTTTCTCTCACTTTCTGGATTCGCCGCAGTTTCAAATGCAATTGATTCATCATTTTCATCGTAATGACCATTATCACAATCATAATCATCATCTCGCTCATAATTATATGCTTCCTTTGTTCTCAAAAAGAACATTGCGTCCTTCTCGTCATCAAACTTAACTGGTTGATTATTTGACCACTTTTTAATTATTTCTAAACTTTCTACGAGTTTCAGAGTTTCCACCTCAACAGGAAGTTCACATGGCTCTTCTATTATGAATGGAACTTCAAAACCAATTAAAGTTGATAATAATCTAACGTAAGGATTATTGATGAACAATCTGCGATGTTGTTCTAAAGGATATAATTGTTCAATTCCATTAGAGCTTGATTCTGTCTGTTCTGATGAGAAATTTAGTTGACGATTATCGGTAATTTTTGTAAGTTCTTCAATGATCCAGGCAACTAACAATTCTTTTTCTTGAATGTATAAGACAGTAACAAGAATTTTAATTTTTTCATCAAAATTGAAATTATCACGAATGAACTCCACTTCTTTCGCTAAGCTAGGTGCAGATTTCTTACTGCCCCTCTCAGGTTTTTGATAAAGGTCACCTGTAGCTAAATATATTTTATATTCCATATCTTCAAATCTAGGAAACAATATTTCAATTGGGTTTGGAAAGCGTTCAAAGGCCTTCTTTAATTTTTTCATGAAGTAATAAATAAATTCATCCACATGTTCTCTTGTACTCGAACTTCTTGGTAAATAGTTCCTTAACTTTTGTAATATGTGCATAAAGTCCATTCTATACAAGCTTGTAAAATCTTTTCTGACAACAAATAACCTATGGAAATATGATAAAGATCTTTTTATTTCTTCATGACTCAATTCTTCATATCGTGATAAGTATTCTACATAAGTAGATACTATTGAAGTTTGAAAAAATCTCACTTCTGTAGCCTTAAAATCTAGCCTTCTTTCTCGTGAAACTTCTTTTACTCTTTCGTTCTCAAGTTCATCATCTGAACCATCGATTATATCTCTGAGTGAGTCTTCTGTTGATTTGTCTAATGAACTTATAGTTTTCTTCTGTTGCTTAGATCTTTTACGCTTCGTCTGTATATATAATTTAATATTTTCATTTGCGAAACTTTCAAATGACTTCAATATAATATGGACGACAGAAACGGAAACACTCAAATATTCTGGCGAGTGTTTAGATGCAGTTTGAGGTATTTGGATAAGAATATTCAAAAAGTCATTGAAAGTAAATAGTTTTCTTATTATACCCTCAGCTAATTCTTTGTCGACGTCTTCTTGATCAACATCGTCTTCCTTTTCACTCTCAGCGTTCTTATCAGAAGTTTTGGAAAATATAGAATATGATATTAATAGCAATTCCCTAAAACAAATCATAGCGACATGAAGTGAATTCCAATTCTTCGCTTCAAACGACTCGCGAAAATAGGAAATTATGAGAATGAAATTAACTTCACTCAAACCAGCACTAACAGAACCATAATCCAATTTATCACTATCTTCATCAAGGCTTGTATTTCCAAGTTTATTAAACAAGATGTTTCGTTCCCTTTTATAACTTAAAAACCAAGCCACTGTTAAAAAGTAACTTGCCTTTTCATAATCATCAACATAATTCAAATCATGAGAACCGGATAATAACCACCCAATACATTCTATTAGAGTATTAAAGCACCCACCCGTGAGGAACTGCTCAATAAATTCCTTCAAAATGATAATCGAGGACCCATTCAAAAATTCTGGCATTGACCTGACATAGTCATCTGAGTCGTATTTGAAATGAGCGCGATTATTCCATTTTTTAGATTTATCCAATTTCGCTAACGACAGATTGGTATCTAGCAAAGCTTCTTGACCTGATATGACATATGATGTATTATTACCTTGAATCGATAGAAGTGACCCAAATCTGCCATGTCTAGTTGAAATATTTTGCGTTTGATACTTTCTCTTCTTTGATTCTTCGCCTAATAAGTCTTTCAATTCTAATCCTGACGTAGTAGTTACAGGCTGTATTGGAGTATTTTGTTGCTGCTGTTGTTGTTGTTGTTGTTGTTGCTGCTGCTGCTGCTGGTATCCTTGATATTGTTTCGTATTCTGTTGTGAATTAAAAATATCGTTTGTTTTGATTCCTTTGATGATTAAATAAATACATTCTAAGCAAGGTTGGCCGAAAGTTTCTCTATCGAAATCCGTACCTAAGGAGCCTGAAAGGGTAAGTAAAAACATCAACACCTTATTTCTTTTAAAACATAACAACACAGAGTTCATTGAAATATCGTCATAATTAATATTCGTCGGTAGGTTGTCTAAATTGGTTACTTGTTTTCTAGACTTCGTAGATATTGAAGAACTAGCCGGTTCAATATTTAAAACATTTCTGATGAAAAAAAGTACCAACCTTAATATAGCGTTATCTCTTGGTTCTCGATCTATTCTATGCTTTGCTATTGTTGGTAACACAAGTCTAATTACTGCCTTAAGAGTCTGACCCTTATTATATGCTAAAATGTGCTTCTTGTAGACAATTTGGCTCTTTCTGACGCTTGCAAAATTAAGCTTCTGGTTATCTGACAGTTCAGGGATCAACTCAGTTGGCCATGTAAGCAACACCAATAATTCCAAACACGAGAGCATGATTTTCTCCATGGTTCTGGCATTCTTCACCGTATTTTTTGAATTTTGTTGGCTGTCCCATTGACATAAAATTACAAGCAAATCATTAGCTAAAAGTCCTGAATCCGCACAAGCTAATGCCACATCGAAATTGTCCTTCTTTTCGTCAACGGATTTGATCCATCTCTTGATATCCTTCAAACATGCTAACGCATCTTGACCTAATTTATACGGCGGTGGTGATAATGACGATGTATGATCTGGTCCTCCTAAGGCTGATACTAATACAGATATGTGTGCTTTCAATAGCTTTTGTGTTTGCGATTCGTTGGGTTTCAACCTACTCGTCATTTGAAATAGCCTATCACTCTGTACCTCTGCATCGTCATCTGCTCCTTCTTGTTTTTCTGGTTCTTCATCAGACACAATGAAGTCCCCTAATTCTCCCATGTCTTCATCAGAAGACATGAATTCTTCTTCTGATTCTGATATACTCATATCTTCCAGTTCTACTAGTTCTATTTGCAGTTTCTTTGAAATATGCTTGATCTGCTATCAGCGTATTCTGTTGATGTGACGCGTGAAATTTTAATGTCGCATTCAGAGTCTTTTGCTGACTAACACATTGTCACAGAATGTGCTAAACCCTAATACTGGAGCTTTATTAGCCACATAGTGATGTTTCTCTAAGTATCTATGGGTTTGACCAGAAGTTCGAGTGTTTAATCTGCTCATGGCCGTTGAATACTTATTTTTAGTACTGTTTCGTGTAATGTATACTTACATTGTGAATCAGCTCTTTGTCTTCGTTAAGGTTCCTAATACGTTTAAAACATAATAACATAGTACCGCTTCCGAATTCCCTCCCAAAATGCCTTGTGTTATCCTGTGCATATTAGTATGCCATTTCTTGCATTGGACAAGGAGCATTGTATTCGCAGCTTCGCACCTTGACGTATTTCTTCATATATTTACTTTCTAACTCAGGTAAAACATTAGTGACCCAAATCCACGATTCTATTCCCCTAGAGAGATATGTTAAATTGGCGGCACATAATTTCGAGTATCATTCGAACTACGTAATGCGCACTACGAGCCAATCTTAACCAATAATCCTATTACGAGCTAAGTCTCAATAGGTCATTGGGAACCCGAAAACATTGAAGTCGCAGCCTGAAGACACTACGTGTCTGAGAGATTTCTTCCGTTGTTGCTTTCCTCACGTTTGTTTTCATTCAGCCTAGTTAAATAAGTCTCCTGTATGTGCTGTAAGCTGCAAAATATTAGGCGTTTTCGTACTCCCTATTGTCCGAAAGTCAAACTTTCCCTTACAAGCACACATGCACAGACTTACCCAAAGCTTTCACTTTGGGTAATCGTGCCTGGTCTGGGGTAAAGGAAGAAACAAAGGAAGAAACAAAGGAAGAAAAAAGGGAAGAAACATTACGTAAGACATCGTATATGACATTACATAAGCCGTTCATAAATTATCAATACTTAATTTGGGCATACATTGGGCCATTTTTAGGTTATTCAGTATAACTTTGAAGATACGTGATACTTATGTTTGTATAGCTGCGTATTATATACATTGGGGTATTCAGAGTGTAAATATTTATTAAATTATCGATAATAGTATGGAATTTCCTTATAAAAAACGACAAAGAATACCGGCATCCTGTTCTGTCTGTCGAAAGCGAAAATCAAAGTGTGATAGAGTAAAACCAGTCTGTGGATCATGCAAGAAGAAATCGATAGCACACCTTTGCTACTACGAATCAGAAAAGATAGAAATTAGTCTAGGTGATACCAATAATATTAATTGTGGAAAGGTTGGTGGACCGATGAAATCAAATTCCCCAGACGAGCGTAACCAACTAGGGCATCCGTATTCAGGATCGTACCAATTTGGTCCTGGTGGGAAAAAGAAGAATACCGAAGGACTTGTACCGTCTATACTGCCATATGGTGGTTCTAGTAATGCACCAAATGTAGGAGACCATATGTATACACCAGGCCGCCCCCCTCAGATGAATCAACAACATAATCAACTTCAAAAGTCTCAACATCAGGTCAATATTCTGGGTCCACAGCAAATGAATAATACTGTTCATCAGCAGATCCAACCTGTGGCGCAAGGATCGCACATGTTTCCCCAGAACGTTCCTCATCTAATGAATCAAGGAATGCAGCGGCCCGCACCCGCACCTCCACTACAACATCAACAACAACAACAGCAACAACAACAACAACAACAACAGCAACAGCCACAACAACAGCAACAGCCACAGCCACAACAATTGCCTAGACAGGGACTGACAGAACATCTGATTCCCTTCGATGCACCACATCAATTTTATCAAAGCAGTAGTTTGCCTCCTTTGCCTACGTCTAATCCCAATTATAGCCCCGGGAACAAATCTCACACAAACCAACCTATACTGCAGAATGATAACGGAATTCTGGTGCCTGTACCAAATGCCGATCCATATTCTTCTCCACAAGATGTAGTATCTATAACCATTGGACCAAATTCGACTTTGCAAGTTAATTCGTTCGACACAATTGATGTCTTTTCCAATGCCAGTTTTTCGTTTCTGGTTGAAGGATCCATCTGGCAACAACAAGGTCCACTATCGTATATTGGATTGACTAAAAGTGATCCATATTTGAAGTTTATCAGAAATTATGCAATTACATTATTTAAGTCTGGCAATATGTCGCAGTTTATAAAGAGGAAACCAATGAAGCGTAAGAGGCATCACAAATGTTCGAGTTCCCATTTTCGGAACCAAAAGAGAGAAGAACATATTGATGGACACAATCTAAAATTTGACACGCCTACTTCTAATACTTCTGATTTATCTCAAGAGAATTTGACAACAAATACTGAAAAATCTGGAAGAGTTGAGGGAATTGGAATACAGAAGGATACGGTCCTCAATAATCCAATCGCCCCTGATAACGATGATATGAATACAAAAGAAGAAGAAGAAGAAGAAGAAGATGATGATGATGATGAAAATGAATCAGATGTGGTAGTTGAAGATAATCTTATAGTTACTAAAATTAAAGTAAAGAGTGATGATGCAAAAGCCAAAATACATGGCATGAAAACACCACAAGTACTACCTGGATTGAAATCATTGTATCAAGGTAATAAAAGAAAACAGGAATATTTTAAGCTCACTGGCAAGGCGATTGTTGGAATTTTACCCAGAAAGAAAAATATGTTTATGCTTTTTTGTAGATTCTTTAAATACGTTTATCCATTTATCCCTATTTTGGATGAAAGTGCGTTGATTATGGATATAAACCACGTTTTATTAGAGAGGTTCCCACAAATAAAAGTTGAAGATCGTTACAAGCTTGTTGAAATAAAGAATTCTAATGATTTAGTAATTTTAGGAATTGTTTTACTAGTTGTTAGATTAGGATATATGAGTTTGATTCACAACAACGAAGCAAATAACGGGTTAAATGAAGACGAGAAAAGTATGACCGAGGACATGCAAAAGTTTAGCCCTGAAGAGTATATCAATGTTGTCAATTTATGTATTCCAGAGGAACAGACATCTCAGAAGAGTTCATTCAAGTTGATACAAAGTTTAACTCTTTTGTATTTTTATAGGCTGATGACTCCAGATGATTGCCATGGACTTGGTGGAACAGATTCTCAGATATTGTTTGGAACTATTATGAAGCATTCGTTTGCAATTGGATTGAATAGGGATCCAACCAAGTATGTTGCGCACGAGAACATCTGTAAAAAACCTCTGTTGACGAATACCTGGAGGTCCTTATGGCATTATCTCGTTTCCATGGATGCAATCACTGCGATACATTCAGGCACAATTTTGAATGTACAGAATTTAGATATTAGTGATGTCAAATACCCTGATTTTGAAAGTAAAACTGGGAAATTGAAGGAAACGTTCTCTAATATGAGAACTATCTTCGATTCATATAGAAGTCTCAGTAACTTGATATCAAACGTCGTAAAGGAACCGAAGGTTGTTGATATTTTGGCGGAGACAAATAAAATGGAAAGATTGTTTCTTGAAATTTTTGGTAAAGATTTTTTTAAGGATTATGTTTGCCAGCCAGCAAAACCCTCAGTAAACTTACAATCACCGATTGACAATAATATTTCTAGCGCGGAACACGAAGAATCTTACTTGAAGGTTACACTATATATTGCTTTCGTGCAATTAAGAACGAACTTATCTTGTATGTACTATAAGATCGCCATTTTTTATGAAAATAAAAACACGGAGTCGAAAACTCCACCAATGGCTGCAGGAATTGAGCTATTCAAAATTTATGTCAAGAGTGTTATTCAACTAAATTACATCATGTCCTATGTGGTTGATAATTCAGTGGATATTTTCGGACGGAACTATGACTACATTTTGACGGCCCTGAATGAGAGATGTATGATAAAGACTCATGCTTTTTTAACCTCTTTCTTCGTAAGATTAATACATCATAAAAAAGTATTAACTGATAGAAAGCATAGCGAGTGCAGTAAAGGTAACACAAACTCTACTTTGAAATTAGAGATTGTTAATACATTGTTTAAAATGGTTCTTGTCGAAGCAGAACTATACGTGGGAAACTTCAGGAAGCTTAGTAAAAAATATATTAATTCCTACAAAATTTATGTCATGACGTATTTTGTATTGAAGCAATGTATGGAAAACCCTAACGTTTTCTTTGAGCGTTCCTCAAAATATGCTCAATTTTTTCACGATGGTACTAATATGCTTGAGTTCTTCACAATACCAGAGTTGCAGCATCTATGTAAATTATGTGAGGAGTTTAGGTTAGCGAAAGATGAACAAGAAAAGATGCAGAAGCGTAAAGAAACGTCACTTAGACCTGATTCTGCCAGAACCTATCCAACTCCTATGAATCTTACGAAAAATCTAGATTCAGAAATTAGTGATTGTTTAACCCAAAGTAGCCAAAACCCTTCGTCCACTGTTCAATCGTCTCCAGTGGACTTTGATCCATCAATCCTAAAGTCAATGAACGCTATTCCTGGTTTGGATAATCCTTATGTGCAAAATGAAGATCTCATGAATTTATTTGAAATTTATGCAGACTCAGATCAAGCTTAGCAATTAGTAATTTGTTTTTTACGGAGTATTGAAATATTTATGTAATTAGGTTAAAATTTAACGGCGGAGAAAAATATATATGGTACATTAGCGTATCAAGTATTATGTGCGTCTATATCGCTACCTGATCGGAGATTACAAAATTCGTAGACATAAAAGTTTACAGCATATTTTTAATTAGAATTGAAATCTTATTCAAGTTGCTTTGGTAAAACTTTGGGCCTTTTATTGTTTGTTTGAATCTGTGGTACTTTGTTTACACGATGAATTTGAAACTTAAGCGAACGATTGAAAATTCTAGATTCTGAATAACAAATGCCTCGGGAATATTCGAAAAAGAGAAACAGAATAACATTATCATGCAATTATTGTAAGCAAAGAAATGTGAAATGTGACAGAGGACAGCCGCGTACCTCACGTGTTAAACATAATGTTGCCGGCTTGTGTGAATATAACAATACGTTTGATAATGACGAGATTCAGCATGTAGGAGAATTACCTCCATTTTCAGTTCAAAAGCATGATGATAGCCATAACAGGATCGAACGAAGTCGTTATGATATAAATACTGATGTGGGAAAAAGATATGAAACTGACAACAATGATCCAGTACATACGGAATTAGCGATACTAAAGGATAAGATTTGACAAATTGAGGCATCGATAACTGTGTCTAATCTATCGAAACCAATTTCTCAGTTTAGCCCTCAACCAACAGATCCATATATGACTAATTCAATGATTAATAACCATCACAATTTTCCTCAGGCACAGGAGTTTTCTCCGGATCAAAATAATTTAATTTAACTGCCTCCATTGGCATGGCTCCAGTCCTCGTCATCTACGACTAGGTCAGTCTCAACAGAGAGTAATTCAGAGCAAGGTCAGTCTCAAAATCTTTACTATGAAAACTCTAGAACGAATCCTACATATGTAAGAATTAATTCATTCGGATCGTCATATGAGACAATAAAATTTTACCAAGGATACACACTAATTATAATTAAATCATCATCTTGGCGAATGAATGTTGGTCCATTTGCGTGGATATCTATTATGATTAAGGATTTAGCTGCGTTTATTATGGAAATATGCAAAAAAAGGGTGTAGATTAGACAGGGCACGAAAGTTGGAATCTAGAAAAATCAAATCATCGAAGACAATGACAAGAGAATGGAAATAGTAAAAAATTCCAAAATTAATGAACGTGGCGTGGAATCTCGGATCAGTCAAGAAACTGAAAAAGAGAAGGAATTTCGAGAAAGTGCATTGGATAGAGATGTATATAATGACATTAGACTTTACAATAATATTTTAGATGATAAAGAAAATGCTAGAGATAAAGAACAACGATACGACGACGAAAAACAACGAAAAATTCTTATGAATAAAAGTGCAATTTCCCTGAGGCTAACCGTTTTTGATGGTCAAATAGATCAAGAATTGAAACTAGTTGATAAAATTAAGGTTCGTTTACCGAAGAAAAGAGTGATATGGATTCTTATCAATAAATTCTTAATCTCCGTATATCCATTTTTGCCATTTGTAGATGAAAGCTACCTTAAGGTAGAAATTTCACGAATATTAAGACCTGAAGACTACAATGATTCAAAAATCAGTCGCTTGAATATCGAGAAAATATTAGATTTAGCAAATATTGGAATATTATTAATAATTATTCGGTTTACCTATTTATCATTATTTTCAAATGAAAATAATTTGAAAACAAGTGACCCATCGTCTAAAGCACAGGAACTAAAATATCTTTTATCAAATCCTATAAATGATGATGTCATTCACATGGCACAATTATGTCTAGACCAATTTGAGTTATTACGAAAGACAAACTTGGTTTATTACAATGTGCGCTATTAATGAGGTTATATCATACGTTTTTACCTGAGTAAGGAGATTGTGCTGATTGTGGTTCACAAACATACACTGGAATGCTGATTCATATGACGTATTCTATGGGAATAAATAGCGAACCAGACAATTTCTCAGAGTATTGTAATGATGATAAAGTTAATAACATTGGCAGGAAAATATATATTTTTCCAGCATTAGGAGATTTTAATCAAGTATATAGCCATAGGAATCCGTTATGTATTGATGATAAATATGTTAATACGAAGTCACCAAACTATAAACCTGGGAATGAGAATATTCTTGATGTAGAATTAGAAAAGAATGCGTTAAGTACGTTTGCACACTTCAGTAAGTTCTATGAAAGAAAAAAAAACTTTAGATCTCACTTTGTTTGTTAGGAAATGCCATTAAGATTGAAGAATTAATAATATTAATGAGCGATTTCGAGAAGTTCACTCACCTGCAATATGGGAAATTGGAACCATTTTTTGCATCCTTTAGGGACGATATCTTTCCATATCTATTTATAAAAATTATGAAATGCAAAAATTTATAACATGACCAGCTTTAAAATGTTGATTTATTTTCATATTTTTTGGCATTACGAGAAACGAAAGCAATTAAATATATCATTTTTTTATTTGAAAAAGATATATTGCATAATATTTATTGAGTTCGTTGATGGTATATTTCAATTAGTTGCAAACAACAATATCAATTTAGGTGAAGGAGCGGATTTGGTTTTAAACCCTAGTTTGGAGCAGATTATCCATATTTTAACTAGATTGAAGTTACAATTTCACAATATTTCGGTCGGCGTAGAGCATGCATTCAAAACGAGCAACGACTACTCGTACAGAGAGAAACATTCCGAATTAACCAAGCTAGCAAAATACATTCAAAAATTGATTGATATTTTTATGGCGGCAATGTCGCGGTTAAGTAATAGTACTATTATGCATGGAAGGTTACAAAAGCCTATAGATTTCTATTAGAGTTTTCAGGATTGTATGAGTTCTTAGTGAATGAGAATAATGTAGATATTGTTGAGTTCAATATTGGTGAGGTAGATGAATTGTCAAGAATGTGTGAAGCATCGTTGAAGTAGTTTCACACAAGTAAAGTGTCAAAAGAAACCGATGTAAAAGATCAACTGGATGAACCACAGCAGTATCAATACCAAGATACTAATGACGATAGGGAGGTCGCATATGACAATATTCAAGTTGATGCGTTTATACCATTAATTCAGGCGGGTCTATCGGATCACATAATTCATTAAAATTCGAAGATATAGAATCAATAAATGAAATCGACCAGTTTTGGATACAGATGCTGTCAATAAAAAATAATAATACAAATCTAGGGTAAGCTCTACTAGTGATATAGACTATCAAAATCTGGATTTGCACCCATTGTAAACACCTGGATAAACCTTCAGTGCAAGGTCGTTGCTCAACAATAACCACGTCATCGATGATTTATTTGACATTTTCAGAGATATACACTTGGAACTAATATTCAACGGTAACTATTAGCTTGTTCGCTATCTATTTGATCAATACCAACATCATACTATAATAACCCTAATACAATTTTAGGAATTCTGTAATGGTTACCCGGTTAAAAAGTTTGCGTAGCAAATACAGCGATCAGTATTTAAATGTTGAACGAAAAGTTTCAAATTATATTTAGAACTATTCTTTATAACATTAACGTATGTATTTATAATGTATAATTGATGATAAGAAAAAACGAATGATGACAAAACGCTGTGCACCAGTCTGAGTACTCAAAAGCATGATAGACCCAGTAAACCCAAATATCTGACATTTATCTTATCAAATAGTTTATGTGAATTTTTTGCGATCTTTCGTACTAACAAGATATTAGCCGTATACAAATACTACATAGTTTTTACTATACAACATTAATAGACACGATACCATAAATTCTTGTAGATTACAAAACGTAAGCCTTTTGGTCATATATGCACCGACTAAAAATACCCCAATAGTATCATGTAGAGCTTGTCGGAGAGTGAGTCTGTAAACTCGGTGGGTCCAGTTGCTGCTGTAGTATACTACATGTGCTTCGTTACTGCACAATTCTGAGACTTGTTGTAGTGCGGTAATATGGTATCGAGGAAGAAAAAAACTCTAAATCAGTAAAGCTTGAGTATCGTCTCCTGGTACTAATAAAACTGTGATCAAATAACGTATAACGGTTTATCAATGCAACTTGAACAATACATTGAATGTATAGCAACAGTTACGATGAAGTCTGGCAGGCGTTCCATTTACTCCTGATTAAGGCTTGGATAAATATTAGTCGAATAATAATAACCCAATCGAATATTTTCGAACACGAAATATACGATATAAAATTACACACTTGGAGGCTAGACCCTCCAGACTAGTCAGTTCAAAGGGGTTTGCTAGTGTTTGGTTGTTAACGGTAAACACGATAACCGCGTTGACATTGAAACACGAATCTTGTTTCATACGCGATTCTCGCTGCGGAAAGAACCTTCTCAATGGTTTTATAGCACACAAAAAGTTAAATATTATACTATAAACGGTATATTGTTTTAAAAGAGTATTACTAAGGCATATTATCCCTTCCACACTGCCAGTAGGTCATACGCGACATGTGCCTTTAGGTTTACATAGGTGTTTATCAAACCTGAATAGGTTTTGATGAAAATTACATATAAATATAAGCATACCCTATAAATTGCAGTAGGGTTCTCTGAAGCATAGTCTATCCTAAAACTATAGAATACCACTAAAATGAGTTCCATTGATTTAAAGGCATTGAATATTTTTCTTAATTCACCAGTCTCTCAAGACATGGTTCATAAATTGGTGGTCGCTACTTTACAAGTATTGCCTTGTGAAGACTCCAAATTGCAATCACCATCTATTTCTGGTTCAATAGACAAGGCATTGCCATCGTTAATGACATTTATCACCAAATTAGTCAGATACACTAATGTGTATACCGGTACATTAATGGCTACATTGGTATACTTGAACAAATTGAAGACAAAGCTACCAAAGAATGCGCATGGCTTACCATGTACCAGACACAGAATCTTGCTTTCGTGCTTAATCTTGTCTTCTAAATTCCACAACGACTCTTCGCCAAAGAACATACATTGGGCAAGCTACACTGATGGGTTGTTCAACGTCAAGGACATCAATTTGATGGAAAGACAATTGTTATATTTGCTCAACTGGGACTTGAAGGTTTCCAATGAGGAGATGATCACAAATTTGTCAAAGTTCTTGAATCCAATCAAGGAAGACTTAATCAAGTCGGCTAAGATGAGAAAGTTCTTACAGAAGCAACATCAACAAAGGCAATTACAGCAACAACAAATGCAACCACAGCCACGTATGTCGAGGTCGTCGTCTAACTGCTCGAGTATGAGTCTTCATTACAGACAAAGTTCCACATCTTCTATTTCCACTGCATCTTCTGTCGATTCGTCAATCGAATCATCGCCTACTATGAAATCACATTCTCCTACTAATAATAATATACTATATGAGAGCAAGATTGATCCAATGATTGAATTTACTGCATTAAGCGAAGAACGCAAATTGAGCAGGATGCTTCAAGAGTTCAACTCAAATACACATTATTAGAACCATATAGATACTTCACTTCTTCTTGTCTATCTCATGTTAGACATCATTTACTACTTAATTAACACATTTTTGGGTTCGGTTTAATAAATGGCTTGGGTATTATCTAATTATGTCGTAAGATTGTAGATTAACATGTCGCGAGTAAGGATGACATTTATTGTGTTAATTAAATACTCGTCACATTATCAAAAGAGTAAGTGTTTGATTGACAGGAATAGGAACGCATTGTTTGGTTTGGCACCTGAATTAAGTAGAAGTATATTTTGATCTTCTTATTTACTGACTTGTATACTTTTTGTTTTTTCACCTGGCTTAAAGATCAATCACAATAGCATAAGATGATAAGGTATAATAAACGATGCTTTTCATCTACAATAAGAGCATTAAAGAAGAAGAGAAATGTGATGCCTGCTGATACACAAGTACAGGAAGCATACGAAACAGTCGCATATATGTCTGTAGATGATTTGGAAATTCAAAGAAATTTGGATCAAGGAAAGCAATTCTCATTTCCATCAGAGCATTATTTAGATAGGAAGAAGATCATCAGGAGCTTACCAGATGAAGTTAGTTTGTTTGATTTATCGACAGTTAACTTAGAAAAAATCTATAATGACTTGCGGAAGTTAGATGAAGACAAGTCAGTTCAGTTGAAGTATTTAAAAAAGTATTTAAAAAATTATGATGATCCAATAAATAATTTGATCCAGGAATTCAACGGAATAAACTCGAAATTCAGATCGTTGAGGAGAGAGGAGATTTCTAATCTTTCTTTATCGCCATCAGCGTTTTATCACAAGGAGAATTTATTTAACCAACCATATAATGTTGTTGGTTTTGATAGGAGTATTAGTGGGTTACCATTAAGAACTGGTAAGAACAAATTAGAAGATGTTTGTTACCCGAAGGAATTTGTAGAGGACTTGCAAATGTATAGAAAGAAGATACCTATACATAAACGGGACCTAAACTTTTTGGAATATGAGAAGGATTCTGTTAATGTTGACCCAAAGTATCTAAACAAGAGACAAATTCAGAATGAACATGATGATAATTTCAATAAATTCTTGGATATCATTTATGAAAATGAAGTTCCTGAATTTACCATTCATTATGAGAACGTGAGCCAATATAACTTATTGCCTGCTGTCTCACAAGATCTTTACGATGAATTTGAAAATGAAATATTTCAAATGCGTAGCTTTTTACAAGGGCAGATCAAATCACATATAACCAAAAATGGCTCTAAAATCCTATTGTTTGCAAACCAAGAAATCAAAACCAATCAGTTTAAGCTATGCGAAGTTTTGAAGCCAAATAACTTAAACGCATCATCATTATTGGTAATTAACTACAATTTAAAACAATTCAATGTGTTTCCTAATTATTCTGCGTTATTGAACTCAAAAAGACAAGTGAAGAATTTATATAATCATTTATTCAAGCTTTTCCTAATCAATTTAGAAGATCAGATTGAAACATTAATTAGAATCAAGTACCATGATTCGAAAGATATGAGAAAATTCATGAAACACTTGAAGTCCACAATTAGGTCAACGATTAAAAATAAGCTAATTAGTTCATGCATTGCAAACATAAGACAACACTTACCATATAGTCATATTGATGCATTGATTCACGAGATTTCTTCAACAAGCCCGTTCAAGAGAATTTACTGGAAGGACTATTCTTTGTACAACTCAGTATCTCCGAGGTCCAAGTATTACGATAACCACAAGCACAGCTTCACAGTTAACAAAATGAATTTAGAATCATACATTAACCGTGGCGTGCGCGAATCGAAAAATTGATAATTTTTCAAACTCTACTCGATATTCAACTGATTTAATTTACTTAGATTTTATATAGGTTTCATTAAATACAAAGAAGTTAATTCTAATATATGGATCATTAGTAAGTATAATGGCTTATAAAAAATTACAAACGAATAAAAAGTTACCGCCATTACCTAGGTTGAAAATCAGAAGACCAACGGTTTCAAAATCCACCAATGAGTGTTTCGTTCTTATGTCTTCTTTATTAAATTGCTGGGCAGCTAATGGAGAGGGATCATTACAATGCTCTATGTTTGAGCACGATTTGAAGAATTGTATGGAAACTTTCAAACCTAAAAAAGAAACAATATCGTCCATTAATTATCATTCGGCCAGATTGTATCCTAAGTTAAGAGGTAAAGTCAACGATTAAATGTAAAATATCGAAAAGGAATCGAAATAGCGCTGCATCTTAATAATTGTATATAGTAAAAGTTGGTTATTAATAAACTTATTACCATAGTTATATCGTGTTTATTGTAAGAATTAGGTTAATCAAGATGCGTCAATAATGATAATAAAACGGCCAGAATTTCTCGGTTGACCTATGATTTTCCCATTAACTATTCTGAAAGCCCAACGAATGGGTTATTCTAATGATTACCTCTTGATATTTGACACATGTGAAACTAAAACTTTGTTAAATTCTGTTGTAAAGATCGGACTAGATATCTACGATTGTACTAACATAAAATTATATTTAGCAGTTGGCAGTTTGGTTTAGCTATGTTTGTAATTTTAAGCTTAAAAAAATGCGAATTCTGTGGATCGAACACAGGACCTTCAGATTAACTGGACTGAAGTCAACTTCAGTCTGACGCTCTCCCAACTGAGCTAAATCCGCCTACTTTTTATTATATTATTCCTAATATATATCGATTATCTAATGTATATATCAATTAATAATGAAGAGGTACTTCCTACTTCTGGAAATAGAAAACGATAAGAGAAAAGTTGGACCTACGTATTTGATCATATATTTAGTATTGAATTAAACTAAACTGAATCTTGTATCGTAAATAAATCTTTTTTTTTTTGGAAAAAATTACCCGTAAAACGGCTGAGAGGGGGTTCATGTAATTCTTATTTCGTAACGGCAGTAATCTGTCCTTTTAAGATTCGTATATTATTCATTTAAGCTATCAAGGCAAGGCTATAATAAGTTATATAGGAGAAAAACTTTTTGAAACAAGTTTTCTTCGTGCATCAAAGCAAGTGTATGATTTTACTATTTCTTCTTACATGAGATAAGTAGTTCACATGGAAAGGTTCATCAAATACGGCATAAAAAACAAAGAAAAGGTGGTACTATGATGGGGCTAGGTATTATACGACTGGTTACTATTTTGGGGTTTATAATAACATACGTTCAAAGTGCTCTAGTCAGATCATACCAATGCTCAAGAGTGAAGCAATATGATTTCAAACTTGCACCTTTTGTGATTGATGTTGCATTAGATGAAAATACAAAGATATTGAAGTTCTTCATTAATTCCAAGGTATACGATATGTTTTCAAATAATGATGCGGTAATCAGTGATGTGAATTATACTACAAATAAATATACTACATTTCACGTTGATATACAATTTATGGGTAGAAAATTTGTTAACGAAGACCTAAGGTTTTGCGATATATTGGCGGTAAAGCATACCGAGGACTATTTCTTAAGCCCAAGATTTAATAATGAGTCCAAACGGTATAAAAATGAGGTTGCGCCGAATAATCTGATTGAGTTATCAAGAACTATATCGAACGAGAATCTGAGCAAACATTTGAACGAACATACGCCTTCTGATTCTGAAAATAACCATATATTATTCTATTCTGCTTCAAACGAAACGATTGAGAATTACTTTAGTAATACTAAGGGCGACTTGGTGCAATGTCCACTATATGCGAATGATTCTATCGTGATGTATTATGAGGTTGATATTAGTGACCTCTATCTTAAATTAGGTAGCTTCACGGTTAACTTTTATATTTTTGCAAATGATGAGTCATCGCAACTTATTGGGTGTAACAAAGCTTATGTTACTCCAGAACATTCAAATGTTGTAAAATATACCCTTACGTACGGTATCCCTGTCTTAATAGTGGTTACGGGTTTCATAAATTTTTTTACAGTTATTTATTCTTCACATCAAGAATCGTCGAATCCATTTTTATTTGTGGCATCCACAATATGTAATAAAAATTTATTGAAACAACTTGATGCTACAGTTGAGGAAATTATTACCTACTTACAATTTGCATTATTCATTGGTGGTTTGGATTTACAGTACCCTGGATTTTACCAACCACTCATTGGTCAAATCCGATGGTGTGCTCTCATGGGATTTGCTTTTATTACGAATGGTATTTCCAGGCCCACAGAGCTGGATAATATTTATGTCACCTTGGATTTAGATGGATTAAAAAATTTAGCATCGTATAGTAATGATCTCTCGTTCTACGATTGTTGGCCTAATTTTATAGTTGCATTTATTATTTTGACATTAATAATGATTGTGGCACACCAACTCTTTTTGATTTTGAAACTGACGTTTATTTGGCTCTATAAAAGGGAATATAAACCACATATCGCTAGTAATTCTGACAAATTTTCGAATTTAAGCTCAAATAATTTAGACTACAAGTTTACAATGAAGAAGAACCTTTATAATATATTCGGACAGATTTTAAAGAATTTTTTCGCTATGTTTGGTTTGCCATTTTTGGTTTTGACATTATTTATGCTCTACAATGCAGCTACTTTGAATGGAAAACATAAATACCTCCCAAAAATGTCAAATCTCAAGGATAATATATTCAGTACGTCAGTTCCTTACGATATGATATTTTCACCAAATTTGTATTTCATGATTGAGGGCTCCTCAGATAACATTTTGGATTCAGATTCAGAAAACTTTCAAGGAAACTCTTTAAATTTTACTAATCAAGGCATTGCAAACTATAAGACAACAAGTTTTAGGGAGTTTGCAGATTACGTAAAAATACCTACCAAGAATATAGTCATTGGATCAATATTATTAACCTTATGGATAGGTTTGGCTCTTTTCTTCATGTTCAATTACCTCATAGCGATTAAGAACTGGAGGATTTGCATTAATAAAAAGGTTTCGCATTTGTACACGTCAATGATATCGATTTTAATCTGGGGGTTTTGTTACTGTAAATATCACCCTGACAAGGTATACTTTGTCATAATTGATACATTGACACTATTTTTAAAACTGTTAATTATTGGGTGCTTGCAATCTTATGGTTCCGTTCAGGTGTCTCTTTTGATAGTAATAGAATTTTTTGGTTTGCTTCTATTATTTGCTTTAAAGCCATATTTTGTTAGAATGACA
This sequence comes from Debaryomyces psychrophilus, assembly GCA_900186205.1. Lineage (NCBI taxonomy): Eukaryota > Fungi > Ascomycota > Pichiomycetes > Serinales > Debaryomycetaceae > Debaryomyces > Debaryomyces psychrophilus. The sequence continues at coordinate 498,760 of FYBW01000005.1, read as the reverse complement.
TGGTCAACATCAAGGTGGATGTTACCTGTTGCGAGGTTTTTGGTTACAGTTTTATGCATTCCTTATGTTCGGTCATTAGAGCTCAGTGAAACGATACGGACGTATGTTGCCTTTGCTCAGTTATCTATTCATGTTTTTGTCGCAATCGTTTTCATTATTCACTTATTTTATTGTTTAAGCATCACAGTTCTTTCTATAATAAGGGAACGGCGCGCTAATGCGTATTATGAAAAATGCGTTGGTAATCACAAGGCTTATAATAGTATTGAAGAATTTAAGACTCAGTTCGAATATCATCCTGTTGTGAACCCAATTCCCTTGTTACAGGTGCATGATACCAAGAATGGTCTCTCAAATACGGATGACTATTCACAAAGATTTGAAAGAAGTATCATAGAGGAAAATGAAATTGATATTGAAGAGGAAGACCTTTATTATCGAGCTCCAATTGAAAGACAATTACAAAAGGTGCAATACAACCAAATTAATGGAACCGGGCAACCGAAGGTTCCATTTACTAAAAACTCTGATCTCATGATCTGGAACGACTCTAATAGCATCCAAGACTCAATCGTTCATTCCGCCACACCATCGATAATATCATTTCAACAACAACAACAATTCTCAAATATTAGGAAGCGAACTAACAACTACACTTTCCGCGGAGGTGATTTAATATATAAGAAGTATTTCACTGATGATTCAATTGATCCTGAAATTAAAGCTTTATGGGCATCTAGAAATAATTGGAATTTTTCCAACAATCAACAATCTAATACCCGATCTCAGAGAGAACCAAAGAAGAATCACGGGGACAATATCTTGATATCAAGCAATGAAATATCGAGATACTATTATGTAAATCACCCATTCGAGAAGATAAAAAGTTTTTTTGGTTTCGAGTCTGAAAATAGAAAATTGGATAATCTCGGTTTTCTGGTTTCTAGACCTAGACAATTAATTGTTAAATCATATGGCAGTTCTCCCTGTAAATATCAAAATTGGGCAAACGAATATGACTAGATATCAGGTTAGTCTACTCCATCAAAGTCTACTCTGGACAAGAACAAAATTATTCGTGAAAATAATTGTGACACTTCAGAACGTGCCATTTGAATATATATAGGTATACTACTTAATTCTTTAATTCACAATATTTTACTTTGTTACTATACCATTCACTTCTTCTTTGTTCTTATTATAACTCTAAAATTTACATTAAAGATCTAGTAATACTAAATAACTAGGTAGATCAATTAGAAATAAATTATAATAATTTGTTTCTTTTCGTTTCTTGTTCATTATCAGCAGGACTTTTATCATTTGGTCTTTTCTTTATAATGTTTCTAATTAGCTTACAATCATCAATAAATTTGTAAGAACCTTGTTCATCCCTAAAAGTCTTATCAATATCCAAACAACCTTTTAAAGATTCGTATTCTGATTTGAGTACAATTTCGGCCATATCACTCCTGGTAGATACGGTGTGAGTTTCAGGCACATGGTTAATTATATCAGGATATTCGTGAATCCTTGAATTGATAATTTGCTTATAGTTACTCAAAAATGAATTGGTTAGTTTCTTAGATTCAATTAATTGGTAGCATTTCTTACAAATTCTTGATACTAACTGAGATTTATATTCGTCATTTGAAAACTTCATAAGATCTGACTGATAAAGTAACGCAATAATAGATAATATTTGGATAAGAAATATTAATTCTAAAATTACTTCAGAATCCTTAAAACAATCATAAGAATCTAGAACAATTTGTGCAAAGTTACCTTCTTCATCTTCTTCAGAAATTTTATCTACTAGCACGAAAGTGTCTTCAAGAATTAGTGATGGTAACCCAATAGTATTTACAAAGTGGTCTATTATATTTCTCAATGGGACTTCTCCAAAGTCAAACTTCGAACCATCCATCTCAACATATCCATACCGCCTTAAAATTTCGCTATTTGGATGATCGGAGTATGTATTGTAAATTTGCTCCCCTTTTTTAACTGGACATATGCTCTTCATAACTAAGGCTTTGGGAGTATATATCAAGTTTGAATTATGAAGTTTAGTATCTGCATTTAAAATATCAGCTAATGGAACCATTGACTTGAAATATCCATCATTCTGTACCTCACCATCATCTTCTTCCTCGTCTCCTTCATTTTCGTCATTATAATCAGGTCTCTCCACATCAAATGAATATGACATTATTAAAGATGCTATCTTGTGATATTCGACAATAGTGACATCGCTTAATTCTGAAATACCTAAATCGTTCACAACTTTTGGAAACAATTTGTTGTACATACTTTCAGCTTCTTCTTTGCCAATCCTGTCAACTATCAATGAAGGTGAAATCTCCTTCAATTCCTCTGAGGACCAAAACATGAGTTGATTAAATAGATAATTTTGGTTATCTTTAATAGGCAAAGTATTAAAATAATCATTCCACTTACTTCGCTCACCACAAACTTTTAACTCATACAATAATATAATAATTAATGATTCCCAATGGTTTAGGGTTAATAATTTATCTCTTATTGTGAGGTTGTTCTTGGTTAAACTGCAATTATCTGTATTTATTATTGCCTCTCTGGGAATGGAGAAAAGTTCTTCGTCTTCTTGAATATCTTCAGTTGCAACCATACCTCTTCCTTGATTAAGTTTTCTCAAATCCTTTACTGATAGTTTCGACGAAATGGTGGCATTCTCGTTGGAAAGCCATTTTAAGAACTTCTCTGTAGCTTTCTCAAATGAAGCCATCTTGATTGAAGGTATAGAAATATGGTGAAGATCAACAGAGAATTTTTTTATTTCGCATTTCCATTCAATGTTTGTTTAATTACAATTTATATATGTCATAAAGGCCATAAAGGAACAATAATGTTTATTAGTTTAATGCTTTTATATAGATTTTGCTAGCATTTCTGAAATTTAATGGTCCTTGTGAAGCTGATTGCATATTCTTGAAACTATCATCACTAGTAGCAATACTTAGCAATTTGCTGTCAAAACTTATATCTGTCTTAACTATACTTTGCGCTTTGCCTTGATCATTTTCAAACCTAGGATACTGCTTTATTCTTTTTCTCTTTTGCCAGTTCCATAAGCAAAGGTACCCATCGGATCCAGCTGTGAGAAGCGTGTTATTGCCTTTGTTAAATGCTATAGAATTGATAGGATAAACCATATCAGTTTGTGATTGTTTATCACTAAACCTATGGCATTTAAAGGCAAATTTTTTTGACTGAGCTGCTTCTGACGGATCGAAATACTCAATTGCTACCCTTCCATCTATACTTGAAATGGCAAACCCTTCTCCTGTAGGAAAATTCTTAAGGTCTTTTACTTGGTATTTTAACCCACTTTCACGAACTTGATAGGGTTGGTTCCAATTTCTATGGTCATATATTTCAATGTTCCTTTCTGACATTCCAATTGTTAAATATTCACTGGTCGTATCCAAACAAAATACTTTCTTTGATAGTTGCCTAGACAAAATTGGAGTTCTCTTTCTTGTGTCGACAAACTGTAGTTTCCCACTAAAATCACTCGCTACTAATATATGAGGTTGGTTTTCAATGCCATTTAAATTATTAATCCCCCCACTGGACTCGTTGCTGGATACATCACCCATATTTTCATTGTCAATTTTCAAATTTTCGTAGTCTATTTGTCTAATTGTTCCGTCTAACCCCCCAACATATGTTGAATTGCCCGATCCATAGGCAATGCTCAATATTGGTGCACGGGATTCAAATTCTGTTAGTATTGTTATGCGATCTAAATTAGAACAGTCATAAAGCAACACCCTATTATCCCATGACGATGCTAAAAGTTGATTTTTTACAGGCGAAAACTTTAGGTCTGATATGATATCTAGGTCTTGCGGTACGGGTAGGGTTATTATGGAGGCCATTGGTATGATTATTATGTGCTTGATTGAATAATTATGTAGATCTATTTATGGTACCATAAAATGCGACTTTTTCGGATGCAACGACTTCACTGATGATAGCTAGTTTTTAGGAAAGTTATTACTGATTTTCAATCTAATTATCTCTGCTGGGTCTTGATCAGGTTCAACCCATTCAAAATTTTCACCATGTGTGTACCAAAATTCCAAAAACATTAATTCCTCCTGAATATCATTGAGGACCATTTTACGTTTACGGATCTCTTGCCTGAAAAATACCTGTAGCTTCAATATTTCAGAGTCATCGTTGGAAAAGTTTTCATCATTAACCGATAGAATACTGCTACTGCTAGGGAGTTCGATTATATAATCCTTTTGATGGAAGATATTCAAGTTCGAAATTTGCCGTACTTTACTATGATGAAAGTTCTTGATATTAATTTCATTATGCTCTTCAAAATGGGTTATAATCTTGTTTATTGATAGTATCTCATTCTGACGTTGGTTGTTATAAACAAAATTATTATACGGCCTCCAACTAATCCGTCCCAAATGCCTGACTAAGTTGATCTTCATAATATACCAACATATGCACAACGGAACTCCAAAGTTCAAAATTGCTAAAGCAAATAACGGAATAGATGTGAAAAAGAAGCCTTCGAGTATGGTGAGTCCTAAGCATGAAAGTAGAATTGTTCCAAGTGTCTTCTGATTATTCTTCTCACAGAACTGTAAATACTCCTGCGAACAATAAGTCACATCTACTAGTTTGAAGCAATTGTAATAATCCCTTTCTGTCAATAGTAGATTAAGCGTAGCCTGAACTACTGACTTACTTATTGTTCCATGTTTCAAGTTACGTTGGAAGTTTTCTTCAACAATCAGTATCAAGTGATATGTGTCACTCGGTCTTGGATCCGTTAGAAGGTAATATTTTACAATATTGTCCTTGGTGTATGTTTGTCTCCTGTAAGAATTAAAAACTTCGTGAATTTTTGATTCCAAATCATTGTTGGAAAACGTCGAAATGTCAAGAAAATTTGCATTTTTGTTTCTTTGATCTACATTGCGTCCGATCTTAAAGTTTACGTCAATATTTTGCTTCTGCAATATCCTATTGGCTTTAATGAAGTTGATGAACAAGTCTTCGTGTATTAGTTCCGTTGACTTCTCAGGAGGATACAATTTGTAAAACTGGTTTAATCTCTTGGATAACGTTTCGTAATTTAGCGGGCTTTTGGAGAAAAATGCACCACCGCGTCTCGTAGAATAACCAGACCGTATTATCTTGGGTATACCGCTATTAAATCCATTCTTAATCATTATTCATCTTAGTTGTATCAGAAATGTGCTAGGTACTAATTTGGTACTAATTTGATAATTACTCAATACGATATTGCGTTACTATCCATAACCAATTTACGACTAGCACCACGATTTTGTAAACAGGTTTTAGCGTATGCCAATATATTAGGTGTTTTTGAAATTATAAAAAACCTAGTTGGTATGAATGCAGATGAAATCTGATGGAATCTAATGAAATGTCTTCAATTTTCAATAACATTTCCTAATTTGTGAGAATTCAAAATATTAACTATATCGCACTATGCTTGAATAGAAAATATCATCTGAACTATAATGTTTATTTTTCTAAATCACAAGTCCAATTATACAGATTTAGAGAAATAGGCATGGATATACCAAAAGAGACTAAAGAACAAGAAGAGGATCTTGGTTCGAATTTTTCGTTTGCAAAATCGGACAATTTGAATCTAACTCTGCCAGAAATGGAACCAAAGCCTCACCATCCAAGTCCTGAATCGATATATTCAATGTCCGCCCGTTTCAACAAAAGTCATACAATAAACACTGTTGACCAGTCAATGTATTCAGGAGACTCTAAATCTATTACTGACACTGTTTCTGGCTCGCATAGTACCCCAAATTCGAATAAAGAAACTAAAGGCTTCGGCCCGCCATTGATCCCAGGAAAGCGAGCGTCAATGGCATCACAATTATCAGACTATTCGGCAAAGGGAAACCAGGTTGCGCAACCAGTCTCTGTTAAGGTTGTGAACCAGGATTTGAACCGGAGCGTTAGCAGAAAGTATTATCATTTTGATGAAAGTGAAGACAAACGTGATCAGGCTGAATCAGTCAGTACAATGCACGAAGACTCAATTAAGCTAGGCAAGTTGAACACCAAAGCAGGAACCCTATCCAAGAAGTTGGAACCAGATATGACATTCAACACCAATGTTGAGAGTTCGGTTCCACCGAGATCGTCCCGCAGACCCAAAAGTGAAATATTATTAACAACGAACGAGTTAGATAAGGATATCGAAAAATTCAATAAAAATAAAGCAATATCACACAGCAAGCATTCTTCTTGGGCCATAAGTGATGATCTTGATCAGCTCATGGAGAGTGCCAACTCTATTACACTGCAGTTCTACGTATTTAAAACAGTCGACGACAAAATAGAGTACCATGAGAGGAAACATCTCCCCAAAAAGCACGAACATGAAGACGATCATGAAGACGATCATGAGAACAGTATAAGTCGGGCCCAGGCGCAAATTTTTTCTCAACAGAACAAGGAAAGCGAACATAGTTCAAATTCCTATCTTTCGAGAGCAGCGTCAAATCGTACCAAGGATGCCCACCAAACAGCTGACATAGTGGGTGCTTGTGCCGATCTGTCAACAGACAACCGCCTTCCAAAGGCGTCTCTACCGCCAAGACCTACTCGCGACAACGTCCAGAGAGCGAGAAATGTGTCGAACCAGATTAGTGAGCAACAGAAACAAGGGAACGAATCGGCACTGGGCTCTGAAAATGCAGAATCGCCCTCTGGTACCCCAATTACATCGCCAAAGGATGACGATGAATACTACGATATTGACGAGCCGGTGGTACTCCAGAAACCCGCAAAAGGCAAATCTGTCAAGGACTGTACCCGTAGCATGAAGAATATCAAACACAAGAAGGCCAAGGCAAAACGAGTCAGAACGCTGTCTACCCCTGGATTGAAACCTTTCTCCTATCACACGTTGATAAACCTACTTGAGAGTACTAATGGTACTATCATTGGCGAAGAATTCGATCAATTAAACTTACCGATAAAGGAAAAGCAGTTGATCGAAAAAATTGTCGATTCTCTATCGAGGCTCACCTCTGATATGGTTCTTGACGAAAACAGGTACGATGTTGGAATAGCTAGGTTAGAGAAGGCACACAGGGCACTCGAAGGTTTTATATAGTATTATGTATGCTGGTATGTTGTGTGTATACTTCCTTATAATACCTTATAATATACTGGTTGGTAAGTAATTTTTTTTCTCTGCTTGCTCGCTATAGTATTGAAAAAAGTAAGAGCTATATGCAGTAATGCAAGCGACACCTCGTAGGTCATTATTGTTCTAATAAGATAACAAGCACCATTTTTGTTCAGTCATCTTTGATAAATACCCCGGAGTTCGTGTGTTGACTGCTATATAGTTGCGTCAGTATGGCTCATACCAATATTTTTCTCGATTCAGGTAGAGCGCAAAGTACATCACCGCCATTTAAATACGAACAAAAACAGACAGTCGAGGAAAACCAAACACAACAGAATATTTACAAAAACCCAAATAGCTCTACAAATTCGAGTTCGCCACTTAAAGTGAACGTATGTATGCTCCATAATAGTGACGATGACTTAGGGAGAAAAAGCCCGTTATTGGGGGAGCCGTTTAACCTATCCCGAACGCGTAGCATGTCAAGCTCTAAGATTAATTTTGATAAAATTACTCAATTGCCTACGCCAGTATTTAATAACAACACAGAGTCATTTGATAGGTTCAGTCCACCCAAGGAACAATTTCTTGATATCCAGAAATCCCGTGATGCAAAGCATATGGAGTCGAACAGAGTGGTGTCAGAATACAGACCCGTGTCTGCTGGGCATCTGGGCCTATATACACATACCTCCAGCAAGAGATCCGTTTCCAATCCACTCAACGAAGCGTCAGATTCAATTGAATCTATGCCATTGTCCAACATACCGAGTCCACCTGATGAAATTCAGTCACGATTTGCCAACCAACTCTTCTATTCGATTAACCGTGGGAAGGTGTATAGCTTCGAGGACGAGATAGGTTCGGGTAATTTTAGTACTGTCGTGTTAGGACGTAATATTGAAGATACAAACGACAAAGCGGCCATTAAAATCATTTCGATTCCGAGCGATAATATTGACGAGATTTACAATTTCAAATTCTTCATTAAGAGAGAGCTAAACATCTTGCACAATATTAATCATCCGTGCATAATTCACTTGCTTGATTACAACTTGAATCTATCCATAGATAAATCCGAAATCGAAAATCCAAATGCTATCGAAAGCGAAAATGCATCTGAAGAGGATGTTTCTTTACGAAGCGATTATAATAACCTAAACTTAAATAGTGACCAACTAGTTTTTTTGAATTATTGTTCTGGTGGTAATTTATTTCAATTCCTGTTTGATAATTACGAATCATACCATACTGATCTAGCATTCTGGTTAATTATCCAAAGAATTGTAAGCGAAATAATTGTCTCTGTTTCTTGTTTGCATTCAAACGATATCATCCACCGTGATATCAAACTAGAAAACATTTTACTTAATTACAAGTTCAACGAACTTTTGAATATTGCACATTCTGGCAAATCATTTATTGAGCCTGTGATTAATGTAACAGATTTTGGCCTTTCGAAGAAATCAAAATCTCCGGGCGAATTATTGACAACTAGGTGTGGATCCCAAGATTATATTTCACCAGAATTGTTAATGGGATTGAAATATGACGGTAAGCTCACTGATTCATGGTCTGTAGGAGTTTTAATTTATGCTCTTCTTGAAAATCGATTACCATTTGATATTCCACCTTTGTCTACATCGAGTTCTACAGGTGTTTCTCCATCCGTTCTAAAGAGAAAAAGAGCAAAAAATAATGTAGCTCATAGAATTGCTATGATTGATTGGGATTGGATTAAACTTTCAGATATGTTAAATAATCCTCGCATAGAAAATTCAACCAAGCAAATTTTGCTCAATCTCAAACATACAGTCGACGTTCTTTTGGTTCGAAAGGACAAAAGAGCCAGAGTACAAGATTTAATAACTCATCAAAATTTTGGTTGGATTGCTAGTTCTATTCCTGATGACTTGAAATTTTAAAGGGCTAAATAAGTCCCTCGCATGTAACAGTAATATTTGTTTCCATATTGTTTCCTCACATTCCTCCGCTTTTTCCTGAAATTCATTTGCAGTTTCATTTATTCGCCTAAAAGAATATATATGTATTTATAGTAGTTTTCGTATTCAATTTATTGAATAAATTTGTAATATATTTTCGTTTTATTAAGAAAATCTGACTCAATTATATTCAATAAAAATAGCTAAGCTCTCTATTCTTCCACTCCCGGTCCACCCTCCAGTCATAATCATTTATAATTTTAACATTCAGATTAAATGCAAATTTGTTACTATCACTGACGAATATATTTGCAGTACATAAAAGGTTGTACTTTGTAAAGTCATATTCACCCGTTAAACTATATGCTTGGGTAAGATCTATTCTCTTCATTCCCATAGGAAATTGAGCACGACTAATACCTAAAAAACTGTTATTACTGAGACATAAAGTCTCAATATTTGAAGGAAACTTCATGGTTGTAATTTTTTTTATCTTATTACTACTCAAATTGACTTCTCTCGTAGTCTCGGCTAGTTTGAATTTATGAACATTCCTAAATTTCTGTAAAGTTATAATCAACTTTTGTAATTTAGGCGGACATTTGAAGTTTTCACATTGAAATATCCCTCCACCACCTTGGAGTATCAACGTTTTTAAACTTGTAGGAAACAGGATGTTATCAAATTTATACGGTAGATCGCCTCTTATAGTTAAAGAACGTAGACTTTGAGGTAAGTTATTGAAGTCTATTGAAATAAACAGTAAATATCTGTCTTGTATGGTAAGCAGTTCTAGAGAATGAGGACAATGAAATTCGTACCCAAAGTGATCGGAAACGTTAATCAATTCCAAATGCTTCAAGTTATGAAGTTCTTGAAATTCTAACCCAGAAGACTTGAACTCAATATTACTCAAGTATAAATATATCAATGTGTTACACCAGCTCTGCCAAATAAAGCCCGAAATGTCATAAATAAAACAAAGTGTCAACTCTTCTATATTTGAAAAACATAAACTTGAGGAACATTTAAATGCAACGTTCTTGAGCATTAATGATCTGGTATGCGTTGGAATTAAGGTTCCATCTAAGTTGACATCTTCAAATACCAATGAATCAATTGTTGGCGGTATATAATTTATTCTGGATTGCCGGTTAAAGCCTTTAATTTTAATATGTTTCAAAGCATTGAATAAAGTTGTAATATTTCGTAAGTCAATATTGAATGCGGAATTCAATATCGATATTCCCTGGATCATTGATCCAATTGTTGCAGATAAATCCTGGAACAGATTTGTTGATTGATGAAATGATATCGGACTGTCAAACAGGAGTATTAAATCAAAATTACTATCGTTAAGCTGTTTGTCATATATTCCCTTCTTGAACAACTTGATAGCTTGACTGTAAAACTCTGCAAATATATTTTCATCCGACAAATGGAAATCAAGTACAATTGCCTTCGGAATAAGCTTGGTTCCATGAAATTTATCAAATCTCATAAGTTTTGCTAAGTAACAAAGAGCGTTCGTTGGCACAAGACATTTGTGATCTTCTTCATATGTCAGCTCATTGTGAGAGAAGTTTGAAATAAAGAATTGTTTTTTAGATAATTCACTATAGGCCACAAATGCTATCGAATTATCATAAAACCCATAAAATACTTCGATGAGCGTCTCTAAATCTTTGTTTGTTAAATAACCCTCGATTTGAAAGATTATATCATAAGGTAGCTTTGAAATTAATGACATTAGAGCGCGTTCTAGGTTAAGGGTCCTATTATTATCCCAAGAATAACATTCATTTTCAATATTCTTATAACTCCTGTTATAATTGCTTGAATTAATAATAAATGATCATAAATGTATCAATAATATAGTGGAACATGAAGCCACATACATTTCCGTACAGCACTTAGGTTTTTGGTAATAACTGCAAAATGTAACCAGAAATGTCTCTGACTAGCATTTACGACATTTTCATTCCATGGAAACTTTTTTACTATTCAAATTATAAGTGCAACGTCTAGAGAACTTAAAGCATAACATAAATTGATTGTCATAACATGAATGGATCATATCCATCTGACTATAAGTCTATTGTGGATGGAAAGTCGGTTGATGAAAGCATTAATCTTCACGGAGACAAAATCCATAACGGGGTGGTTGGCAAGTTGGAGAATGGAAAAACCAAGAAGACACCTGATATACCACACATAACGAATAATATTATTCCACTATCCAATATATTAAAATTCTATACACAAGAAGCATACAAACAGTTAACAACGGCCATAGAAAATTTATCGAGTACGAAGGATACCGAAAATGATTCTAGTAGAAAGAAATTTTTCTTACAATTGATTATATCCCTAAGACAGGACTTTATTAAAATATACACGTTGGTAAAATGGGCCAGCTCATCGAAAGATGTATCTAAACTAATTGATTTGTTGAACTGGTTTAGGTCGCAAGATTTTTATTTCGAACAGTTGGGGTATGGACTAAATGAATTAAATAGGTATTCAGGAGCAAAATTGCCTAATTCTGATTTAATAACAAGTTTGGAAGTGTTCATAAAGAAAAGGCCACAATTACCCTCTTACGATTTGATTAGTACGCCACCGATATCATCGGAGAAAACGTTAGAAGTCTTGAAAGATTTGAATTTAACGTTAATGACTAGAATGGCGTTAATAAGTAAACTACCTAAGCGTTTTATCAATAACTATGAAATAAAAGATGGAAGAGTATATTTTACAATTCCGAATGAATTCCAGGTATCAGTAACAGTCGGAAACGATTTAATAATCGAACAGGATGAAGATTATTATAAATCGCCATTTTACTTCATTGATTTTAAATTCCTCTTTGGAATAAATCCAGAAACTTCCCTAATCACTCATAAAGACAATAAAATAATAACAAAACTACCCCAATCATCATTCCAAAACTTAGAAAAAATTGTAAATACTGTATTATTAAATCTGGGTCTTAATGGTTTGTATGATCTATTACATAAATACTCCATTTCATTCAAGTTATACTTAATAGCTAGGCAATTAAAGGATATATCAGTTAACAGTAAGTGGAGAAATAATATTCAATTCAAGTATCAAAATGGTAAATCATTAATTCTAATTAATTATTGGTCGAGTCATTATTTATCTAAGAGCTGGAAGTCTTTTATTGAATTAGGTATAGATAAAAATTACAACTTGAATTTTAGATGGTTCAAAAACGGTAAATATGAGCTAAATCATGGAATATCCGGTATATTTGATAGAGATAACATAGAAAAACAACTGGAAGCTACCGATGAACAATCAACCGATTTAGAACCAAGACGAGAAATCGTTGAAAATCCAAATGAGGATCATAATGAAGAGGAATCCGAACCTCAAGATTTGAGCGTGGATTTGATTTTAAACATAATTGTTAATAAACATTCAGAAATGTTAATTGCTAAAATATATCAGAAGTTAACCGAACGATTTTCAGATAAAGGAGAAGCATATTGTTCATTTGTAACGTGCCATCAGTTACTACTTAAGTTGACCCCTAACAAATCGACGTTGTTTGCCATCAATCCATTAACTGGATTCTTTTATTTCATTGATCCTTCCCCAATCCAGAATCAGGTAACTAAAAAAATTAATATTCAGTCGTCTAATAATAAGAATAAAGCATTCTTCAGTGAGAATGACATGGTTGATAACATTGTTACCCATTTGATCCAATTGAGATTAGAAATGTTCAACAAAGAAATCAATAATAAATTAATTACAAGTGGTTGGATAAATAATGAAATTATCAAGTTGAATGACTATGAAACAATTAAGTTATTTAATTTTCTAGTTGATGATAACTTTAGTAACTCAAGTATTAACAAGATTCAATTCTACAGGTGTAAAAATTGGCCATTAAGTTGGTTTTTAAGCAATTTAGTCAGTGCGGATAACTTTAAAACCTTCTGGTGGGTTGCTAGAATTAAATCCATTAAAGGAGAATGGAAAGTTCAATGGGTACAACAATTAAAATTAGATCAGGAAATCGAGGCATCGAATGAATTGACATTGAACTATAAGTTTTTCAATAATTTGTCTAGTTTGTGTTCTAATATGATTATCGACCATATGATATTGGAGGAATTGCAGACAAGAAAAATTCAATATATTAAAAAACAGTCAAAAGAGAAAGCAGTGGAACTTCTAACTAAGTTTCAAATTGATGGGATTCAAAATGAGCATATAAAAACTGAAGAAACTGGTGGTCTCTTCGTCTATGAATCCATCATAATGCTATATAATAATAATAATTTATTGCCTATTTCTAGCTCCTCAACAAGTTTATTTTTAAAGATAAAGTTAATTACATTAAACAATTCTACTCAAATGAAACTAAAATTATTTGGTAACTTGAGGAACATTCCTGATAACTTAGCGGAAAATTTCAATCAATTGAACTTGGATATCAATAGATCGCGAAACTATTTTGAAATTAACGATATTGTTAATTTATCAAACAGAATTAACGATTCATCGATTAACGAAAGTAGGTTATTGGATTCTATTTTGTTGAAGTTGAATATTCTAAATGAACTAATTAAAGTTTTATATCAATTAGATCAGAACAATATTGAAATTGTCAACAATTCTATCAACAGCATAGAAATTAAGATTGCCGAGGGTCTCAATAATCTAACTATTCAATTACCGGAGAGTAATGAAAAATTTAAATTAATTAGTCGTGACGACGAATCAAATGAAATGAAATTGATTATAACTTATTTGAACAAGTATTTGCGGATGACCAATAAAATTCAAGAAAATGAAATAATTGGTATAATTAAATACTTAAAGGAAATCACCCCAATTATTAGAACAATAAAATCCGTGAGAATAACTTTAGAGGAGAAAAATAAAATGAAACTAGCTAACGGGCTTGATAAATTAAATTTTGATGTTGAATTTCAAAATTTGAATTTAATCCAATTCGTTTATTTCTTAAACTACACAAATGTCAACTCAAGCAAAAAGATTTTTAAAGACAAAATCATCATCAAATTAAATTTCATAAGAAACAAGTTTAATAAGCAAAATAGATTATTCCTTAAGCTCTCAATGAAAGACAATTTGAATTCAAAAAATTTGAAATATAAGAAGTTGTTTGAATTGATATATAAGACAATCAATGAGATTGATGCAGCGAATGTGTCCAAAATTACAAAATTGAACTACGACTTCGTCGTCGATGGAAAGCTAATCAACGAACTAATGGTTAATATAACTAATGCCTTTATTCATTATTTAAGCGAAAATGCATAAGTATTTATTACATAAACTTACAATAAATATACAATATTCTAATGTATTACCCAGGACCGTTTCCCAAAACCGTAACTCTATTAAATAAACCAAAATCGTAAAATTCGTAAAAATCATAATCACCATTAATTAATGTTTTCGAACAAACAATTGTGATCTTTCTTAGCGCACCCTTCACATTTGCTTACTGTGTCGTTAAAGACACACTTGATTTTTCTTCTTCTACATGCATTGCATGACGATTTTCTCGAGCCCAAGGAGGAAGCATTTGGCTTCTTCTTACTAACTCTTGATTTGGCGGATTGATTCCCCGAACATGCAGACGAAGTCGTTGCAGGCTTCCTTTTATTGTTCAACATTATATCTTCCTTAGTAAACCCTTTCGAGAAACAGCATGGTAAGCTTTTAGCATTGCATGATTTACATGATTTGAAATAAATGAGTTTATCGTTATATATGATAACATTAGCATTACCGTCAACTTCGACTTGTTTGTTCTCATGCAAGCTTGAGACTATATGAGGTGCGTATAATTCTTCAAGATTTGCAGTCGAAACCAGCTTAGATAATATAGTAATTTCCGCATCACATTTGACTTTTCTAGTACGGCACGAATCACATGATGGCCCCAATCTCTGTCTTCTTTTACAGGACTCGGAAGATTCTGACGCCGTCTTAGGGGGAGCAGAAACAACTTTGTTAATACTCGATACCGAACCAGTCTTACCATTAGCAAAGGCGATAGGAGAATTCATGCCAGATAAATTCATATTTGATAAATTTGGGGACGACACAGGCGACGACGATGCGGACGACGAAGTCAACGAAGGAGGAGACGAATGATTTAAGTTCGACAAATTGCCTTCTGTCAATCTGATAGCTGTATAGTCGTTGAATTTTATGTCACTTAAAGGCGGCAACACAATTTGGCCCTTCTCGTTGTGGCAGTTGGTGTGGCCTTGATGCCTCAAAACCATAGGCAATGGTAGTAAGGGTGCACTATTAACGTTGTGACCCTTGTTCATGATTGAGTAACTTAATAAATCATTAGCAGGCATCTTGTAAACACTCTAGACTCAGTATTCTGTTTTCTGTAGGTGTCTCTTGACCGGCCAGAAATACTGGCGTCTTTATATATAATTGCAAAAATTTCACGAAACATTTCTGGGGTATCCGGGCACAAGGGGTGGCACAGAAGTCCGATGATGGTCCGAATTCACGTCCATATGACAGTCTTCCGAGATGTACTCGGGCAGCCGTTTTTTTTCCCAGGTCGACGCAGATTCCTCTATTCAGTCGCCGGCATCCCCCCCTACCACCTCTGCCATCACCACGCATCTCAGGTTTGCTACATTCCACTTTGTTTGCTGTTACGTCTTTCTCACAAGATGCTCGCGAGTCATCGTGCAATAAGGAGGACCTCGGGATGACTCTCCTGTTAGCACAGGATCAACCGGCGGACAAACACGGAACAGACACAATCCATTTTTCCACGTCGATGCGTCCTCCATCAAAATCGTCGTTCTGGTTTTGACACGATCTTTATCCATCAAATTGCAACCTTTTTACCCCCCGGCGTGAACTCTACCACGAAAAAACCCCAAATCCAAACTTTGGGCCGAGTTAATTTTTCTCTGATGAATGGATTTCGGAGCCAGATATTTTTCCGGGTTTAAAAAACTAATCCGCAACGCAACTCCGCACTACCTCAGCCGAGGTGGAAATGGGAAAACATTATCCCTTTATCCGACATCCTACGGTTCGCGTCGCCTTACTTCGTACGACAGAGGTGCGATAGACTTGAGCGACTGATGACTCGTGTGCCTCCGAGGTAGCGCGAGGTGTAAGGATGGAATGACACTCGATGGATGTATGGATGTAGGTTTTTGAGTCGCTTTTCGAGATATGATTTCTGGACCTGCATATTCTCTCTCGTACAGCATCAACTGGCTATTTACATAACTTCCCAATTAGGAACTTGGGACATCCCGTCTATCTAAGGAATTCAAGTTCAATACATTAAATAGAGAAAAGGTAAGGATAGATATATGGTGCTGGGACAAGATATGGACGTAGATACGTCTTTAAGTACACCGATCAAGAAGATCAAAGGCTTGAGCCTTGGGTCTCCGCTATACCCCAGTTTAAATGACTTTCAACTGAACAATATGGCCAACCAAATGGTCAACAGAGGATATTCACAAACATTGACCAACAATGTATTGGACGAGCTAAATTCTAGGGCCAACGATTTATCACTGAACATTGGGCTGTCGCCTTCAAATAACATGTCGGCGACGACGAGTGCTAGCCGGAGGAACAAACGGTACTCGGGGATCCACCGGGCCAAATTCAATAATATGGAATCGATTTCCAACCATTACTCAGTGAAAAACAAGGATGCCGATTCTACCGGCAGCAGAAACGATGCCGGGAAAAGAAATTTGACCAATATGGATATCATCAATAAGAAAAGAAGAACATTGTCGGGGATGGAGGAAACGTTGAAGCTGTCTCCTGTGAAATATACGGCGTCGGAGACGAGTTCTCCAATCAGACAGACACCGCAGAGCAGCCTGCCTAAGAAAATATCCCCTTCTAAGAAGTCGATGAATTTGAATAAGTTGTTGAACGAGGGCGAATGCAAAAGATCGACATCTTTGCAAATGGCCGGAGTTTCGCCGACAAGGACACTGTCGGTGCTGTCTATACCTCAATTGTCTAAGCCTACTCCGATAAATAACGAAAACAGTCATGTATCATCTCCACGAATGAAGCACACAATTCCCAAGTTGCATGCTCCCAGACCTCCAAGTCACGAAAATAAGGAGAATGCACCAATACCCAGATCTCCGTCTTCGAAATCGCAAAAACTCCTGTCTTTCAACATCACTCACCAGAAACCTCCAATGTCATTATCGGGCAGCCAGCAGAAAATTCCGAGACTTTCCCATAAGCTGTCAATACCATCACTATCCCACAAGCTGTCAATTCCAAAGTTGTCTTGTAATCTGTCAATACCTTCATTATCGCATAAACAATCGACTCCGCACCTTTCTCACAAGCTGTCAATTCCATCCCTTTCTCACAAGCTGTCCATATCGTCGCTTCACCAGGCTCCAAAACCATTACCAAAATCTAAATCTACATATAATGAATCAACTAGACTGATACCAACTGAGGAGAAACTGATATTTCCTAAATCAACTTCTTCATACCTTAATGACCAACTGCAACCTAAACGGTATACAATCCCAAAGCCATTTTCATTATATAACAAGCCTACTATTTCTTCGTCTCAAAAATCTTTAAACAAGTTTCAACGATTTAAGGACAAATTCAATTGAACATATTTGTATATTCTCGTTTTACATAAGTTACTTAATAAATGTTAGTTTGAACTTTAATTTCACCACCAAGCGATAATACTTGTGCTCCAACCCACTTTTCACCAGCCTTCAAATTCTTGAAGTCTGCAACATGGCCGGGTTCTATACACAACATATTCATGTAGCCATCATTTGGCTCGAAATCAGCTATATCAGTGGATTTATTGATCCATGGGTTCCAGACAACAGCATCAGGTAAATTTTCTCTATCAACATTCATCAACACCTTACCTAATTCAATCATTTGAAAACGTTTTTTAGTGTCAATGCCTTTATAAATTCTATCAAATTCTTCCGTAAAACTGATCATTGGAGCCTTCTCCTCGTATGACTCACCAATTAATTGATCAAAACATTTGGCATCAGTGAAATTGTTAACTATTATATCCGTAATATCTGGAATGTTAAAATAGGTATGGAATAGCCAGTTAAACTTGAAATCCTTGTCACCAGTGTTCTCTACCTCGATGTTTGTCTTCAAATAATCATCGCCTAGAGTAACTGATAAGATTAGTGTAAAGTCGTATAATCCATCGTTCCATAATTTGTATAATTCTTCGTCGACTTGTTCGGGACCCAATCCAAATTGAACAGTTAATGGCCTTTCGGTGGTTTGTCCCAAAAACTCCCATACAGAATTTCTGGCAAACCCATGCAGCGGTAAATTAAACGCAGGGTTGTTCTCGTCCTTACATTTACCGAAACATGGAAACACTAATGGTACACCACCTCTAACAGGCTTTGAGCCATCGAGTTTGGCTGCCTTAGATAACCACAACTTTTCAATCCCCTTATTTTTCCACGAGGTAACAGTTGCACCATATTTCAAAATAGTAACTTTGGTACTTGGATCGTTTGGGTGGGTTAATATAACCTCTGTTTCTGTTTCTTCTACAAGCATTGTAACTATTCAATTCACTAATGTTCAATTTTGTACGTAATTTCCATCGATCAAAAGTTTTTGATTATATTCTTTACTTACTTGATTCATACACGACTATAGTAATCTACTTCTCCAATTTTGCTTTTTGGTTTACGATTGGATTCACTGGCTTAAGTTGCATTGCACACTAGTGTATCAATACTGACTATTGCAAAAAAGTGCCGAAATCACAAAATATGCAAATAATTGCAAACAGACTGAGTGACATGAGGCGTACACTTTTCATTTTCATTGACGTCTACCAAATGTGAAGACACATCTACACTTTTCATTCTGTAGATTTGGTATCATTATATCCGATCATCAGGGTGTTCTGTAAAGTTCACTGCGACAGATTAACTACAATAATATCTGGAACCGTTTTAGTATTGCATCTTATTCTATAAAAGCAATACAATTTATTGCCACATATCTTCTACAAGCTTTCCGTGTACCACTTAAATCGTTTATCTCTATTCATAGTTCATTCAATTGCCCAGTAAGCAAACTTGAGGCAACAGTTTAGACTTCTGACCTGGCTATTATTGTATTGCTAGTATCCTTAGGTATACAACTAGTAATATAATAACATCCATATTCTGCTGTCTTTTTCCAATCCATTCGTACTATTTCCCCATCTGAATCACGTATTAGTATTAGTATGAGTGGGTTGACCAGATGTCAGTCTCCTATTCTTCAATCATCACAAAAAGAAATTTTGTAGTTAAATTACACAAAGCCGGGCCTTTTGGTAACCAGAAAATTAATTTTTTTTTGCTTCTTTATAAACAAGTGATTTCAAAAAAAATACACTGGAAACTACGGAGAACATTGTCAGATTAATACTAAGAATTTAAGTGAAGAGGGAAGAGCTATTTACTACCGAATCGACGATAACAAGATATTTAGTGTGCAATTTTTATATTTACTTGTCAGGGCTATTTATTGTTAACTGCGATATATTACTAAACGTTTCCGCCGATAAAATTAGTTAACGTCAGTTCATTTTCTACGTTTCATAATATTATAGCAAAGTAAGATTTTAATATGATGTCTTCATCTATATTAAAATCAAAGATCATCCAAAAGCCGTACCAACTATTCCACTATTATTTTTTGCTGGAAAAGCAGAGAGGATCAACGTTATCAGATTTATCATTCGAAACCAATACGAAGGTCACCGTAGATAAGTTCAGGCGTCATGAATGGACTGTCAATGAAGTATGTCACTATGGGTTTTTAATGTCAATCATATTTTTTGTATTTATTCTATTTCCAGCATCATTTTTAATCAAGTTACCCATACTATGTGCATTTTCCATTTGTTTTATCATTCCATTAACGTCACAGTTTTTTGTTCATGCGTTACCTATTTTTACGTGGTTAGCTTTCTATTTCAGTGCTGGTAAAATTCCTCCTGATTGGAGACCTGCGATTAGTGTGAAAATCTTACCTGCAATGGAAACGGTCATGTATGGCGATAATTTGTCCAATGTGTTGGCTGAGATTACTAACTCGACATTGGATATTTTCGCTTGGCTCCCATACGGTATCTTACACTTTTGTACGCCGTTTATTGTTGCTATTTTCATATTTTTGTTTAGTCCTCCAACTTCGTTAAGATCGTTCGGTTTTGCGTTCGGTTATATGAACTTATTGGGTGTTATCATACAGATCTTATTTCCTGCTGCACCACCATGGTACAAGAATTTGTATGGTTTAGAACCTGCTAACTACTCGATGAGTGGTTCCCCTGGTGGATTAGGTAGAATTGATGAAATTTTAGGTGTGGATATGTACACAACTGCATTTTCCAATTCTCCTATTATCTTTGGTGCATTCCCTTCATTACACGCTGGCTGTATAGTCATGGACGTATTGTTTTTATGTTGGTTATTCCCCAAATTAAAAGCTGTTTGGTGGAGCTGGGCGGCCTGGTTATGGTGGAGTACGATGTACTTGACTCATCACTATTTCATTGATTTGATTGGAGGTGCAGTCTTATCTATCCTTGTGTTTAGTTACACGAGATACATGCATTTGCCGGTTATTGACCCCAGCAAATTATGTCGCTGGTCATATACCGAAGTTTACAAGATTGACATTAACGAGTCTGACCCACTTTCTATGAATTTTAACAGCGGATTGACGAATGATATAGAAGCTCAATCGAAAGGTTCATTTTTAAACCCACCCATTGATAGCAATCCATATTTTTACAACCAAGCTAATAATAACAATGAATTTGAAATGTCAAGTTTCTCTAGATCCAGGCAAGCATCAAGGAGTATTATTGCAACTCTCCCAAGTCCATCCGCTGCCGGAATATCCTCGTCTTCAGTTAATTTACCATTTAACAACGAGGAATTACATGAACGCGAAGATGCTGATTCGTCTCTGTTAGAGAATAGCTCCACTCTTTCGGTGTTTGAAGGCGAGAACGATAATAATCATTTCATAAGTTCTGCAGCTTCTTCTACTTCGTTAGATGATGTTGAATCAACTACGAATTCACATTCGAATGCTAATTCAAACGCAAATGATAAAAGACAAAAAAATGCTGTTAAAAATAGATAAACCAATATTTAATGATACCTAATAATTAATGTCTAATAATAAGTCGCTTTTAATATACGAATATACTAATATACTACTTTGCACTCATAGCTCGTATTCTTTCGCCGCTTCCCAGGCATCACGAGCCTTGTAAACCATCAAAATGATCATACAGACTCTGTCGGTAGGTTCTTCAGTACGTGTACCTGGTTTTAAGCAATTCGCTGCTGCTCTATCGCTACGTTTACAACTCTCAACTAGTATTATGAAACCGTCTATTATTTACACTGATTAACTATTTAACTATTGACATTATTTTGCGGTACTGTTGAAAGCCCGTTCGAATGAAGTTCCCGTATTCAACTTTCTATTCATATCTTGCTTGATGATATTAGCTCTTAAAACTCTTGGATCTCTCCTCAACGTTCTTAATAATTCTTGTTGCACATTCGAGGAAACGTCAAATCCCATTAAGAGATGATATCCTTGAAAGTGTCTTTCTTGATCCTTAGATACAATTTTAGGTAAGGTTCTTGGACCTAAACTTGTTATGTCTCTAATTATCCCTCTATTATTTAAAATCAATTTTCCTAACGTAGACACGATCTTCGTGGCTTCTTTGTTGGTTTTCAACGGATCCGATATCCGTGAAATCGCCATTAATTCATAGTACATTGTTTAAATTATTCCAAGTTGATCTAGCATGTATCTTCAATTTGTTAAACGAATTTTTTCACTGGTCGTTTTGTAAATTTGATAAACACTGTCGTATTATTATATAAGCATATGTCATAAAGAATTTTTGACAAGTTAGAATATCACGTGTCCTGTTGCAATCCTATGATCCAAAGTTGTATAAGCCTGAAGTTATGGTGAAAAATTAACAAAATTTTGTAGCATTGGTTGAATTGAGTAAACAGATCAGATATGACTTCTAACATCACCTGGCACCCAAACTTAACACACGTTGAACGTTCAGAATTAAGACATCAAAAAGGTGTTACCATCTGGCTTACGGGGTTATCTGCCAGCGGAAAATCAACCATTGCATGTGCTTTAGAACAATATATCTTGGGTAGAGGAGTAAACTGTTACAGACTAGACGGTGATAATGTTAGATTCGGATTAAATAAGGATTTAGGATTCAGTGAAAATGACAGAAACGAAAATATCAGAAGAATCTCTGAAGTAGCAAAGTTGTTCAACGATTCTTGTTGTATTACGTTGACGTCATTCATTTCTCCATACAAAAAGGACAGACAATTAGCCAGGGAATTGCATAAAAAGGACAAATTGCCATTTATTGAAGTTTACATTGATGTTCCGGTTGAAATCGCCGAAAATAGAGATCCAAAGGGCTTATACAAGAAGGCTAGAGAAGGTATCATTAAGGAATTCACTGGTATTAGTGCACCATACGAAGCACCAGAGAAACCAGAAATTCATTTGAAGAACTACCAAGGCGTTTCTGTTGAAGATGCTGCTCAACAAATTATTGATTATTTAATTAAGAATAATTATATTTAATTTATAGAAATATATCATTGCAAGGGCTTATTCGGAATCATTTCTTTAAATTATTCAATCTCGCCTGTAAGTCATCCTCTTCGTTATTACTTGGTCCTCCAATCGCTTCTGCTACCCTGTCGTTATCAACCTTATCTTGCGATTGGACGTTTATTTGACTAGGGGTATCTTGCAAGCTAGTGTTTAAATCAACCCCAATTTCATCCAATACTTTACTCAAAATTTCGTCGGCTTGTTCATCTTCTCCTAATTCATCATCTTCTGTCATTGCGTCATCTATTGCATCATCCATAAACTCTTGCTTTTGGTCCATCATATCATTTTCCTTTGCAAATTCTTGCGCGATTCGTGATAACTGAGGTAAATTCATAGATTTGTTCATACCTGATAATAACCTCGTAGCATCCATCATAGATGTTGCCATTTGCTGGTTGCTACGGACAGATTGAATACGCAACAGGATTGCTTGTAGTTGAGCTTTCATAGAATTGAACTTGATAATATAATTTTTCGTTCTGATCAAGTCCTTCGCTTGTAGCTTAGCACTTGCAATCTGTCCTTGTTTTGCTGACTTCTTTATATCGGCTACTAACTTCTTTTCTTGATTTTGTAGCTTAGCTGTCTCTCTGGTTAACTCTCGTTGCGTCTTTTCAAGTGCTCTTTGATTCTTTCGGAGCCTCTCTTGTGGAGTAAGCTTTTTACCGAAAGCCCATTCAAATAACAGTGACATCCTTATAATATTCTATACCTCTATTAGTCCGAGCGTGGATGTTCTTTCTTTAAGTTGAATTATTGAATACACTAGATTAAAAGACTACTCCTCAACTATCAATCCTTATCATCGCCATAATAATCGATTCTTTCGTCATATCGGTTACAAATAGTTACACAAAATTAATATTTATACATTTTACAAATATAGATCTATTTCAGAGCTTAATGTCCCTAGATAAAGCCAAACGAACTGCTTTATGAGCCATCCCCATTCCCGCTTGATAACCATATCCACTAGCACCATAGTTATGGATTAAAACTCTATCGGAATTGGTAATTTCTTCTTCAATTCTGACACCGCCGTGTCTACTTGGTCTTAAACCAGCTGCAACTCTCAAGACTTCTAAATCTGTAATGTTGGAACCATTGGGGTTCTCTTTCAAAATTTTTGGAAAGAGTTTAGTGGTCTTTTCGAGGATTTCGATAGTCTCTTTCTTGAAGGTATCTGCGGTCCAGTTGTCATTTTGGGTGTAGCCACCGAGTATCAATTGATCATTGGAATATGGTCTCTTAATAATGTAAGTAGGATTGGAATTTGTCCATCTCATGACATTTTCTTTGATATGTGGTGCCTTTATTACAACGACTTGGCCTCGTGTGGGGTACACATTTTTATCATTGACACCTCCTAGCTTATGGGCACCAATACCTGAACAATTGAATACAATTTTCGTATCAGCTGAATAAGCCTCAGACACATGAGAAAGTCTCTTTCTTGTAAACTTAATGTTATGGTCATTCTCCATCAAAGTTTGAAAAGTTTGCAAGAATAACGGGCAGTTGAAATTCCATGATCTAAATTTAATTCCAAAACCGACTCCCACGGGCAAATTCTGGGCATCGATTTCTTCATATTCTTCAAGATATGCTTTCAAAGATTCTTGTTTTGCTGAAGATGGAATTGAATCCCAGTACTCCGTGGATTTGTATCTATCTAACCCACACTTACTTCCTCCTAATTTTGCCTGCACCTTTTGTAAATTCGTATAGGAATATCTATCAAAAGCCAATGTTTCTGGGTCATCACCTGTGATACAGGAGAAATTACCACCAGCATAGGGGGATGTATAGTTTATGGATTCATCTCCTGGTAAGAATTCCGCGGTAACTGAAATATCGGTTGATTTAATACCTTGTTCGAGAAGATCGAAAACTGTATATAATCCAACTATACCAGAGCTTTAATGTTAGTGAAAGATGATCATATATCCATATATTAGATGTTACATACCCAATTATAACGTATTTAGTCATTATAGTGAAGAAGAAAAAAATGCGGGAGGTTTTTTTGGGCCCCGGACTTTAAAACGCTTCCAAAAAAAATTCTGTTGATTTATTCCGTACTATTTACACTAAATAAAGCCGGTTGTTCGCTTTCATCTAAAGCGCCGTATTTTTCCAAGATTCCGTAAAGCTTTTGAATAACCGCTTCATTACTATCGTTTTTAATATCTTCCATACCATACTTGTAAATAGAAAATATTCCATAAATTGCACAGAATGCACATATAAAGATTGCAATGTAACCCTTTGAAGTGAAACCTGGAGGTAATGGTTCTGCTTGTAAGTTCTCTCCGCTCAAGTCATGCCATTTATCTTTCGAGTCCCCATAATTACCAGCAGCATTACCTTTCGTTGGTACATTTGTTAAGTTACATGCGTCCCAATGGTTAGAAGGTATGCTTTGGGCTCTTTGAATTTCAAAGGGAGCTTCGATAAGTGTGATCGCAAGTCCTTGTTCCAAATGCCAGTCCACATGACAGTGGAAAAACCAGACACCAGGATTATTTGCTTTAAATCTTATAACAATAAAACCATTCGGATTCACCATGACTGTGTCACGAACCATTGGAAAATCGGGGAAGTCATTATGATCAAGATTATTTGGGTCGTATATTATTGGATTCTCTTCATCCTCGCCTTCTTCGGATCTGGAGATCAATTGGAAATTATGTCCATGCAAATGGAATGGATGCTTTCCGTCATCTTTATTATTAAGGACTATTTCGACCACCTCATTATGCTGCAAGACATACGAGTTAGTATTGGATCCATAAATTTCAGTTTCACCGGCATATTTACCGCTAGATAATACTGTCATCAAGGTAGGAACTTTAGGTGGGACGTATGTAATATCGTTGAACAATGCATAATTAACACCATTTCCTAAATTGTCCATTATGAAGTCAAGGGTAATTTGATAATCATAGTCAGACAAGAGCGCTTCTCCCGACAATGGTTTTAAATTGAAGTCATCAAATGGCTGAAGCTTTTCAATAAGCTTTTCGAATCTATCTGGTCCATTTCTTAGTGGTTGAGGTAAGTCCTTATTATTATAGGCAACCCAATTAGTGGAAATGATTTGCAACTCTTCTGGCAAGAAATCTAACATTTCCTCGTCAATTATATTAATAAATCTATAATTCTTGTTGTTTGATTCTTTTGTATGCACCAATACAGAGTATCTCTGTGCTACAGCAATATATAAAGAGTCAGTTTCCACTGGCTCAACCAATTTTCCGTCAACCTCAACAATTGTAAAAGAATGATCCTCAATATACAAATATTGGGATATAAACATACCCATATTCACAATCCTAACAAGATATGTTGTATCTGGCTTGACATTCCAAGTAGAGTTCCTAGTATCGTTGAAAAGTGAATTTTGTGGGATTGGTTCTGCTCCTGTTGGATTATATCTACTTAAAAAGTTTTTCATAATATCTGGGTATTCCATATGATACCAGTCGCTAACTGTCAATGTAACTTCCTCATCATATTGGAACGGTAATGGTTCATCATCTTCAACAATAAATACGCCTCTCAATCCATCACTATACTGAGCTCCGGAATGTGAATGATACCAATACGTACCGGCCTGTTCGTTAACCGTAAAATTATATAAGAACGTGTATCCCGGAGCAATAGGACATTGGGTTAACATCTCCGGTCCATCCATTGCATTCGAATCTCTCTGAAATAAGCCATGGAAATGTAACGACGTATTTCTATCTCCTAATAAATTTGTTAAATAGACTTCTACTCGATCATTCTTCTTAATCCTAATGGTTGGTAGCGGCCATTCATTATTAATACCAATTACTCTTCTCTCTTGAACCCCATCAGGATTGGCAGAAACATAACTGGTATTAAAATAGAATGTATGCGTTTCAGCAATTGCACCCAATGCAAATACTAAACCGTATAAGACATGTAATAGTTTCATTAATTTTATTTTAAACTATAAGTTACTGAAGTCACTAACTATCAATGTATGTAAAAAATTACGATCACTTTTACTGTGACAAGAAAAAATGTTGATCCCTGATCAAATCACGTGTATAGACATGAATTGTGAATATCTATATCACTCTTAACTAATTACCAAATGTTTTCAATTGAATTTCAGATCCATCATCAATTTCAATGTAAGTGTGACTATTAGATGTTGGGTTCAATTTTACTAGTTCCTCTGTCAATTTCTTTTGTGACTCAGTAAAGACATTATCTAACACATACTTGAATGCAGCAGTATTTTGCTGTACTAATGACAATAATTTTTCATTTAAGTACGGCCTTGTAAGTGCATCTTTACTTTTATTGTCAAATCGTGTCAATAGCGGCACCAATATTGAATATATTGATATGGTTTTAGTTTCATCAAGTGAGCTTGATTTGACAAATAAGAAGAGGATCTCGAATGCAATTTTCGGATCAAAGCCAGGGGTGTCCCTAGCTAGTAGTTTTGTTAGATCACTTATCAAATACTTTATTACAAGGATGTCTTTCAGATTTCTAGACGAATATTGCACCAATGATTTAATACATTGAATACTCATTGAAGTAGACTCAGGAAATAATAAAAGGCCAATTAATGCATTACTGAATTGGCGTGAATCTCCTTCATTCAACTCAACATCGCCGGATGTAATAAGAACCATTGTGGTTAACACCGAATAATTATTTGTCTTATCAATTTCATAATATCCACGAACAATACTGCTAAAGCAAGGTACTAAATTAGTATCCCCAAAAGTTTTCGATTCGGTAATAATTTGCTTTAAATGAGGCAAAACTATTGAAATTAAAAGCTCATTTCCATGTTCGTAGAATTTGGAAAAAATGAACAATAAACATGAATAAAGATCCGCTTTAACAATATCAGGGAAGCGGCACATCATCTTCACTAGTTTGTTCAAACATTTTTTCAACAAAATGAGGTTAGCGCTATTATCTGCGTGTTTCATAAGCAATTGCGTCGATTCATTGGTTGCATCATATTCAGTTCGTAAGAATGGAACAATATCGAATAACGGGAGCATACAGACCCTTATCAACTCAAATAATTTGTCAAAGCTTTCTGCCAAATCTTGATGTTTATTAGTATAACTTTGGAAAATTGTATCAATGATATCAATCAATTTACACTTAGTTTCAATGTCATCATCGATCAAGATCAACCTATCAAATAGATTGATAATTTCACCAAAAATTTCGTCGTTGAATAATAAGTCTATCAAATACGGACTTCGGACTAATCTGTTCAAAGAAACTAATATCTCTGACACATTTTTATTCTTTATTAATGATTCAACGCATTGGCTGAATAGAATAAAAAGGAAGTTGCGAGCATCACCAGACAAATATTCATCAACAAAATTATCATTTTCTAATTCTAAACTCAAAACATTAATTAAATTTAACCAATAATTTTCATAAATTGCTAATTCCTTTGAAGTGGTCTGATTATACTTCAATGCCGAGTACTCCCGTAAGACTAAAATCCATAAAGAATTTAATAGCATTGAATAATTATCGAGTGTCTCAACTAATTCGGGTTCTGAAATGTCTTCATCCTCTTGAACATTAATTTTCAACAATGCCCAACAGTTCAAAATTGATAATTGGATACTTTTTTTTCCAAACTCTGACATGTTCTCTAAATAACTGAATCTTAAAAACTTACTAGAAGATATCTCTTCTAATAAATAAATTAAAGTTTTTAATATTCTTTGCTTCGAATAAAATTTAATTCTAGGTAAATTAATAAACTTTGATGACACATTTATTGCATTAACAATAACTTTAGAATCATTATTGGGTTTGAAACAAGGTATTAAGGCGCTAATAATTAGGGCTTGTTGTTGTTCTAAGATGGACACTCCTGGGTACAAGGGGTCGGCAAAATCACCAAACAACCCTAAAGACTTGTCCAATAAACTAACACCTCCTAATCTAATCGCAGTTATAGGGGAAGAAGAACCCAAGAACGAAATCTTTATAATATCCTGAATCTTGGATTTCAATTGTCCTAAAAGCTGAGTATTTTTATAGGAATATTGCAATAATTCATTCAACAAATCGAATATGAATAATTTGAATTCCCAAGTAATTGGCTCGTTCTTATCAGAAGATTCATCATCGTCTTCGACTATATTTTCACTTTCCTCATCTCTAAAGTCAACATCAGTCTTATTCTTTTTTTTCTGTCTTTGCTGCAAAGGTAATAATTTTTGTTGATAATTGACTTCAATAAATGGACCAATCAACTTCTTGGATGAGTATTTAAAAAGAGAACTGAGGGTCATAAACCAATTCATTTCCAAGCTTGATTCCATCCAAAATCTGATCAATTGTTTTAGTTCCTGACAGGGCTTTAAATCCATAGCAATCCATAAAAGTTTTATTGTTTCTTTGGATAAGATTTCACTTCCGTGTATTTTAATTAAACCTACGTAACATTCAAACGCAGACTTGTACAACAGAAAGCTAGAGTTGAATGGAAATAGTACCTCTTTATTCAAAGATGTCGGACTAGTACTCACTAACCCAATTTTCAAATTCTTTGATATAATCAAATTTAGTAAAGACGTGAAAAATTTAAGACCTTTACTAATTAACTTTGGATCAAAAATGATTAATTCGGGAAATATGCTGAGGAGTCGTTTATAAACTTCAAGGTAATCAGATATTGTAACACACCCAACACCGTAACTTAAAGCAACAATCAAATTTTTAAATTTCAACTTACCATCAGCTGTTATATCGCGCAAATTAGGCCCTAGCGATGTTACACATAATTTAATCAATCCTGCTACTACCCCAATAGAATTGTACTTACACTTCAAATTAACAAGGAGTTTATTCTCAAGATCATAGCCATAGTTGTCGTTCAAATAAATATTGTATAGGCTCTCTAAAACTTCAGGAATCAAGTGAAGGTTATCCAAATTATTTTCAAGCAAGATGTTAGTTGCATTCAATGTGTAATGTAAGACAATTGGATTTGGATCTTTTAATAATTGTAGTGCGACATTGTATACATCATTAAATCCAATATGTGTGTACTGGTGTATTCTAGACAATGATAGAATAGAAAAACCCCTTTGATATGGATTTATATCATTGACAATCTTGCTAATAAGTTTATTGATTTGTTCATTTATGAACGCCCTGTCTTTTGCAAGGACACCACATGTCAAACCAATCGAATCACAATTAATATATAGAAGTTGCATATTATTAGTCTCAACCTTCTCTAATATATGTAACAACGCATTTATGATATCCTTTTCCAAAATTTGTTTTTTCTTAGCAACACTGCTTATTACACCATGTAAGGCAATAGAAATATTAACACATACAGCCTTATAACGTAATGGATCAATGGATTTCGCAGTTAGAAAATTTCTCATTTGTTCTAATAATGAAAATTGAATTTTTGGACTCAAATACGGAAACACTAGTTGGAATAGTTCAATAGAAAGATCAACAAGCGACGTTATTATGTTTGATGAAAATTCTTCGTTAACAGAATAATCTTGAACCAAGTATATATTTGGATCATAAATTACATTATGGTCCACTGACTGTAATATTAAAAGCTCGAAATAATCAAACCACGCGTGAAACTTATCCTCAGTTTGAGTTTCAATCATAGATTTTGGCGACGAAATGAAATGTTGCCTTTTAGAAAATGCATCCTTAAAAGATATACTCGTGGCTGTACTGCTTGCAGTTGTTTCTTCAAGTGGAAACTTGATCAATAATTCATCAATATTTGAAGTGTATCCTTGAAATTTACTAGATACACCGAACGAATAGTTATAATCCTCACCCAAAAGTATCGTATCCTTGTCGTAGTCATTGATCTTTGTCTGATTTGCTTTATTACTGGAAGATTTTGATTTTTCTTTAATATGGTCTGGCGCTAAACACCTTGAAAATGTTCTTGAATCGCTAAAAAGTTTAACCAAGAATATTACCATGTTGGAGTTTATATCATTTTTCAATAATGTTGCAAGCTTCGTGAAACTTTGCAACAATATCTTCTTACTGTATAGTATCAAGCTAATCATCGTACGTTCAAAAGATAACTTATTATTAGCATTATAATTTGAATACTGAATATTATTTATCATAATTGGATTATAATCATTTTCATTAAAATCCAGACTAGTAAAATTTGTAATAGGACCAACTCCTTCAATATTGTTTTCCAAATAGGTCAAGTAATTATAGGATTTGGTCAATAGAAATTGTAGTTGTTTTAAAGATTCCGGTGTTAATTCAACTGAATTCAAATAATTCAATAAACATATTAAACTTGAGTTTCTCAATTTTAGATTGTCAACAATTTCACGTTGATGCCCTTCTTGGCTACTATTACTCAAAGAGGAACTAATAAATTGTGAAGTTAATAATCCCTTCCAGAAAACCAAAAACTGTGAAGAATTTAACTTAACAAATTCCGAGTCGTTATAAAATGTAATTAAGGATGATAAGATTGTCCAGCAGGCTGAGTTTTTAACTAAATTACTATGACTATTATGTTTTAAGCTTTGAGTGCAAAAACTTAAAATCTGTACAATAGTTGAATTTTGAAGCAACGTAGAGTCCGTTTGTTTTATCAAAGACAGAAGTGCCAATGCATAACTCATTAATCTTACATCTACCAAACTGCAATTGTGTTCATCCACATTGCTAATAACATTTGATTCGTGTTGGGAATCAGAGTTTTTATATTCATGGCTTACCATATTGTACAAATCTAGAATTAGTTGATTAGTTTCAACTTCATTATTGGAAGCATATTTCAACAATGTCTTTAACGCATATACTCTGATACTAGTGTGCTTGTTAATAAGCAACCTAAAAATAGTATCCCTTAAAAATGATTTGTCTTTGACTATAGTTTCTTGTTCTTCTTCATCAATTTCTCTTGAAGCATTCGTTCTATTCTCACTTCCATCTTGTATTCCTGAGGCACTTTCAGCTGAAGACTCTTCCTGTTTAGTTTGAGCTATAGAATTAAAATCTAAACCAAATGGTAGTAATATTTCTATAATATGTAACAACAAGTAGCATTGGTATGAATTTTGATAAGGTGTGATTTCCTTTTGTCTAGCGTCCTTATTTTTTAGCTTCAGACTACTCTTTGTTGTCTTAAAAGTAAATAATTTTGATTCCCTTTTACTATCCCGACTTGACGGCGCTTTCGTGCAGATGGATTCCGAAGACTGATCACAATTATCCAAGGACTGGTCGAAGTTAAATTTGGAATAAGTATACCCCATTAATATTTCATGACAATTTGATCCACATTCATCAATGATATAATCTAATAATGACGCAAAATGTTTTATAGTTTTATTCCAATATTGATTTTGTATGTGATTATCAACATCGTTTAATTCGCCAAACTTAGATAATAAGATGTCTAAAATTCTAACCAAGTTACTTGACAAATAACCTGAATTTTGAAATTGTTCTAATTGAATATAAAACACTAATGTTTCAACTATCCCCGTCTGAAATATTAATAAATCAGTATTTGTACGTATGATATTTTCACTATCATGATTCGAAATTGTATTCTTTTCCTTTCTTACGTCAACGACAATTGAATCATTTTCTGCGCCCGCCATTATAGTTAATGTGTCGTCCCAGTTATTAACATGAGGAAAAGAATACTCGGAAACCAAATATTCAATCGGATTAAATCTTCCAGTAGGAATAAAATTAATAAATAAATGTGCTAATAGTTCCACTGTGGCAATCCTAACTTCTTTGCAGAAGTTGGCCAAGCCATAACGGAAAATCTTCTCGTTGGACGACATCAAATTCATTTGAAATTGATGTTGCTGCAACATAATAGCTTCAGGTTTCAATTTTGAACCTGCCGATGATGACGATGCTGATAATGCTAGCAAGCTTTCGTAATTCGAAGAAACTGAAAGCAAGAGAATGTTTTTCAACACCAAAAGATAATTCTTCTTCAATAAAACAGTTGATGAGAT
This sequence comes from Debaryomyces psychrophilus, assembly GCA_900186205.1. Classification (NCBI taxonomy): domain Eukaryota; kingdom Fungi; phylum Ascomycota; class Pichiomycetes; order Serinales; family Debaryomycetaceae; genus Debaryomyces; species Debaryomyces psychrophilus. The sequence goes on along the minus strand of FYBW01000005.1, from coordinate 465,824 downwards.
ATCACTATTCGTAGGAGCTGAATTTAGTGGTAATTCAAAAGATATGTTTAGCTGCGTGATACTTTTATTGATTATCTTCAATAACTTTCCTTGTAACTTATCATCAATGTCGGACTTCGTAACATTCTTCGTAATGGAATTCAATAAGTAGATTAGGTTACTATTTATATCTGGGTATTTCTTTACGATTTTATAGATTTGGCTAACTGAGAAACTTACTAATGAATTCAACGAATTTGGATATGTTTCAAACAAATCAATGAGAAGTATTATGGATACCTTAGCAATTGGAGATAAATTTCCTGATTCGTTTAAATTTAAATGATTAAGCAACGTATTAGCTAAATCATAAATTTTAGTAGGCAATTGTGCAAGCACTAGTATTATATTTTTCGAAACTAATTTATAAAGATTCAAGGAGACCTTATTTTCAATACTCTCCAAATTTGGTGCTTCACTTGTTTCTTTTGATTTCAGTTTGCCCTTAGTAGATGGCGGTGCCTTTAGTTTCTCGATCAATTCCAATAATTGTCGTAAGTATAGATTATAGTCACCTTCAGGTTCAGACTCATCATATCTATTAAGCTTGCCATTAAGTTCAATTAGGTAGTTAAAGACGTCAGCCTTATCATAATTCGTCATGATTTTAGTGTATTGATCACTATTCATGGCTGAAAAGTAATTTAGCTGTGTATATTTCGTTCGTTTCTAAATCTCTTGATACGTATATAAATTCTGTTTACTTCCGACATTACGGGACGACACTTTTCGTGTCACGACATTTTTTATCAACGGATCAAGTTGCAAATAAAATAGATCTAATGGTGTGTACATAAAGATTTTAATTAGCATTAGTTAGGCTCAATGCTTTGAAAGTATCAAAAATGTTTGTCCGACGATGGCGCTTCTTCGTCTTGTGAGGTTCTGGTTCTGGTTCTTTCCAAGTGCTGAAACTATTCATCCTAGGTGTCACCCTAGGTGACCCATTTATAGCCTCCAACGCCTGTCTGGATGTTCGAACATAAGTCAGATTATTACTCTTCTGCACTTTTTTATCGGAATGAGCCTTTGCGGCTACGTCCATAGATGATAATGACGGTATGGTTTTGCTCGTTCGTAGGGGTTTCACGTTTTCCTTATCTGCTAGGTTTGCTCTCAAAGCTGCGTTAGACGTATGTTTCGATAATTTAGTTGTCGGTGATGATTTCATATGCGAACTGTAAACAGTATTTTTTAAGCTCCGTGCCTTCTTGGACATGTTCTCGGAGTTTGCCGTTAGCTGGTGGAGCCTTTTCAATGACTCCGACTTTTTCATCCCAGTCCCTCTGCCCTGTGATTGTGCATGGATATTCTCGGATGATGGTGGTCCCGCGTTCAAAATATCTTTCATGCTCAAAAACAGACTCTCAACCTCATTATTCTCGTAGAATCTCAATTTCGTCTCCAAGAATGAAACCTTATTCTTTAGTTCCTGTATTGTGATTTCGAAGTTTGTGATATGCAATTGCTTTTGACTGTTGGTTTGCTTTTCTCTGTGTAGATCGTTCTCTATTATGGCTATCTTTTCTAATAGTTCATTATTAAATTGGCCGGCTAAATCTAATTTATTGCATAGCATTCTGTCATTTTCCTCCATATCATCGTTGACTATCTCCACCGATACTAATTTTCGCTTCAAAGAATTTATTTGGTTCTCATATTCTTTAGTCTTCGTAATAATCGTCTCGTTTAAATCCGACACTTCTTTATTAAGTTTGGCCATGGATTCTTTAGAAGCTCGCATTTGCTCGTTCGAGTTGTTCACAGTTTCGCAAAGAGCGTAGTTGTCCCGTTCCAATCCCTGAAGCTCTTCTTCTAATGCCTGTTCCAATTCTTTGCTCGATTCTTGGAACTCATTTAACTCAGTCTCAAGTTCGATAACTCGTTCTACGACTTCCTCTTGAGTAAGCTGTACAAGTCCATCCCTATTGCACTTAGACGGAGACGTTTGCTCAAAATTCGGGCTCTCCATGTCAACAACGGCTTAGTATTGATAGATCTATAGATATGAATAAAAAATTATAAACATGAATTCTTTTAAGTGCAGGATTTTTCCGCACTTAAATCAGTTAGAAGGCCAGTTTTACAATTAAACTGCTAAATGATAAGCATATTTAAGCTGAAGTTAACTGCTTGGTTTCAATAGGATAATTCAAAAGAGAGTTTTCAATTCGAAAATGTTAAATTAATTTGTTTTTAGAATGTTTAATTATTGTGAACAAATGTGTAAAAACTTATAGCTCGTAAGCACCAGCCCATTTACGGAAATAGAATAATTTTGCAAGAATTCTGCAATAGCTTCCCTAAATACCGAATCTATACATGGTGGTATTATTTTATGTCTACCATTGGCTACTTATAATTTGTTAATCTTTTTCGTAGCATATTGAATTTGATTGCAAAAATCAGACGTAATTTATGTACCATTCAGTGTAAAATCCATACTGAAAAAATCAACAATTTTACAAAACAATCAACTACTCAAAAAGTGTTACCCTACTTTATATATCAAAACAGCGGGTAACCCTTTTCACAAGAGACAAAGCAGTTGCGAAATAGAGGATGGAAGATCAACAAGAAATAGGTGGTGCACAAGCATTACTTCAGTTAGGTTCAAAGACTAGGAGTGATGATGAAAACGAAGGCAAAAACGGAGACGGGGAACAATCCCTAAATATTTCAAATAATGAAATTAAATTCAATGACAAAGATGTGGATGGTACAGAGAACGTAAATGGAGAAAATGGCGAAGATGACGAAAATGGCGTTGATTCTGACCCAGATTTAGCTGATGTGAAGACTACAAATCAACAGATTAATGATGCAGTTGAGGCTGCGGTGATGAGATATGTCGGTGGGACATTAGATAGTACCAGTGAGAATGCCTCTAATAGTGGATCGAGGAAGAACAAACGGAAATTAAACCATGATGACATTATGTCGAATATCAATGAATTTAACCAATGGACTGGATTTTTAGACGATGATATCACCGATAACCAGACTGAAGAATTCAACTCGTTTGCACAACATCAACCTCAATCACAATCACAATCACAACCGGCAACTTTGAATAAGAATCTCCGCAAAAAGAAGAAGATAAATAACCAGGTGGCGCAAACCCACAATGAGATTGATCCAGAATTGACCGGATTAGATTCGTCAACAGAACACGATCAATTGGTCCAGGCGGCAATCATGGACGCTAGAGAATTGGCTAAACAACTTGGAAATGGCTCGTTACATGACAATGATACATCATCGGTCCATAGCAGCTTAAATAACTTGCCGCCTCACCAAGCTCAACAAGTTATTGCAGCTGCTACTGCAGCGGTGCAACAAGGTCAACCTAATCCAGAGTCGATTGCTGCAATTAATCAACTTGCACAGGCAGCATCATCTTTATCTGGAGAGTTAACCAGGAACAATAAAAATACCACTAAACAAGGGAAACCTTCGAAGACTGAGGAAGGGCTCATCAATTATCAAACAATTAAACCTACATCTAATTATAGTAAACCGAAATTCAATCATTTAACTTCTATAGATTCTTTGGTTGAAGAGGCATCTACTCAAGCGTGTAATTGGTATAACAACTTACCTCAGACTAATAATAGCGGCCCACGTATATTTTCTCCTGAGGAGATTTCTGCGGTTGATCATTTTATTACTGGATACTGTCATTTACACAAGTTAAGCCGTCAAGATATTTGTAATAGAATTTGGTCAAACGAGAGAAAGAAAGATAGTTTTTGGGAATCTTTAACTCGTGTCTTACCTTACAGATCGCGTGCATCTGTTTACAAGCATGTTAGAAGACAGTATCATGTATTCGATGTTAGAGCCAAATGGACTAAAGAAGATGATGAGTTACTAAGAAAGTTGGCGTCTACGAAGGAAGGTAACTGGAAGGAGATTGGCGATACTATGGGCCGTATGCCTGAAGATTGTAGAGATAGATGGAGAAACTATGTGAAGTGCGGTGACAATAGAGTATTAAATAAGTGGTCTGAAGAAGAGGAAAGAAAGTTAAGAGATATTGTTACCAATATGATGGCACACATTGGAGATGATAATAAACCGAAAGCACCCACAATTAATTGGACAATTGTTAGTGAAAGAATGAATGGTGTTAGATCGCGTATTCAGTGTCGTTACAAATGGAACAAACTTGTTAAAAGGGCGTCAGCAGCGAGAGCCTCTTATATGAATCAAAACACAAGATTATGGCTTTTTCAAAGATTGCAAAGATTGGGTTTCCCAACTTTGGAGAGTATTGACTGGGATTATATTGTTCATTTGTACAACGAGGAACGCAAGAATTCTACCAATCCTGAAGACAAGAAGAATGATCCAGATGAGAATTGGGTTGCGGCAGATTTCAAAGTAGGATTTGAAAAAATGAAAGCAGAAATAAAAGACCACAGGAAAATGTCTTTGGCTGAAGTTTTAGAAAGACTTGTAGACGATTTTTACATTAGACAAGGTCAAGCCCCACCACGTTCGCAAAATCAGAACCACCATCAACAGTTACAACATCAACACCAAGTTCAATTACCATTGCATGATGCAACGACACATTACACCTCTGCTACACGCCAAGTACCAAGCGTGGGTCATGTTCATGATGAAGAAGATGACGCAACATCTATAGCCAACGCAGCAGTAGCCGCAGTATCAGCTAGTGTAAATGGAGATGATACGCAACAACAGGAGTATAGTTTATGGAGATAAGCATTATTATTGTATATATATAATGGACAATTTTTTTAACAGTAGATACAATAAATGAGGAGTTTTGAAATCTCGCGATTATCACCAAATAAAAAAAATAACAACGTATCAATTGAAATTTGCCTGGTGCAAATTGAAATTTCCGATTTAAGTATAGTAGGAACCAATACATTATGATTAACTACGACGATGATGACGAAAAATTGTTGTCATTCTATAATATATCTACTGTTAATCCTACTAATAGAAAAGATTTAAATTTGACAACGCAAGAACAAATCGATTCAGAGGAATTGAATAATCTCACCACAGATGAACAATTCAATTTATTAAGTACGCTAGTTAACGCTAATGCTGGACACAACAACAACTCACTATATCGCTATGACGATGAGGACCCCGAAGATCCACTTCGTGGTAGAGGTACGAATGTTATTAGGCAATTGATTCAAAAACAAGTAATTGCCTCTAGAGATGACCCAAAGTTAAATCTGTTTTTGATATCCTCACAAAATTTTGATTCACAAAAGTTCTTAACAACTGTGCACCAAGAATCATCAATTGATGAGTTGGTTCATTCTTTGAGTTTCTTGGAGAGAAGCATACAGAGTCAAACAGCAGAACTAAAGCTGGTAATAGATTCTAACTTCATTAAGTTCGTTGATTGCAAGAAATCAATTGACGATATACTAGTGGGATTTAGGAACCTGAAAACGAAAGCCCAACAAGACCGAGATAACTCTAAAGTTTTCAATCCTCAAAGGCACAAAAATATGGACAAAAGTGAATCTTTATCTTCAGAATTGGAAGAGTCCCTCAAGAACATTAACATGGCATCAACTTTACTTATAAGACCAATAGTGGAGAATAAGAAAAAAGAACAGAAATTGAATATTTTAATTGAATTTATTAAAACTAACAAATTTTTCTTTGACCTTCCTCATAATTTGATCGAATCTTTATCAACCCAAAACAATGACCAATTCATAGATGATTATAATAAATTCCTCAAGGAAAAGCGAGACTTCACTCTAAAACAAGAAGAGGCATACGAAAGGGACATAGCTCAATTGAATCCTGAAACAGATTATGAGGCTATTAAGGAAAGAGAACAAAATCAACATATGGTAAATACTGCAATCACCAAAGTATTTACTGAGGTAGATAATATCATAGCGGAATATAGAAAGAAAATTTACAATGAGCTCATAAGCTTAGACCACGAAGCAGGTAATTCTAAGGGTCACTTTCCAAAGACCAATAATGCAAGGTTTATCTCATTAGTGGATAAATTATATCAATTAAATAATGACAACGGAAACAATACATCAAATCCAATTTATGAATTCTTGAATACCCAACTTAACGGATTACGAAAGGATTTAGACTATCAGATTAACAAATTTGATACTAAATTTAAAATGATGCAAAGAAAATTATTGGACTATATAACATCCTTAGCCGAACATAGAGAAGGAGGTTCGCATGTTGGTCACATAAATGAAAAGTATAGTAATATTGACGATTTCTTTAGAGCATCATCCACTTCATCAACTCCAAGTAGCGAGGAAATGGACGGAATAATAGTTAAGTTCTTTGACAGCAGTGAGAACTTAGATTTATCATTTATCAATGAAACTTGGTTGGTTTTACTCAACTTCATTAACTATTTGGATGATTTGTTTTTGAAAAACATGACAAAGTTCGTCAACAATTATAATCACTATAGTAATCCTGATAATGGATTTAACATCGACACCGAAGGTAAGATTAGACACTCTTTTGTTGAACTTGTTGTGAATGTTATAAGCAAGTTGGTTTCCTTGTTTGATGATAATGCCGAGTCAGTTAATCAATTAGAATCATCGCCTGAGAACTATAACCGCTTTTTGCCTTACCATACTAATTCGCTTTCCACAATTTTCTACTTAAGCGGAATTTCTACTAAGATTAATCACACGCTAACTAAAATGGGCAGCTGTATGGCTATAGTTGGCAATGCAAATAGGAATACGGATACGAATAAAATAATCAAGTCTTTAAGAACTGCTTCAAGCACAATCAATCAAAAGATTTTAGAAGCAACTTGCGCGGTGTGGGTTAATGATTGTTCTCAATTTTATGATCTAGAAAACTGGGTAATATATAGCCCTATCCACGAGAAGAACATCGGTCCAACATTTACCAAGGCGATAAATATCCTTGAATATTATGAAGGGTATATTTTAAGAAAGCTATCCGATTTAGTGTTCGCAAAGGATTTTGAGGATACCAATTCTAATGAAGACATACGCGTAGTTGCATCATATCCAAGTAAGAGAATATTAGTGAGTATTGAGATTCAATTTATGAGAAGTCTAAATATTCTCATCGACTCCTTGATGAAGAAATACAATGTTGAAAAATCAAAATTAAGAGTAAATACTAAAGGAGCAAATATTGATTCAGAATTGTTTAAAGTTTTGACTATGAACAATTTTGATAGACTTTCTGAGATGATTTACCCAAAATTAATCAAAAAGTTCGATAAATTATTTGAGAAGAACTTGCTGCAACAGAATCTAAAATTATACGCTGACATCGATAAAGCGGCTCTAACTATATTAGATGATATTTTAGAACGGGAAAAATCATGGATAGATGAAAGAGTTTCAAGATATTTCCTTAAAATTCCTAATAAGCCTGTTGGTTCTAAAGGTAATTCTGAATTGAAAATAGAAAGTTTCACTTATGAGATATTGATTTATTTCGTTAAGTTAATTCATGAAGTTAAACCATTGACTGGAACCGAAATCTTCGTAAGTTTAATGAATGAATTACAAAATTATTTTTTGAAGTTGGTTTTGGAATATTTAAGATCATTTAATCGGAATGATAAATTTTATTCTATACTTGGTAACTTGAAGTTAGGTATAATTTTTTTTGTCGAAGTCTTTGAACCAAGTAAGTACGCAAAATTAAATGACTATTGCATGAATTTAGTGGATATCATATTAAGTATGATCAATGAAAATGAAAGACCTAATTATACGGAAGCCGAATTTGACAAAATATTAATGAAATGCTTGAGGGACTCAGAAAGTGAATTTGATTGCTTTTTATAGTCTCATGTATATAGATAAAAATACTAAATTTAGGTCTACAATACATTAGATCTCGTTTATTTATTAAATATTTAGCGTCCAATATAATGAAAGACGAACAGTTAACAAAATAACAATAAATTCTAGAATAACCATGACTCAGGTCTCAGAATCCCAAGTATCAACTACTAAACTTCAACAGAATTTGGAACCATCCAGCACAAATAAGTCACAGATTGCGGAAAATGTCAAGCTCTTACAAAATCATGTGACGAAAATAGATTATGCGACATCTAAATAACAGATTATAAAGTTTTGGCATAACTTTGAAATGCTGGACAAATGAAGCCGATTGAACTGTGCTCTTTGCGAGGTCACATAAATGAGATAACATGTACAGAGGTATATTATAAAGAGAGAGGGGTTTCTTTAATATCGGCAGACACAAACGGATGGATCGTTCAGTGGGACATAAATAGTCGAAGACCAAATTGTGTCTGGAAAGGACACGATAGTAACATCGTAACAATAAAGCAAATATGCAATGGATTGCTTTTGACGCATTCCAGGGACTCCGACATTAAAGTGTGGGACCTAGCCAATTTCAATTGCGGCAGTCGAAGAGTACCAGACGAGGAATTCAACAATGTTCAATTTTTCAATATTGATGGTGATGATACAACGGCTAGCAGAGTCTTAAAAAATGAGCTACTCGAGAAGTTTCCGTTACCAGAGAATGCAGTGATTCCAGTAAATGCGTTGAATTACTGTAATGTAGACTATTACATGCACCGCTTAATTACACCCGCCACCACGGACTCCAATAATTTTGATATCTATCTGATATTTACACCATCATACCAGAGCGAGGAATCATTAGAATCGAGATTAAATTTGAAAAGAGTTGCTACTAATGTTGATCCTTGGAAGCTATACACAAAAGCTATGGATCAATTAAATAGAGAACAAGGGATAGAGTTTGAAATTGATAATGAAAGCGACATCTTAAAGAGAGATAAATTCGGTATAATGATGAAAGTGTTGTTTGTGAGAGAAAATTTATTCTATATAGGATATGAATCTGGGCATTTGATCGGGTACCATATCGATTTCTCTCATACCAATATTGTTATGGACACAAACGAAGCAGCGAACGTAAACTTAATGAAGCCTGGTCGTACTACGACATCTGGTCTATCAGACTTACTTGGGAATGGGAGAAAAAAAGAACCTTTCGACAGAACTATAATAAACAAAGAATATAAAATAAAAATAATCTACATAAATAATTCATGCTCCCCGAATCCCATATTATCATTAACGTATGATAACATTGCAAATAGAATTATTTGTGGTTCGACTGGCAAGAAGCTAAGTATCCATGAAATACCGGAAGATTTTTCTCAGTTGAAAAATAATGATGTATGTGAACAATATAATTTAAAACATTCAGGAATTCAATCAGTTTCGGTTAATCGTGACATAATCGTGGTTGGTTTTTGGGATGGGATTATCAAAGGCTATGATCGCAAACTCGAGGAGGTCTTCAAATATTCGAAAAGACTACCAAGAATTGGTGTGGTAGAATCTAATAATGGTCAACAACAGGCACGTGAACAACAGAACAAATTAAAACTATGTACAGTTAAGTTAATAACACCCTGTGATACTAATAGGATTGCATCAAATGATTATAAATCGCTAATCAAACAAAATAGAGACCTATCAAAATGTAATTTACTAATTTCCAGTTATAGCGATGGCACAATTACTATTTTTAAAGTGTAATATATAGATATACAGATAGATAAATATGGTGACGACTTAATCATATTTATAGAATCGTATACTTCTTCGTTATTTACTGTCTTATATACTAACTTCACCGAAGTTCTTGTTGAGTAGGTTTTGTTTACTGTTGGATTTTATTCCATTATTGTGATTACTATTATTACCATACATTGATCTTCTTTTTGATTTATTATTTGAATTTCTATTGTTTGTCCTTTGATTATTCTGTTGTTGATTTTGATAACTAATATTATTAGCATTAATAATATCCTTAACAGTGTCATGATCATTATGCGATGGGGGTGTTGGAAGTCTTGACTTGATTTCAGAAGAGCCTGCCCTGGAATTTTTAATATTACTGGCATTTCTTCTAGGTGCATTATTTTGGGTGTTCCAGTTGCTTAAGTCAGAACTATTCCTAGAATCGAATCTAATCGAATTCCTTTTATTTTTTCTCTTTTTCAATGAAATCGAATTGTTACTATTCAAGCTTTTAGCTGTATTTGTTGCATCACTCAGTAAATCTGGAGAATTTGTGAGAGTCGCATCGTCATCGAATGAAGGATTTGATAACGTGTCATTCGATTCATTAATGAGACTTTCGATATTAATCTCAGATTCTTCAAGAAAATTCAATTTCATAGGTAAGTCTGGATATTTTTCGACTAGCAATTTAATATTTTCAACATTATCCTGTAATATAACCTTAGACTCTTGTCCGTGAAGCTTTGTAATTTTGGCTAACTTGGCTAATAAATTTAATACAGCCTTGTTCTTATTGACGTATAGGTTATCCATAATTTTTCTCTTGTTAGTTAAACTCTCAACCAATGTATCAATATCCTTGTCATTATTTGATAATTTCGAACTCAAATTATTGAAATTTTCGAGGTTCTGTTTTTTGTACAGCTCAAATTCCGAAGTCACGTCATTGAGCTTCTTTTCATAATGTCTCTTGTATTCAAACTGAGACGCGATCAATGCATCGTAGGCGATCTTCAACCTCTCATATTCCGCAATCGACGAGGAAGACGATTCTTGTAAATTATCGCACCTGATCTTCATGTTCTTGTTATTTAAAGTCAGTGTCTCATTAGCTGAGCTCAACTCATTATATTGATCTTCCAAATCAATAATTCTCCGTTCTTTTCGTTTCAATAATGCATTTATCATATCATTTTCATGTTTAGCATTTGCTAGCTGATCGACGAACAGATCGTTTTTCTTGGAAACCACAGAAAAATTCTTCTTATAGCTATCATGCGACGCCTTTACATTTTCCAATTCACTCTTCAAGAAATCAATCTCTGAATGTAAAGAGTCAATAACTCGGGACGTTGGCTTATGCTTTATCGGACTCGTATCTTCCATCTTTGATTATTCGAACTTACTGAAACAAAAATAAATGCAAAAATAATTTAATATTATGGCAGTAATAGTCTTGTAACGAGTATACAAATATTTTTATTCAATGCTTCAGTTAGGACAGTTGTATTTCTGACAGAACGTATTGTGAAAATTCAAAGTTTGTAAACAAAACAAAAAAAGATCAATATACGACATTTATACATTGCGACATTCGTCTAATATCGACCTTATTATGCGAGGCGAATTTCGAGACATTAAAAATAAAAGAGGTCATACCCGGATTCGAACCGGGGTCTTCCGGATCAAAACCGAAAGTGATAACCACTACACTATACAACCAGATACTTAACAACGAAGTACTGGAAGTTATATAAAAATAAATAAATAATAAAACCATTAACATAATAGTCTTTTTGGTACTATGAAAATGAATTCATTGCCTCTAAATAACATAACTGATATAAGTTCCGAAGAACTTACTAATCAAGCCAGTGATATTATTAATTCTTTAGAGAAGAAATGGACTGAGGATAAGAAATACTCTTACAAATTGAATAAATTGAATTGTGATGTTAGTGTCAAGACCTATCATAAGGATAAGCTTAATAACGACTATTGGGCTGCAAGGGTTTCAAGCCTAGATGAATTGGGTGCCGCTGATAAGAAGGAATACCATTCCAAACTCGTAAAGTATATTATTGGATCTACAGTTGATTTAGAACAAACGCATACAGAGCATGAAAAGCAGTACATTCACGAACTTGTCGATTACGATCTTAAACCAATTACATTACCCCCCAATAGAAGCTTTCAGACTTTTTCTTACTTGACCAAACTAGAGTATAAGTTTCCATTCCCTTTAAACCGAAGGGTCTTTTATGAGTTGATTCATGTATGCCAGTCTCTTGAAGATTCATCGACGTATATTATTTCGTTAGCTATAGATCCACGATGCTATGAAAACAAACCCACAAAAATGGTACATGCCCTGTACACATCGATAGAAAAGATACATTATGATGATTTTACAAATAAATTACAGTGGGTGATGTGTACGTGTTCTAGCCCCGGTGGGTCTATTCCTGGATGGTTAAGTAAACTAAGTATAAATTCGGCTATAGCGAAAGATGTACCAAGCTTTATGAATTGGGCAGATTCTATCTAATTATTCATATTTCACCATTGATACTGAAACTTTCAAGCCACAGCTTTACGTCATCTCCTAGATTATTTAGAAATCCTAGATTTGCATAATCGGTTATTTGATGCAAGATGTTATTTCCATTTGGCTGGTATGATGTAATTGTCGAAGCGGACGAGGCTGTGTTGTTTGTTTGCTTGTTAATCGTTGACGAGTTTCGTTGGTACGTAATTTTATGATTACGGTTTCGGCTCTTGATAACTATTATGAACTTGTTATTATATTTAATATAATAAAACATCCAATCAAAATGTTTCGAAGAATTGAATTTATGAAAATATTCATTCATACTATCACCCTTAAAAAATTCGTTATTATTTTGAACAATAAATAAATCACTTAGTTGATCGTGTAAATGGATAATGGCACTATTGTATTTGAGAGTTGCTTTATTTAACTGAGCGTCATCTTCTAATACCGTATTTTCAATAGGATTAGATACCGGCAAATATGGTAGAGAAGATTTTATCCATCCCTCCGCCGAATCGTAGATAACGAAATAAAAATTGCTTGTTGCCTCGATTTCTTGTCCAGGTGATATATACGGCTTTACATTACTCATTCTCAAGGCATCTAATGATCTTGGTAATGAACCAATGCTATTGCCCATAATACTCTCATTCATCAATAGGTTATTCATTTCTTCGATCAAAGGATACATTGTCACTTTTGCCAAATTGATATAAAATTCTTCTTGATCTAATTCGTGTGAGGAGGAGTCATAAATAAATGATATGAGTATGTCATTCTTAATGTAGCATATTAACAGATATTCCCTTTCTTCGTACTTTAGCCTGCCTTCGTCATCTTTGACTCTGGAATTTAAATATACCAATTTTTTTTGTATGTTATTACCAGTGCCCACATCGCCAGTTAGGCCAATAATAAAATTCCCGTATTCATCAGTATCTCCGTCATTTAAAGAATCGTTATTACTAATTTGTTCTTCAGCCGCCTCTATGTTAGTGTGTGTTTGATTGTCGTCGGTTTCTTGCCTAAACAGTTTCAAATAAGATGGGATCGTAAGCCAATGGGTATTAGAAGATGTCAGAAAAGATGCTGCCAGATTAGCAATACCGCTGTTCAAACCTCCAAAACTCATAACGTTGTTCATTGTGCTATTGAGTGGCTGAATGATATAATTGTTTGTTAAATTAACAGGATTAATCATATCGAATGTCGATGCAGCAGTTGAAATAATTGATCTAGAATCAGGATCATTTCCCGAGGGAAAAGTTGATAATATTGGTGGTTCAATATCCGTTTGATGCCGTATTATTTCTGGCGATGCAAAAAAACCTTTGCTATCTAACGCAGTTAAGTTTCGACTATCAAGTTTGTGGTGGTAATCAAAATATTCAAGCCAATTATAAATATCTGCAAGCGTTTCTGGTTGTATTAACTTCCCATTATTTTCCTCGATAGAAGAACTATTTGAATAAATCATACCATACTTCTTAAGTGCGCTTTTATTGAAGCATGAAATTAGTAACCCTTTGGGTTTCAATTCTTGCGGCAGCTTCCCATTATGTAGTATCTTATCTATCTGACACTTTGCTGAATCGTTTAAAATAATTGACGACTTCTTATAAACGTTGGGGTGACTATCTTTCCCTAATAATCCTAGAAATCCTTTATAATTCAAGCTATTGGTCCATTGAAATTTACGAGGAAAACTTAAATGTTGCGAGTTATAACTGTGAATGAAATCCTTCCAGTAGGTATTTAGTAAAGAATTCAATATTTCCAAATTGTATTCATTTAAAATTTTACCAAAAGAGCCATTCAATGTAACAAAATGATTGTAAGCTTGATCAATCAACTTTGACATTTGATGGCTTATTATTCCAGAATTATTCGATGTAGCTGGTAATGAAATACAGGACACAATGTAATAGCTATTTTCGAGAAACTTGACAATTGTTATAGTAGCATCTGTTTTTATTATATTTGTTTTATTATATGGATCCTTAGCGAAACCTTTCGTGAATGCATCAATTCCTCTAACCAAACCTATAACTTTCAATTTGTAATTATTTTCAATTTGAGTATTATTATTAGAGGCACTTTGTCCTACATTGGGTGATATAAAGCATAGGACTTGTTTCATCAATTCCTCATTTGATTCACATTTGTCGTCTACTGTCGACGGATTAAACACTGATAAATATTTTATCTCTGGATTTGTATTTTCTTGCACCACATTACTATCATATACATTTTTAGAATCTTGCCCTAATTGCAGTATGAATTTGGTGAAATAATTATTCATCACCTCTTAATTGAATAGTCTTTATCTACTGTTATAAAACTATAATTAAATCATAGATAATATGTAAAATTACACAAAAGCTATGTTGCATTAACTAACTATATCCATATATCGTTCCAACCTATATTTTTCCTAACAGCATTCGAAAACCCTTCATTGTATTTGACCCATATTCTGGTTAGTTCGTGGTTCGAGTCGAATTCATTAATTTGGCTTGCAACGACATCATATCTACCTTTAAAGAACTCAAGGCTATTTAACCTACTCTTTTTCTTTTTGTTCTCTACATCTTCTTTTTGTTTTACACCAGACGTTTGAATAGTTCTCTTATGACTTTTTTTGAATATTTCCAATTTTTCTATTTCTGTTTGTATAATGGGAAAAAGCCACTGTCTTTTTAATTGTATTTGTTTGGACAATGTTGATGATGGAATTGGCAGAAAATAAGTTTCAAAGTTGGTGATGGTATCCCAGTTAGGAGAAATCTGTAATGATTCTTCTCCAGTTTCAAAATCACGATTCTTCTCCAAACGTAAATCAATATCCTTAATTAAGTTTGCAGCTTTTTCTACATAATTCATTTCATATTCTTTCAAACTTGATTTTGATTTACTTTCAGATGTATCAGGTGTTAAAATTTTGCTCAAATATGGCAAGAAGTAACAAGCAAACGTATTATTGATTTCACCACCACCACCAATACTTTGTTTCAACGAAATTGGCAAATTATTCATGACTCTTTTTATGGTTGATTTATTTTGTTTCATCAACTCAAACGATTCGAACTCGATGTTTTTGCCATTGGAAATAAGACTATTTTCATTTGAAAATTTATTTGGGTTTAGTTCACCGAACAACGACCAGATCTTCATACTAACCAAACTAGAGTAGTAGTCAGCTTCGTTGTTGTTTCCCATTAAATCATAGAAGCTCAACCAATCACTTAGCTCAGATGGCTTATACAATGTGTCATCTTGAACATGAACGACATCCAAATATTTATTGAAGCAACCACGAATAACTTTATCAAGGCTTCCACTGTTTCTTGAAGTAGATTTACCCTCACCGTTCATCACAAGATCCATCAATGCCATAAAATTTTCATCCTTTGATAATTGTGGATCCCTCCGGAATAACAAATCAACCATGGCAAACCATGAAATCTGTGTATCTTTATTGTACTTACCTATTCTCTGAGAAGCATTGGGTATAATTGGCAAATCAATTTTGCGTCCATTGAATTGTAGGTAATTTATACAAGCACGAATATCCCCTTCACACACTTCTACAACTTCGCCTAATTGTTGGTAATCCATTCCAAGTTTCTCGCGCTCATTAATCCACATCAAATGTTCCCTAACAGATCTTGATGCATTACCGCCTCGCTTAGAACCAGAAATTATCTTCGTAGACAGAGGTTTTCTCAAAGTTATTATATCACACAAAGGTCTTAGTTTGTCCATTGGCGAGCCACCAGAATTACGAGATGATCCACCTGTAGAATATATATCATTTGCAATACAAATAATCGGTCTATTCAACATGAAATTTTTCTTTTTCTTACCAGATTTATTATCAGAATTGTATGTGGCATTGTCATTGCTATCACTCTTGATATTTTTAAAGCTGGCCCGACGGTCTGTATACGCCAAATCATTAAGAACCCTTATTATTTCATGAGAATTAATACTGGAATCTATCTCATCAATAACAAGACATGTTGGCTTACCGTTTGAAGTCAATGAATTCGTTGTCAATGCATTCATAATCCTTAACTTCAATGCAACCGTAGCATTACCGTATGTTGTCCCTGTCGATCCTGTTGATTGGGGCAAGGTATCCATACTATTTGATGCATTTAGTTCTTGTACATTATAACCTAACTGACGGGCCAAAATCTGGGCGGCACTTGTTTTTCCAATACCCAGTGGACCATTGATCAAGAGAAACTTTTTATGTGGGCGGCCGTATGAATCTACATTGTCGTTTGCAGGCGTTGGTTCTCCAAATACAACGTGTGACCATTTTTTCAACCAATGAAGTACTAAACGATATTGTTTATCATTTCCAGCTGAACATAAATGCACAAAATTTGTGGGTCGATACTTTTCGGTCCATACTTGACTGTGTTGTATTTTGTTACTTTTCTTAGACGTAGAATTCAGTTGCCGACGGCTTTGTTTCAATGACTTCTTGATATTAATTCTGTTAAAAAGTTCATCCATATTGACTATACTATCTGTTTCTTTCATTCCTAATGATGTTGAATCTATATTATTCTTCGGTCTTGTCTTCTTCATTAAAGTTGTTGACGATCCGTCAAAAAACTTCACATCTTTACCCTTGATGAAGTTTTTCAAACGTGAATTTTCTAATACTGTAGATGTACCATTATCTCCTGGGTATAATACTTCTTTCATATTATCATTTGATATATTCGTAGAACCGAGTAAGAATGAATGCCCCAAATCGATCTCACCCATGTCATCATTATTCGGATTATCTTTTTTGTCAGACAACATTGATTTTCCAAATAATAAATTATCTAAGTTTAAAGATATGCTTTCATCCTTATCAACAGTCATTATGACTCGTATTGTCTGGCGAATGATTTCCTAATCAACGAAATGTTTATCTAGATGTAAAAAATGATTTTTTTATTAGGAGAACGCGAACTCGTTCCACGTAATCAAGAAAGATCCCTCTAAATATATTAGAACTAAATATATATAAATACTTTTTGACAGATTGTTTACTAATACTCAATATAACATATAGATAATTAAGCCAATAATAAAATTCTTACTGAAGTGAATGTGCACTTCTGGAAATTGTATACATATCATATCACCTGTCCGCAGCACTGACAAATATATGTTTCTAGTCTTTTATAGAATATACTTTATTTTCGAGTAGCAGGTTCATTGTAAATAGAAAATAACAAAATAAAACCGTACATTTCAACTAAAAATAAATTATACTAAATCGAGACTAAGATCGAATAGAAATATCAATAAAAATCTTTATAATGTAACTAACCGTCATAAAGACAGCGAATTTGATAGCTAAAAAGTTTATTATCTATCAGGTATAATACTAATCGATTTAATTAATATTAAAGGATCTAGGTGCTTCACCTTCTGGACCAATATACTCAGGATCTCTCCATGGGCCAATATCATTCAAATACAATTCATCTTCAGAAACATCAGATTTACCACCATATTTACTTGGCAAGTTGTCAGCGGGAATTTGTTTCAATAAATCTTTCTGGTACGAGGAACCAAGAATGAAGATCTTAGAAACTGTGACTGGGTCCAAGAATGGCTTAAAAATCCTAAACGCTGTAGAAAATCCAAACGGAGAGTTGATAAGGAAAAATTTACCCATTCTTTCAGGATAGTAGTCTTGACCAATTGCCGAAGCTTCTTTAACGTAATTGACGACTTGGTAAGCAGTTGAAATAGAAATACCCTTTAAGTCCATGATAGTACACGACGTCTCAACTAAACAACCTTGTTGACGAGAGCACGCTGGTAATCTATAGGTTGTAAACGATTCGTATTCCCAAACTAAATTCTTCAACATTCTTTCTTGTGTGGTAATCTTCAACATTTCGTGTAAGTTGACTTTTCCTAACTCTTCAAAATAAACTGGACGACCGTCTTTGTCAATCTTATGGTAATATTGTGGGTACAACTTCGCAACTAATGGCTTTTCATCATAATGGAAATCAGTCAAAATAGTGTTGGTACCGAACTCTTTTCTCCAGGTCTCACACTTAACATACATTTGATTAGCCTTGACGGTATCAAACTTTCTGGCTCTCAAGAATCTTAACAAAGTTGCATCATCTAAACGCTCTTCATATCCGGCAGCAGTTAATTCTTCACGGAATCGTTGTAATGTTTTCTTTTGATCATCAGTCAAGTTTGATGTGTATCCAGTTTCCTTACTTGGTGCTGAAACTTGAGGATATGACTCTAAAACTTCTTTTTCGGTAGCAGGCATTTTCGATTAACAATACTATACTATACAATGTTATGTTACAGTCTGCGGAGAATTGTAGAATTGAAAATGACCTATGTTCCTTTTGAAGAATCGATTTGCGAGTTTTGATACTTGTTGAGTTCTAAAAAATTGTTTGCTCAGGTCCAATTTCATGATTACGTAAACAAGACATGTTTATTTACAACTAAATTCACCATATAATGACTATGTATTATAAAATTATGCCTTTCTTAACCATTTCTTGAAAGGATTCTTTGTAGATGACTTCATAATGCTACCCAAAGAATTTGTACTAAGAGTCTGTGTCATACCAACCCCATAAGATGAATCATTTTGAAACCTTGTCTCAGGAAATTTGAGTTTCAAAGTACTGAAAGCGTTTTCTGCAAGTTTCTTTAGGTTATATGGCACCAGCGTGTTTAGTCTATCAAGATGAATGATACAGTTCCTTGTAGTATCCAAGTATGCTCTGGAAAGCATATCATCCGTAAATGCATCCCATAACGGACACTTCGATTGATAGTTGCTAGGATATTCGTATCTCTCTAAGAAGAGTTCCAAGTCAGTGATCGTACTAGTGAGGTTTGTACTTTGCTTTTGTAAATCTTTCAAGGTAATATCAGAGGTTATAAACGAAAATATGTTTTCATTGCTTCTGCACAAGGATTTTATAAACCCTTCAGTATCATTATCGCCAGCCAAGTCTAAGAACTCAGATTTCTCGAATTCTAGCGAACCTATTTGATAAACATTTCTTTCGTCATTGAGACGTATTTCATCAAAAGAACCGTTGTTATTCTGATTTCCATTATTAATTTGGCCATTATAGGATATAGAGCTTTGAACACTGATTGAAGAGACGGACTTGACAAGACCATTTTGAGAACTAGGAGTATTCAAATGGCTAATAGACTTAGCTTTGCTGAAATCTAGCAAGTAAATTAACTCTGTCAATCTTAGGTATTTATCGATCAAATACGGAGTGGTTGGTAACTCCAGTGAAGACATGTCGCCCGATAATCCCAAATCAAATCTTTTAACTTCATGAGATAAGTCTAATATTTTTTCATTAAAATCATTTTTTCTTCCCGTTATTTTGTCAAAATATTCAAGTAAGTTGTTTTTATGGCTCTCCAAGAACCCATTCATCTTAACTAAATGAGGTTCCTTATGGGACGAAAATTCTTGTCTGTTGGCCAAATTTAACAAAATCTTAGCAATTAATGTTAAGGTTCTTTGCGTTTTTCCTGTTTGATGATCCTTTGTGAGATAAAACAATTTGGGGTTTAAAATTGCAGGGCAGAAGAATCTCAAAAAGATAAAAGAACTTAAACAGTTTAGTGCTGTTTCTTTATCATCAGGATCACAGCTCAACTCAACCTTAGTTCTAAAATTTTTCAACTGATATTTAATTTGCAGCGGAAGGTCATTACTTGTGATATAAATTTTGTTCCAGACTTCCTCTGCATAATTATATAAATTATTGAAATTGGTATTAACTCTTTCATCAACCAACTCTTCATTTTCTCTTTCAGTATCAAAATCGTAATCATCAGAATCATCGTCGCTTTCTATTTCAGAATCATCAATTGATTTATCCTTTCTCTCAGCTTTTAATTGCAATCTGATATATCTTGGATCAGTTTCGCAATCCTTCTTTTCGTATGAAACTTTGCTCATGAACTCACCGAAGACTTTTTCCAAATATTCCTGACCAATTCTTAAATTGTATATCTCCAAAGACTTCGAGAAAATAGATAAACCTCGAAACAAAGTATTAAACACGTTATTACTTGAGTAAGAATTGTTATTTGCTTGTCCTCCATTATCTCTACTTCTCCTATTCGACGCATAATTCTTTCTAGTCATTTTATCGACACTGACTAATTCAACCTCCATTAAAGATTTAAACCACTTATCCTCAATTCCTAGACTTTGAAAAATATCCAACATAATCAAACTGACGTTTTCAAATTCTGAAGTTTGGACATTTTCATTACAAAATTTAATTAGATCTTTCATTGGGGCATTAAGTAACATGCTTTCAAGTGGTTTATAGACTTTTGGTGGTAGAATATGATGCTCTTTTAATTTAACATTTAATAATAATTTTCCTATCGGCAAATTGGAAGTATCATAAATTGCCAATCTCACAATGTCATTACCTATTGAATTACTGTCGGTCAGCTGAAGGCCATTTACATTAATAGAGTTTCCTAAAGTAGATCCCATCATCATCGTAGAACTCGTATTCATTTGCTTCGTCAAAATATCTGGTGTGAGGTACACTGTACCTATTAACTTGTCATCAGGCAGGTAAGTAGATTCGTTAAATGAAGATTTCTTAATCAAAATATGAATCATCTGAGTCAGTATTGGCAAGTCTGTAACAAACTCTTCTTTCCAGAATGGATTCTCCGAGTAAGATACCAAGGCTGTTCTGGACCACGGCAAGCCCCACATTATTACTTCTGCATATATTTTTCCAGGGTTTGATGTTCTAGGGAATTCCTCAAATTTGGCTTCAATGATATCGATAAATACCTTCTTAGATACTCTGAGATTTTCCTTGCTGTAATCCCATAATGGGAAAAGATCTCGCGCTGTTCTTGATGTCTCAAGATTAGAGTTTTCTAACTCTTTTTGCTCATTAATTGGATACAGATTTGGACTGTATGAGCCGATGTATTCCCTCATCGAGAAGTAATTGAGTCCAACAAACCAATCCTCTAAGTCTATGTGTAATGGAAATTCAATTAAAATTCTTTGGTTGCTGGTAATGGTTTTCCCATCCTTCAATAAGAAGGAATTGGTATCGTTAGCATATTTGACAGTCTTAATACAATTGTTAGACCGTAATTCTTTTATATGTCCTACAAATAACACGTTTGAATTATCAAAAATTGAATGGTGAATCTGTCTTATTTCCGAAGATAAAACCTGCTTCATATCAATTGAATAAAGCAACGTCCCATCCAATTCCGTAATGAAATTTAATATCCCATTTGATTTCAAGACCCCCATAGTATAGAACCAACCTTCTTGAACATTATCCCCTTGCAAATAATTCGAATTGCTATTACTGTTTATTCCATCCATCTGTGCATCAAGCATATAATCATCATTCGGTTGATATACAGGTGCCTTTGCTCCTGGTACTACTTTTATATTTCGTGATTTAGATGGAATTGGACCGTAGATCTTGAATCTGCAAACTAATACCTCGTGCACGTCCAGAGGGTTGTTTGTCACTTTGTTTTCACAGTACCATTTCTTCGCTAGTGTCTGAGGCCTTAAATTTTGCCACACTAATAGGCAAGGTATTATATTAACAAAATCAGTTTTAATTGGAATTTTAATATACAATTTTTCATTATCATAAGTCTTGATGTAAACCACCGGTGGCTCTTCATTAGCGCTGTTGTCTGGATTGCTCGAAAGTGAGCTCGATTTTCTTGTGAGGATTCTTCTAGTAGGTTGCTGTTGTTGTTGTTGTTTACTATTTAGGTGTGGTATTATCTGTACGTAACATGATTGTAACGACTTTAGTAATATGTATTCGTTTCCCTCGTCGCCTATTGACGTCATTTGTCCTTCATCACTGATTCTCAATGAATGAACATAGTGCCAGCTTATTGAATCATTTGATACCAAGAAATTTCGACTCTCGAAGATTCCCTTGGTTTTGGATACAACTTCGTGAAATGGTGTTGGATACTTCATATTTCGATTAAGTAGTGCACGAATTGATAAGGGTTGAAACGATCGCAATTGAAGATAAGTATTTTATTCCACCACAATTAAAATCCAGTCTATACTTCTATTACACTATGATTTATTAATCTAATTCCACTTATATGAGGTATTTTTATGTTGATTTAAAATTGAACCGAAACAGTCTATGAACAAAAAGGCTTATATTCTGGAATTTTTTTAGTGCGCCAGGTTGAACAATGTGTCAGGTGCAAAATTGCTTCTTCGTTTATGTCCCATGAAATTTTGACTACGACTACTATATGAAAGAAACAATAATATGTAACATACCGTTAGATATGTATCGTAATCATAAATTAATGTATTCAATTGACTTTTTCAATGCTTATCTTGCTTACTTATGGTTACCAATATTGTTTCAGAAAATATGAATATTAACTAAATTAGTTTATTTCAATCTTGGAGTTTAATCTACAGGATTTAACCGTGATTTAGGGTGTTAAATGGACTAATTCAGTATGGTACAAAAAATGATTATTACATAGTCTAGTCAGGTAACGAGAGAGAGTAGTGCGGTTTTGAGGTAAGTGTATATCAGACTACGAGTCATTCTAGTATAAAACTTATTAAATTAACCATTACAGAAATACAACAATAATAGACCAGAGGGTTTATATAGGTTTACCAGCTTGTCAACGTGTCGCACAATTTATTCAAATAGGAGCATGTCTCTGATTCCCAATCTGGTGAATATTCTAAGGGGGAATTTAGACGAAGTACTCGCATAATTGGAAACTAAGTACCTTATATGTACATTCGCAATCGCCTATTATTTAACTCGGTTATTTATAATCACAGTCTAATTCTCTGCAGTCTCGTTCTGCGTGCGTTACATCTGGTTGAATATGCCTTGCGAACAGTGCCTACAATTTTCAACCGAATACAATAATCGGTCAAGTATATTCGTTGATGCAAAACGGGAATGTAGTCTGCCATTGGATCAATCAGCAGCACCAATTATAAATGCCAGGAATTTAAATAACTGGCATCCGCAGATAATAATCAATTGCAAATATTTACTAATGCGATGCACATCTGATTACACATGCGCCTTAGTTCCTACAAACTAGTCAAATACAGAAATCATGCAAATTGTATACGATGCATTGATACCTCGGACTCTGAGCTCCATATACGTTGGAGAGCTTCCAGCATCGATATTCGCGAGTAGTAATTAATCCATCCATGGCCCATCTATGTCAGCGCCAGCAGCCGACCAAAAAGATATATGTATATTATATGCAGTCCTGAGGGCGCTTTTAATTTTCCAAAATTTTTTAGATTATTTGAACTTGAGTTCTAGCTGCTTGCAATACTTGATCATTACGCAAGATATTAATGGATTGAATGTATTGAATTAGTAGACAATTAACAATTTACAATTCACAATCTATATACATACTAGCCACATAGTTGCAAATGAGTAATTTGTTGTTTCAAAAATACGATAGTACGTCGGCAGATGAGAATGAAAACGATGGATCCTCATTAAACAATAATACCGGCTGTATGACTACTAACAGTGAAATTTTGACTGGAAATGGTACAGCGGCATACAATGAATATGAAGCACATGAAGCTGTCACCAAGAATAGGGATACAAACGCTGAAGTAGATTCGGACTCAGATTTCGAATTTTCAGAACAACTTATCGAAGTATTACCAGAGCATGCTTGCGCATATTGTGGTATTCACTCCACAAACTGTGTCATCAAATGTAACACGTGTAATAAGTGGTTCTGTAATTCAAAGTCGAATTCGAACGGTTCTCATATTGTAACGCACTTGGTCTTGTCGAGACATAATGTGGTTTCGTTGCATGAGGATTCTGATTTGGGAGATACTGTATTGGAATGTTATAATTGTGGTAATAAGAACGTCTTTATATTAGGATTCGTCAGTGCTAAACAAGAATCGGTTGTGGTTATACTATGTCGTTTACCATGCGCTCAACTGAAAGACATCAATTGGGATACTAGTCATTGGCAATCATTAATAGAGGATAGACAATTTTTACCATGGATTGCATCTAATCCTTCGGAAGATGAGCTAATGAACACCAAATTGATTACACACCAGCAAATATCGAAGTTGGAAGCACAATGGAGATTGAATAGGGATGCTACTATCAACGATATTAATAACGATTTAGAAGACGAAGAAGAGATCTTGCCTATTTTAATGAGATATAACGATGCATTTCAATACCAAAGATCCTTCGCGCCTTTAATCAAGTTGGAGGGTGACTTTGATAAGAACTTGAAAGAATCTCAAGCATTGGAACACATTCAAGTCAAATGGGCCCTTGGTTTAAATAATAAACATTTAGCATCGTTCACATTATCTACCTTTGAAAGTAATGAATTGAAAGTAGCGGTCGGCGACGAAATTATACTTCGCTACAGTGGTATAAATCAAGAGGCTTGGCAGGGTAATGGGTATATTGTTAGATTGCCAAATGCCTATCAAGAAGAATTTACTTTGGAATTAAATACATCGAAATTACAACCACCAACGCATTTGACAACCGATTTTACAGCAGAATTTGTCTGGAAAGGTACATCGTACGAAAGAATGCAGCAAGCTATGAAGGACTTTGCGACTAATAAGGAGTCTGTATCCAGTTACATTTATCACAAAATTCTAGGCCATGAAGTAGCACCTATTGAGTTTGATATAAAATTACCTAATAAATTTTCACATCCAAATTTAACGGAATTAAACATGTCTCAAACCAATGCAGTGAGATCGGTTTTGCAAAGACCTTTATCATTAATTCAAGGTCCGCCTGGTACCGGTAAGACTGTGACTTCGGCTACTATTGTTTTTCACTTATCAAAGGTAAGCAAGGAGAAAATATTGGTATGTGCCCCATCAAATGTGGCAGTTGACCATTTGGCAGACAAGCTTAATTTATTGGGCTTAAAAGTCATTAGGTTAACAGCTAAATCTCGAGAAGATGTTGAAAGTTCTGTGAACGATTTAGCACTACACAATATTGTGAACAAATCCGCAAAGGGTGAGTTGAAAAAATTGATTCGCTTAAGAAATGAATTAGGAGAATTATCTGAGGCTGATTCAAGACAACTTATAAAGTTGACTAGGTCATCTGAATTGAAGGTTTTAAATAAATGTGACGTGGTTTGTTGTACTTGTGTTGGTGCTGGTGATAAAAGATTGTCAAACTTAAAATTCCGCACGGTTTTGATTGATGAAAGTACACAAGCTTCCGAACCGGAAGTTTTAATTCCAATAGTTAAAGGTGCTAAGCAAGTAATATTAGTTGGTGACCATCAACAATTAGGACCAGTTATATTGGATAAGAAAGCAGGTGATGCAGGATTAAAGCAGTCATTATTTGAAAGACTAGTTGTGTTGGGCCATGTACCAATTAGATTAGAAGTTCAATATAGAATGAATCCATGTCTATCTGAATTTCCATCGAATATGTTCTATGAAGGCTCGTTGCAAAATGGTGTCACTGCCAAACAAAGATTAATCGAAAACTCTATCTTCCCATGGCCTGTCCTTGATAATCCAATGATGTTCTGGGCCAACTATGGTAGAGAGGAAATATCTGGTAGTGGTAATTCTTTTTTGAATAGAGTAGAAGCTATGAATGTTGAAAAAATAATTACCAAGTTATTCAAAGATGGAATTGAACCTAGCCAAATTGGGGTTATTACACCCTACGAAGGTCAAAGGGCATATGTTGTTCAATATATGTCGATGAATAGTACATTAACAGAATTGAAGGATAAGTATTTGCAAGTCGAAATTACAAGTGTTGATGCTTTTCAAGGCAGGGAAAAAGATTTTATCATTTTGAGTTGTGTTAGGGCTAACGACCTGCAAGTAATTGGATTTTTGAGTGATCCCAGAAGATTGAATGTTGCATTAACTAGAGCGAAATATGGGTTGGTTATTTTAGGTAACCCAAGAGCTTTATGTCGTAACACATTGTGGAATCATTTATTAATTCATTTCAGAGAAAAGGGTTGTCTCGTCGATGGCTCCTTAGATAATTTGCAATTATCCATGGTTCAATTGAATAATCTCAAGGCAAATATCAACACACCACAGTCTAGAAAGTTCGCTCCGCAACAATTCAATAATGATTTTGACACTGCAAGTGTGATGTCTTATGCTCCTGACCAAAATAATTCAATGCTCACTAAACAACAATGGCCAAGTTTAGGTAGACCCAATGAAGGTGTCAATACTTTTATTGATGGCACTAACCCTATTAATTCTAATTTTGTTAGTAAATTAAATAAGCTAGGAAATATTGGTAATTATTATGATACTCTGGGTAACCTGAACGATGAAATTAAAAATATTACTAGCTCATTTGCTGCTGGGTTTAATTTGGATTAGCACGACGCCACTAAACAGTTAAATAGCTTACGTAGTTTCTTTAATATTACTGATAAAATTCGTTGTCGCAAGATTTAAATCCTTGACATAAATTTCTCACAAATGTCATTTTCCCCTGGTAAACGTAAATAGTGAGAAATAAATTATCAAGCTTAGAGTGACTTGATAATATAAGATAATTCTTGAAAAGTACTATTTTAGCTATGTCTAATGGTAGAGAAGAAACCGTTAATCATAGGTATAGTCAAGTTCGAGAGTTGATTGATCCATTAAAGTCTAATCCACAAAATAATAGCAATACCCTTAATGTTAATGTGAATAGTTTAAGTAATAGCCACAAAAATAATAGTGACATCTCTATATCCAACACAAGTATAGATGATTCGAGTTCTAATCAAACGACAGTGAATGATTACGAATCTAATGGTGATTCAAACTCAATAATATTTAAAAATAACCACCGAACTAAATTGACTAGCCAAGACGTAAAACTAATACTATATCTAATAATCAATATTAAGCCATTCAAATATGTTGGAGATAGATCACTCAGTCAAACCAAGAAATGGGAAATAATTCAAACGAAGTATGCTGAAATCAAACGCAAAGATACTGATGGATATTCAGAGTTAGTTGTACCAACAGTAAGAACTTTACAACGACAATTAGCGACAGCTATCAAAAAGGCTAAACTGAGGCGACAAAGCAACAGTGGAAACAATAAGGAAAAGAAAGAAATAAATTCATCGTACTTAATATTAAACACGATTAACAAAGATAGCTCATTGAATAATTTAGAACTTGCATTGCTAGAATTAAACGATCTCAGTGAGAAATTGAAGACAGGTAAAGGTGCAAATACTCCTGTTACTATTGAACTACCTAATGCAAGTATCTTACAATCATTTGGAGTGAATAAGTCAATAACGTCACCAATCGAATCTCCTAATATTTCTGCGACAGTACCGACAGCCAATTCTACATCGTCAAATACAACACAATATCCTCCTCCATCGATGCAGTTAGTTAAAAACTCCAGCAGTATATTTCTGAATGTTAATGATACATATAATACAATTCGAAAGGTCATGAATGATGACAGGAGTTCACAACAAGATCTATATATTTTGTTGGAAAAATTATTGAATGAATATACTCAGTTCCAGATTCAACAGCAAAAAGAAAATAATAGAATAATAGAGGAAAACATCAAATTTATAAAGGAACAAAATGAAAAATGTAATGAAATAATTGAATCTAATAATAAATTTCAAAAGGAGCAGAATGATTTGAATAAACAGTTGATATTAGAAGTCGTGAAGACGTTATCTCAAGATTCTGATTCTTCATTATCAAATAAGAACTCACTCAAATCTTTCAATGATTTAATATAACACGCATGTTAAGTAGCCATCTAGAAATAGATTGACCTAACAAATCGCAGAATCAAATATGTGCATACTAGTATAAAGTAATGCGAACTTTATCTAACAAAATCCAAAGAAAATGATGTGAATACTCGATTAGTACATTTCTAGAATACTCAGTTTCATCATCTATTTGCAGCTATATCAAAAATTTTATTTAAGGTATATATTAGCTGACTAATAAGTTTAAATATGATGCCTTCTTACAATAAGACTTATATTGCCTACTTCAATAATCAAAACGTGAGAGCCATTTCTTATAAGAGATCAACGATTCCTCGCTTAGGGACATACGATCGAAATTTTATTATAACTGTCAAAACGATTACCCGAAACAGTGAATAACAGTTCATATTTCATGTTTGTGTCGTCTAATACGGGAGGGTCTCCATATTAATCGTTAAACGCATCAAATTGGATAATGATTTATTTAATCCGAGCTACGAATGCAATACCGTTCTAGGTAATATCTTAAATGCTTGTTGCTTAATCAGGACATTCCTATCCCAGTAGTAAAGATGATCGCTTAAGCATGGTAATCAGGGGTATATACTATGCATGATATATAGTTATCTAACGGGTCAAACCAGATTGACTAAAAATATTGAAAAAGCTAGATTAAGTAAAATGTGAAATGTCTAATTATGGTGATTGAGCAGGACCAAACAACACTTAACTAATGATTCATAGAAAAAATACAGAAAATTTATTTTTCACCGTAATCTTAATGTATAATAAAATTATAAATAACTAAGCTAGATATAAAATCAAACTAATGTACAACCAAATAAATAAGAATCACTGCCAATCAAAGATTAGGTTTTGTTGGATGTGATTAACCGAAATAATAATAGTAAGGGTATTAAAACAAATGTAACCAATGAATAAACGAAAATGAATAAACGAAGTCAAAAATGAAAAAAAACTCTCGTTTGAAGACTTGAACGCCTGTAATGGGGTGAATCATAATCCATGATTTAATCAAAAAATCAAAATAAATGTAAACGAATTCTAAAAAATATTATTCATTGGCAACAAATGAATCCAAATTAAGGGAACTTAATGTAAGCCAACTTAATGACACGAAATAATGCAAACCGATTTAACGGCACGAACATATTGTAAAAATAAGTCAAATTAATGACACGAATGAATCAAACCAACCTATTGGCACGAAATCTAATGAGTACCAATCTAACGACATGAATATATTCAAGCCATAACTGGCAAGAAATGTAAACAGCAAGCTGTTCAAACAACGCACAAAATATAATGCAATCCAAACCAATGGTACAAAATAAATGTGACAATAAAGCCAAATCAATGGCACGAAATTGTTCTTATCTGCTAATTCAAAGGCAACAAGAAATAATGCAAAACCAACTTAATGGTACGAAAACTGATGAGAATCCTAAAAAGAAAAAAATTATAAATCACACAAAACATACCCAAACCTCACAATAAAACCGGTGATCCATACTCTTAATAAGAAACAAAAGCATTGAAGTCAAAATCAAGTTGATTTTGTGGTAAGAATTGATTAGGGGCACATCCTCCAAGAAAATATGCGTCCATATTCGATGATTTCAACAAATCATGATCACAGTCTTCAGTTTCCGAGTAATCAGTGTTTGGGGTCAAACTATTAGATTCAGCAGTAAATGAATTAGTTTCGTCGAAAGATGATTCATCATTAGCCAAAGCAACTGAGATCTGATTGTTGAGGTCCATAAAAGCTTCTAAACCACTAGTTTTCTTTGGAATAGTTGAAGCTGCAGGTTCAGAAATAGTGCGTCTATGGTTTAATTTAGGTCTAGCAGTCTTCTTTTCTTTTGTGGGAGGTGCTTTGTAGGCTTTAAATTGGAAAGTCGAGCCGAATCTCTTTTTTGAAGGTTCACTGGCTGACTTAGCTCTTTTGTGGGAGTTAGATTGTTGGGATTTCAAAATTTCTTGAGTAGGTAATTCTGGCACAGTGTTAGATCTCTTCAAGTTTTGGCATTGAGGGTCAGCCTGAGTCTGATCCATTGCTGGGAATGGATTGAGGCTTGAATGGTATGTCATCATTGGTTCGTAATTGAAGTTTTCTTGATAACATATATTTCCATTTTCAGGCATCCAATGACCCGCATTAGACGTCAAATCCATGTTCATTATACCTAACCCAAGCATGGCATTGTTGTTTCCACTGGATTGGGTATTAATTTGGTTTTCCACCTGCATATAAGGTTCGGTGTCAAAAGTAGAAGAATTGGACAAAACCGATGCATTGTCAAATGATGAGAGCATTGATTCGTCATCAGATTGCAGGGATTGGAAAGAGTCATTCGATGAGGACAACTCAAAGTATGGTAAGGTATTTCCTGAATCCTTATTACCAAAAAAAGTGGTACCCGGTGAGATTGATGGCGAAACCAAGCTATTTTTCTCGGCTTCGTCCGAAGACTCGTCTGTATTCTTGACGGGAGACAAATCCACAAACACGAAATCCTTAGGCATACCAGGCTTGTTCTTCGGCCTTCTCAAAGGGGGTTTTCTGACTTGGTATTGGTTTCCTGCCGCCGAGATTTTTAAGGAATTTTGTAAGCACTCAACTGACGAATTTGGATCGAGTTTTGAATTTTTCAAGTGCGATTGATGGCTCGCCGATACCGAACGCTTCACTCTCCACATCTTTGTTCCATTAGCAGGGGGCTCTATTCTAGTAGTTCTGATTGTTAGTATTGTTATTATTTTCATGGACCGCGCCTACACCATGTAAAGTGTAGGCTGTATGATAGTGGTGTACTTACTTTGTACTTTCCATTTTGGTACGGGTATCAATTGTAATCGTATACGAAGAAGAAAGGACCGTTTGTAGCTATCCTTAATTAAAATTATAATCACAATTTAACTATGTACCAAGAAATATCTGGGAATTCCTGGGTATTTATTTAATTTCCATCATTGCCGTGTGAGCTTAGAGGAACTAGAATTTATCAATAACAA
Source organism: Debaryomyces psychrophilus (assembly GCA_900186205.1). Classification (NCBI taxonomy): domain Eukaryota; kingdom Fungi; phylum Ascomycota; class Pichiomycetes; order Serinales; family Debaryomycetaceae; genus Debaryomyces; species Debaryomyces psychrophilus. The sequence continues at coordinate 434,762 of FYBW01000005.1, read as the reverse complement.
ATTTCAGGTGCTTTTCAAATCGATATTATTGTCCCTCTTGTTATTAATTAAATGCATTCAATCGATGCAAATACATAATCGGAATGCAAAGTGGACTTCGGTTCTCTAATTATTATCATGTGCCCATTCAGTATTGTCGGTCGCTCAATTTAAAGCATGCATAATTTTAAAAAATATTCAAACCAAAAATATTCGTTTATCCCCAGATTTTTTAATCTTCTCAGTAAAGCCTAATTATGATTTATCTTTCCCGTCGCTCGGTATTTCTACATATATCTATAATCAACTACTATTCCCTCCATTTTCCATCCGTTATCCACTTGTAATACCTAGTCTTCGTACTATCCTAGCCGTTTTTCATCGTGTAATCATTTCGCCATAGGTTCAATTTATTTGTGTTTCTGAAAGGAATAAGCTTCAGACCATTCTCGTAACCTTCCAAATTACTTAACGAGGCAAATTGATTTGCATATATATTTCCTAAACGGGCATAAAGAACAACTCCCCAACTTCTTCATTAGGCATATGATGCATCCTATTAACTTTTTCACATGCTCTCGCGAAAGGTGGAGATTAACCTAATTAGGCAAACTAATTACAATTGAACATACGCTTACTGTAGATTAATTGCAGAACGGCCTGATTAGGAGAGGGAATAAATAAAGGAACGCCCTAGCAAAAAATTGTAGTGCAGTGGTAGGCAATAGTAGTAGGGTACGAACTTTCAGTGGCTAAACGAGCGGTATGTACATAGAACAAACGCTCGCCTATGGGAACAGAAGAAATATGGGAACAGAAGAAATATGACTATTCAAAGGGATTCACATTCGTTGACACTCAGTAAGTTACCGTGGGATGATTTACCAGGAAAATGATAGATGACGCTTACATTCTCATCTGATCTGACCTTAAGGAGTTGTTTCAGGTAGAATTAGTACATTATGTGCAAAGCACACCCTCTACATTTGCATCTGCAAATGTAGAGGGTTCGCTCGTATGGAGGTAGTCCCCTCAGCGAGAGCCTAATTGTACAGAAATGTGCAAAATGCGGGTTTACGATATGACGCTCGTGATGAAAATAGGAAGCCTAATTAGGCATCAAGAGGAGCCACTGACGCACATGTAATTCAATTTCAGACAGATCGGAGACTAATAGGATGTGACCGTTGATAACGTAGAATGCATCAACCTATTTCTTGTCTCAATTATTCGTAATTTTGTCCATTCCTAATTAGGCCAATGTACGTAGCTAATTAGGAATTTATATTACAAGAGTGTACTGTACATTATAGTAGGAGGTTTATCTCTGTGTTTTTAGTGGGGTTATTATTCTATTAAATCAATTAACGAATGTGAAATATGGTTATAAGCAACATATGGAATTTGTGGTACATAACCCTTTGGTAAAGAAGCCTCCCTGATGCGACTTGTAGCCTGGGTCTAACACAGACCTAGACTTCGTCCCTTGACTAATGGGGATTCGTATTTCTAAATTGGTATTGATTTAACACATCTATTTGATACAATGATTTATAACCCCATACGAACAGGCTCAAATAAGATGCCAGTCTGAACGTTCTGGACCCTATGTTTGTACTGCAAGGATTCCAGATCACGATGGGGTTACATATTCCTATATTCCTATACGTACTACAAAATCATATGTTGTGGCCATCACCGCTGCTATTCTAGAACTCATTTTCTTGCGAAGAATTAGGTTCTGGTGGTACTTGTACCATGTTGTTGGACTGAAAAACATTACCCACTTCGATCCGCCCATTTACTTCAGCTGCTCATTATTGCTTGCATCCACCTTGTTCTGCTCGAACAATTCATTTAACCGATCTTTGGCGTCTGGGGTATAGTCCAAGGTTCTCGTATCAAGTTGTTTGATTTGTAAACCGACATGTTCTTTCTTACGTCTTTCGATCTCTTCCGGAGAATGAGGTGTAAACCTAATGTATTCAAAGTCTTTTCCCGCATCCATAAGAAGATACAAACCCGCAACTAGTGCGACTGTACCAACTACAAATCTATGGCCGAATGATGGTGTTGGTGGTAGCTTCTGTATCATGCTGGCGATAGTATTCGAAAGAGGTCGGGTCAACTCACCATGGCTATTAGTTAACAGATTTTTCAGTTTCCAAAATTAATTGGATTTCGCGCACGACCCTCTTCTGCCCTTTGGTGATCCTTTAATCAAGGGATTGCATTCGCATACGGGAAGTTTCTAAACCAGACCACGCAATTATTAGATTAGCATATACTGAAAATGGCTGCGTTACCCAAGAGAATCATCAAGGAAACCGAAAGACTAGTGTCAGATCCAGTTCCTGGCATCACCGCCACGCCATCCGAAGAGAACCTCCGTTACTTCGAAGTTACGATCGAAGGTCCTTCATCTTCGCCTTACGCCAACGGGTTATTCAAATTGGAGCTTTACTTACCTGATGACTACCCCATGTGTGCACCGAAGGTCAGATTTTTGACCAAGATATACCACCCAAACATCGACAAGTTGGGAAGAATTTGTCTTGACGTATTGAAAGACAACTGGAGTCCAGCACTACAAATCAGAACCATTCTTTTGTCAATACAGGCTCTTTTGGGGGCACCAAATCCAGACGATCCATTGGCGAACGACGTAGCCGAAGACTGGAAGAAGGACGAACAGGCTGCCATCGAGGTCGCCAAAGAATGGACGTCGAAGTATGCCATTCAAAATTAGCCAGGGGCCTCATTCTCGCTACAATATAGATTCCCCTGTACATTGTCGCCACAACCCATTGACGCGTTATAGATAGCTCGAGGTGTCTGTTTTAGTGTGGTCGACAGGAAATATACCCAGTTCGACCCTCGAGTCGTCTCTGTTGAAAACCGTAGGTCTCACCTCCACCACTAAAACACCTACACGAGCACAGTTTTCAGTTCGTTCTCTACATTTGAAGTAGCCTACATAGTTTAATGTAAGATAAATCCTGGCTACGTTTTAGTATTATATATATGTATACGCTTTACCAATAATCGTCCGGCTCGGACCAAACAGAGCAACCGGACCATTCGGCATTAGTATATCCGATGCTGCATTGACTATATGTCTCACGAATGTGCAGTTGGTGGGCAAGAAATCAGTCAAAACACACTATCAAAATGATTACTATACGCTGGGTTTTAGGGGTATACGTCTGTTTGTCGTACCACTCCTTCCATGCCAACTTTCCCGGTTCCGTTCATTATAGTAACAAGATTACTTGACGAAACCAAAATCGCGTTAATGTTTGTAATCAATTTTTTTTTCGCATGAAACATTAAGTCGCGGATCTAAATCAGTTTTCCCTGTCTTGTCCCTAAAACTTTTCTTTTCTCCCGTTTTTAATAAGAATTGACGTAGCTCTGTTTAGTGGAAATCAATTAGTTGGCTATATTAACGGTTAGCAGGGTAGCGTTATCGTTTTTTTGTATTAAATCTGTGAATTAAAGTATAGAACCGTATAATAGACAAGAACAATCTATTTGGCGCCGAGAAACCCGATATGACTAGTGAACAAAGTCCGTTTGCAGATCAGACGAACGAGAGGTTCCACACTGAAAACATAAGCAATGACTCGGTAGATGAAACACGCCAAAGGAATTTTAGCGATGATAGTTTCAAGTCAACCAACCTGTTCACGAACTCGATAATCCAGTCACCTACAGACTCACATTTTGACTTGGATCACACGAATGACAGTACCAACGGAAATCACGTATCTCCTAGTAGAAAATCGTCGCTCAGGTTTAAGCTTCCGAACACGACAGCATCGACGCCGCCAACCACATCATCTAGCACCAACCACTCGAAGTCTCATGGACAGATGCATAATAGGATAGGACCGCCCTTCATGAACAATGTGATAGCGGAGAATGAAGTGTACACGGCTCCGCAGTCTCCATTTGCAGACGATTACACGCATACCACTTTTGATGGCGATGACCAATACTACCATCCGGATCCCAATGGAATCGAAAGAGACGAAACAATAATGCAAAGACATAGATGGGGTACCACCAGAGACAAGAAGGGAAAACCGAAGAAAGAAAACGTCGCGAGATCGAAAACGTTGAAAGGGTTATTGCTGCACAACGGAAGTATAATGAGATCAAAGACCAAAGGACACAAGGCCCGTAACCATTCCATTCGAAAGCCAAAAACAAATAATGAGACCGATGACGAAGGCTATGATGATAGTGACGACAGTGAGGAAGAGGATGAAGTGAAGGATCCAAGAGACCATAAAGAAGAGAAAAGATGCGTTGTGTTCAACAGACAATTACCGGATGAATTCTTAGATCCTCAAACGGGAAAGCCAGATACATCATATCCAAGAAATAAGATCAGAACTACAAAGTATACATCATTATCATTTTTACCCAAAAACATCTCGAATCAATTCATCCATAACGTGGCCAATATGTATTTCTTAACTTTAATTATATTGGGTGCGTTCGATATTTTTGGTGTCCCGAACCCAGTATTGGCAGCTGTTCCATTAATTGTGATCATTATCATTACTGCTATTAAAGACGCGTTTGAAGACTCGAGACGTACTGTGTCCGATTTGGAAGTCAATAATCAAACAACGCATATTTTGGAAAATAATATGGCATACGAAAATCCTGATTACGTTTATGTTAACCAGAATTTAGATGATGAGAAAATTTCATTATGGAGAAGATTCAAGAAGCTCATTACAAGGTTATTGTTTAAATTTATCCGTGCATGCAAGGGAAATTTAACAAAAGAAGGAAAAGCTAATAAACTACGCGAAAAACTGCAACAGGATCACGGAGAACATAAAGAGGTCATGAGGAAAAGTTTCGATAGTGACTTTATTCTTGAGACCCCAAGACCATCCATGGCTGAGGATCCATTCTCTGAAAATACCAATCGTCAATCATTTCAAAGTCGTCGCTCTCGACAAATTCGCCGTTCAATGACAAGACAAAATTGTGAAAAGACGTTGAATTTTGCAAAGAGACATTGGAAGAATGTCAAAGTGGGTGATATGTTAAGGATCTATAACAACGATGAAATACCGGCCGATGTTATCATTTTGGCAACAAGCGATGAAGATAACTGTTGCTATGTCGAAACTAAGAACTTGGATGGTGAAACTAACTTGAAGGTCAGGCAAGCTTTGAAATACGGATCGACCGAAAATAAAATCAAAAAGGCTGATGATTTAATGGATCACCAGTTCCAAATCGATAGTGAAGGTCCTCATCCTAATTTGTATTCATATCAAGGTAATTTGAAATATTTTGATAACAGAACGAATGATTTAAAGCAGGAAGCAATCACCATTAATAACCTTTTATTAAGAGGTTGTTCTTTAAGAAATACTAAGTGGGTTATTGGTATAGTTGTATTTACTGGAGATGACTCAAAGATTATTCTTAATGCAGGCATAACACCAACTAAACAATCAAGAATGTCCCATGAGTTAAACTACTACGTTTTACTTAATTTCTTATTGTTATTCGCAATCTGCTTCGTGTCCGGTTTGGTAAATGGTCTATGGTATACAAACAAGGACACTTCGCGAGATTATTATGAATTTGGTACAATTGCTGGCACACCTACAAAGAACGGTATTGTTGGTTTCTTTGTGGCTGTTATCCTATACCAATCATTAGTTCCAATTTCATTGTATGTTACCATCGAAATAATTAAGACAGCGCAAGCATTTTTCATCTTTTCAGATATTGGCATGTATTATGAAAAATTGGACTACCCATGTACACCGAAATCCTGGAATATATCTGATGACTTAGGTCAAATTGAATATATTTTTAGTGACAAAACTGGCACTTTAACACAAAATTTGATGGAATTCAAAAAATGTACAATCAATGGTGTCTCGTATGGTAACGCATATACTGAAGCATTGGCCGGTCTAAGAAAAAGACAAGGATATGATGTTGAAACTGAAGCTGCACATGAAAGGAAATTAATTGCTGAAGATAGAGAGGAAATGATTCTGAAGTTAAGAGACCTTTCTCCTGGAGACTTGAATTACGAAAATGATTTAGCCTTCGTTTCAACTCAGTTTGTTGACGATTTAGATGGCAAGGGAGGTGATAAACAGCAAGCTTGTAATTCTCATTTTATGTTGGCTTTAGCCTTGTGTCATTCTGTTTTAGTCGAAGATGATCCAAAGGACCCTAAAAAACTTCTTCTAAAGGCACAATCTCCCGATGAAGCTGCATTGGTTGAAACTGCAAGAAGCGTTGGTTTTGCATTCAAAGGTAATACTAAAAAGGGTGTTCTTGTTGAAATACAAGGCACGACGAAGGAATACCAAGTTTTGAATACCTTAGAGTTTAATTCAACTAGGAAGAGAATGAGTGCCATAATTAAAGTTCCTGGTGATACCGCAGATGATGAGCCAAAAGCGTTATTAATTTGTAAGGGTGCTGATTCCGTTATCTATAGTAGATTGTCTTCCAATAATGATAAGAGTTTGCTTGAGACGACATTGAATCAATTAGAGCAATATGCTACGGAAGGTTTAAGAACTCTCTGTATTGCCCAAAAAGAATTGTCGTGGTCCGAATATTCAGAATGGAACAAACGTCATCAAGAAGCTGCATCTTCATTAGATAATAGAGAAAGTAAGATGGAAGCAGTTGCAGATTCTATAGAAAGAGAATTGATCTTGTTGGGGGGTACAGCTATTGAAGATAGGTTGCAAGATGGTGTCCCAGATGCGATCTCACTTTTGGGGCAAGCTGGTATAAAATTATGGGTTTTGACAGGTGATAAAGTAGAAACAGCCATCAACATTGGTTTTTCATGTAACTTGTTAGGAAACGATATGGAATTATTAATTTTGAAAACAAAATTAGACGAAGAAGAAAGAGCTCAGCATAATATAGAAGTCAAGTCCAGTGATACTAGAATAATCGACACCTTAATCTCGAACTACTTATCAAAATATTTCAGTATGACCGGATCTGAAGAAGAACAAGAAAAGGCGATTGAAGATCATAGTCCACCAAATGAAGGATTCGGAGTAGTTATTGATGGTGATGCATTGAAATTAGCATTACTTGATAGTGATGTCAAGAGAAAATTCTTATTACTTTGTAAGCAATGTAAGGCTGTCTTGTGTTGTCGTGTTTCGCCAGCGCAAAAAGCTGCAGTTGTTAAATTAGTTAAAGAGACACTTGATGTTACAACTTTAGCTATTGGTGACGGTTCTAACGATGTAGCAATGATTCAAGCAGCCAATATTGGTGTTGGTATTGCTGGTGAAGAAGGAAGACAAGCAGTAATGTCATCAGATTATGCTATTGGTCAATTCAGATTTTTAGCGAGATTATTATTAACCCACGGAAGATGGTCCTATAAAAGATTTAGTGAAATGATTTTAAGTTTCTTCTATAAAAATGTGATTTTTTCTATTGCATTGTTCTGGTACGGAATTTATAATAATTTTGACGGGTCCTATTTATTTGAATACACCTATTTAATGTTCTATAATTTGGCATTCACATCATTACCGATTATCTTTTTAGGTATTTTAGATCAGGATGTACCAGCAAAGGTTGGATTGTTAGTTCCACAGTTGTATAAAACAGGTATTATGAGATCTGAATGGACAGAAACTAAATTTTGGTGGTATATGATTGATGCCATCTACCAATCAGTAATCTCGTTTTTCTTCCCGTATTTAATGTACTACAAGGGATTCCAAAGCATGAATGGTTTATCTGTTGATCATAGGTTCTGGGTTGGTATAGTTGTTACATGTATTTCATGTATTTCATGTAACTTGTACATTTTGTTCCATCAGTACAGATGGGATTGGTGGTCGTCGTTGTTTGTGGCGTTATCGATATTGATTGTTTTTGGGTGGACTGGAATATGGACTGTTCCAATCAGCAGTCAAGAATTCTATAAAGCAGCACCTCAAATGTTTGGTGCTGTATCTTTCTGGGCGTGTACGTTTATTGGTGTATTAATATGCTTAATCCCTAGATTCTTCTACGATTTTCTTCAAAGACTCTATTGGCCCAAGGATATTGATATTATTAGGGAATGTGTACAAAGAGGCGATTTTGATCCGTATCCAGAGAAGTATGATCCAACGGACCCAAATAGATCTAAAATAAGTCTGTATACAAACGAAAACGTTAAGAGAATGAGTATGGGTCATAATCCAAACACCTCCCCTGAAACATACAAGGATTTCACCACCAGCAATAGTGATTTAGAGCTCAATGTCGGCTATGAAAATTTTGGTCAAAGTTCTGCTATTAGATCCAATGCCGTCGAACATGGCACACACCACGAGGCAATTGAAGGAAGTCCAGATATTGACGGACAACCTAAGAATGTTAGCCCTGAATCGATTGTCCACAGACTGAGTCCCAGCAAGGGATCGCATCGTAATTCGCTTCGTAATATGTTCAAACGAAATAGCAAATCAATTTCGCTCCACGATGGCGCCGCATACAATGGTTCTTATAATAGAAATGATAATGCTGAAGATGTAGCGCTGTCGTTACAAACAGAGGAAATTGCATTAGACGACTTCAACATACTGCCCACCCACGCACCCAAAACTACCAACTCGCCATATTTGAACCATTGAATTCCAAACTTCAATCCATATTTCACACACGCATTGACAATACATATGTAATTTTAATACTAAAATAGACAGGTAAAATATTTAGCTGTATTGTAACACCTGCCATGTCTGTGAATAGGTCCATGGCATCCAGACAGGTCCCAAAAACTGTAGATCAACTACTCCATCCCCGGTCCCCACATTCGCGTCGCCTCGCCTACATGATCTGCCCTCAACACTCCCTGCTCGTCTACTTTCCTCTAGATTCGCCTGTCTTTCGCCTAATTGTTCGGGTGCACTGATTGCAAAACGGCCATGCAAAAGAAACGGTTTTGCAAAAAGAAATTCGAGAGTCATGTGAGAATCTACAACTTGGTACCTTGCCATTGCACCAGCCATCTATTTGCATCTTCTGGCGGCCTAAATCGACATTTACGTCTAGGTCTCGCTCGACACGCCTATAAACCAATGTATGAACCCAATTGAGCCTTCTACTCTCTCGCTTTCCTCCTTTATTCCTTATCACCATCCAAATTCCTCTGGGGCGGTCTGTTCATCTTCGATCTGCCCCTACCGTGTTTGTGTAACTCCCTCCACGATGATGCTTATGTCTTCTTTCAACCCCCAGACTCCATTATTTGAGTCGAGCCCAGCGAGTGGCTCCTCTTGTCGTTCGCCACCACTTGCCTACTGTTGTGATGATTCGTCTCAGGTCTCCTTAACTCTTCGTCTGCCACTACTACAATCTTGTCTTCTCCCGGAGCCACCCAGGTTACCCTGACAATTGAAGAAAACGTGAATCAGCCAATCACAATAGATATTCGGATGTTTGTGTAATTTGTGCCCGATATAATCCGTTTCTGTTTTCTCATCAAAAAAAAATTTCATCCGGTTGAAAAATATATATAGAGATCAATTTCACTTGAAAAATTTTCTCTTGAGTTTCTTCTTTTCTTTATACATCATTTATTTGTAACTAACTAATAAATTCTAATTAAATATATTCATACACAATGGGTGATTCTACTTTCTTAATTGATTTCATGATGGGTGGTGTTTCCGCTGCTGTCTCTAAGACTGCCGCTGCTCCAATCGAAAGAGTCAAGTTATTAATCCAAAACCAAGATGAAATGATGAAACAAGGTCGTTTATCCAGAAAGTACGATGGTATCGTTGAATGTTTCAAGAGAACCGCTGCTGAAGAAGGTGTCACCTCATTCTGGAGAGGTAACACTGCTAATGTTATCAGATACTTCCCAACCCAAGCTTTAAACTTCGCCTTCAAGGATAAGTTCAAGGCTATGTTCGGTTTCAAGAAGGACGAAGGTTACTGGAAATGGTTTGCTGGTAACTTAGCTTCTGGTGGTATGGCTGGTGCCACTTCTTTGTTCTTTGTTTACTCGTTAGATTATGCCAGAACCAGATTAGCCAATGATGCTAAGTCCTCTACCGGTGACGGTCAAAGACAATTCAACGGTTTAGTCGATGTTTACAAGAAGACTTTAGCTTCTGATGGTATTGCTGGTTTGTACAGAGGTTTCGGTCCATCTGTTATCGGTATTATTGTCTACAGAGGTTTATACTTCGGTTTATACGATTCCTTGAAGCCAGTTGTCTTAATCGGTCCATTAGAAGGTAACTTCTTAGCATCTTTCTTGTTAGGTTGGGTTGTCACCACCGGTGCTTCCACTGCTTCTTACCCATTAGATTCCGTTAGAAGAAGAATGATGATGACCTCCGGTCAAGCCGTTAAATACAACGGTGCTATCGACTGTTTCAAAAAGGTTGTTGCTGCTGAAGGTATCGCTTCCTTATTCAAGGGTTGTGGTGCTAACATCTTAAGAGGTGTCGCCTCTGCAGGTGTTATCTCCTTATATGATCAATTCCAAATGATCATGTTCGGTAAGAAATTTGCTTAATCTAATTAATACGCTATTACTGTATAATGTATGTATATATTTTTGTTATTGATTAGTGTTTTAATATATTAAATTGCTGATTTAGTTTCTCACGTGCGTACGTAGAAGATGGAAATGGTTAACGTTAATAAATAGTCACTCCATTTATCATTTTTGATGCTTTTAATTTGAGTTGTTATTACACAATGGACAAGATAATATTCTCCAGTAATTTCGAATAGATAATTACGTGCATTACGATAGCTAGAGTAAAAACCACTGTAAATATAATCTTCTTAATTTTTACAAATAGCTGCAAAATTTAATCTTTTTCATAATTTTCTCTAGTTTTTTCCTATATACTCAAAATTAACCAGTTAAGTTAAATTAAACACAATTTCCTTTAAAAGAGAACTAATAGGATTTTATATTTTGAATATATTTAGCATAAACATAGAACTTATTCGAAGTGTTACAAAAAAAAAAAATTTGTATAATTGAAAACATTATACCAATAAATTAATTATAACCTATGCATTTTGACTACCTAGAAATAATCACTTATAGAATATGCATCAAAACTACTAATTCCAATAAGTAGAATCATAATAAAATTTAAATTACTGGTATTCCCCACGGTTTTCAAGATAAAAAAGATTAATTCTGTGATTTGTTTTTTGTGAAATTTAAATATAACAACTTGTAGCCAAACTTTAAATCGTACAAGACCCGTTCTTGTTTTTTATAACCGTATTCACTTAAATCATCTGCACAATTTGATAAATCGTGGAAATTAAAATTATCGTTCGACTCTGTTGATTCCGTAATAAATGTGGCTGAGAACTTTCCAGGTTGGAAAATGTTCAATACCTTGTTTAATACATCAACTATGCCTTCACCATTATCTTTAGTAAACGGATAGTTCGTTTCGAAAGATGCATATGACCATCCCGATTCTGGCGTAATATGCAATGTGTAGTAGAACCCTCCTTTGTTAGTAATGGAATTTGATGAGTACCCACAAGGACTGAATGAAAACGCATCATGAATAAATTTAAATTTATCTGAGTTACTAGGGGATGATTCCTTTTGACATTCATCTGAGTCTAATTCCATACTGTCTGATAAAGAAGGTGACGGCAAGTGATTAGAGCTAAATCTCCTAGTAGGTCCTTCAAAAATAGAATCTAATTTTGTCTTCAACATAGTTTGCATTCCCATGTCATGTCCAAGATCGTGTTCTTCTTCTTCGTTCGTTTCTTTGATTAACGACTCAGCACCAGGCTTCCTATCTGCTATGAAGTTTTCAGCTCTAATAGGGTTTAATTCAGTCATTAATATTTCAAAAGTTTGGTCACGAGGACCTTGACAATTCTCATTAGAAAGTTCATCATCTCTACCTCCCATATACAAGTACCAATGATCATCGCCGATAAAATCACCAACAATGTATGACTTGCCGTTTTTGAAGTATTTGTTCAATAACGTAACTTCTTGCTCCCAGTTTCTGTGTACATGCTTTTGCTTATCTGGGAACATAAAAGACCTTCTCGAATAAAATATTTTATAGGCATTAAAATCATGAAAGTCCATGCCTTCAACATATTGATTGACAATTTCAAATAATTTTTCAAGACATGCCAAGGTTGTGGTAGTTCCACACGTCTTTAATATTAGTTTATGGGGAAATACAAACAACGATGATTCAGATAACAAATAAGCGTCCATGAATTTTGATGATTTCATGGATAATATTTTACAGTTAACCAAGTCCAAAACTTTAACCCATTTTTCTAAAGGAATACTACGTAAACCTTCAGACAGCTTTGGGATATCATTTTCTGATTTGAAAAACCAGATTTCTAATAACTTTTCAGGCCCTTCAAAAGCAAATGTTGAATCTAAATTCGCAGATAACTCATGATCAACGTAAGTATCTTCATCGTAAGCTGGAGCAACCATTTATAATGCTTTTTTTTTTGGTTTTAATCTAATTGAATCTAATATAGAACTACCTGTAAATCAGATGATAATTCAAGTATTAAAAACGTTATTAGGTGGATTGAAACTTACTCTTATTAATTAAAAGTGATCAATAATTAAGTAACAATTGAAACGAAGAGAGAAGTAGCAAGAAACGTTTCAATGATAGTTAATTAGTATTAAAAACTCACCGGTGGAAGGGGAAGATCAACAACCAAGTGAAATGTTTATGTCAACAAAATAAGACGGAGTGAATGATGAATCTTAAATTAAAAATTAATTTATAAGATTTAAGTACGTGTTATTTTTTTAATAGTATGTTGTGATATTAAAGCAAGTAGGACTTTAAAAAAAATAGTTGGTGTTATCCAGGTTCAATTAATTTACTTTGGAGCAAAATACGTCGTGATTCTCTTTTAGGCATATAACTTTTCAAATAAGATTCAATCGAAAGCTATGCACAATTTATTAATTTTCGTCGGATCTCTATCTATTCAACCCAGTTATCCTTTAATTAAATATATTGTGAATAAATTAATGGTAAATGAAAATTTTCAAATCTGAATCTAAGTTGTACGGAACGAATCAGCTGTAGTTTTTTCAGATTCAATTTATCTAAAAATTGATTATAAATACCCTTAGTCGTGTAATTAGTTAATGAAAAATGCAATATCTGTTGATTGGCACAACAAATTGATAATAATACAATAGGTTAAGTGTTGCTATACGACTTCATATTGAAAATTTTCAGTCTCATGACGCAAAAAAATTAAATGTTTAACTTTTTGTGTCACTTTATCAGATCGATCACATTAAACTTGTAACATTAGACAAAACCTATATAAATATATAATGAAATAGTAATAAATTCTAAACTTATATCAACTGAATTAAACGCTTGAAACAATTTCACTTGCATTTCTCAACACATCGACCATCCTCAAACATTCCTTTCTCTTTTGAACAGTCAATTCATTTTCTTTTACCAAATCAGCCAAATCAGGGGAGTTGTACAACTTCTCCAATAATTCTTTTTGGATTTCTTCTTTTGATCTTTCAATCAACTTCAACATGATCGCTTTTGGAACAACGTCTGCAACCGTTCTCTTCACAATATTAAAATAGGAAGAAATCAATAATTTGATAACTTCAGTTTCCATCGTTTCTCTTTCTGTCATACTTCCAGTCGCTCTTAATACTGGTGGAGGGGCTTCCATGGATTGTAGTCTTTTCTTATTTTTAGAAGAGAAAAATCCGCCAAAGAACCCGTTCGCCTCTTCTTTTGATTGTGGCTGTGGTTGGTTCTGTTGAGAAGGTGGTAATGGCTTACCGGTTTTAGGATCAAGCGCCACTTGTGGTTTTGGGTGGAACTTTTCTTCGACTATCGCCATAGCCTGGGAACCCTTTAATAAATCAGGATGGGCCGTGTTAACATAGGTTTCTTCTGACTTGATTATATCAGTCACGAATTTATTGGTCGGAATTAACTCTTCTCTTAAAAGTTGGATAAAAAGTTGAGACAATTGTTCCTTTAATGATGGGTAGCGAGAATATTGAGGTTGAGAAATAATCTGCGACAAAATACGGACCAATTCATCAAAGATTAAATTAATACAACGGATTGATGGGTCTTCCATTCTGTGGATTTGTTGTTTGACAAGGACTTCAAATGCTTGGGTACCGACAAATAACGATGGTGCCGAACCCGAAGTGTTGTGCATGATGGTTCTGATATCAGCATCTTTAATCTGATCAAATGGATCTAACGCAGTGATACCGTTCTTATAAATTTCATGGAATACAAACGAGATACGAGCACCACCACTTAATTCTTGCGAAGTTAACTCTCTTGCCTCACCATTCAAAATGCCATTGTAATCTTTGGTAAAGTTCGTAATCATGTTAAGTGCAATGGATGTTGGAGATTCGGACATCTCTGGTCCCAATAAACTCAATTCATTTTGGTATTTCTTTAAAGAGTGCTCAATTCTCATTTTAATATCTGGCAAAGTGCCCTTAATATGGTGCAATAATATACCGTTCAATTTCTTAGCCAAATACGGAGTACCACAATAATGTGCCTTTGCTTTATACGATGGATGATTTTCGAAGAATGATCTTTCATCCTGTAAAGCATCCCTAATAGTTTTCTTAACTTCGATATCCTTTTGACCTCTATTTATCACAGGAACGTAGCCAAATCTTAAGGGAATGACTCTACCGGCCAAAATATCAATAACATCAGTACCTTGATCCATTAAATCAACCTTGGTTAAAACACCGATAGTTCTCGAACCTTCTGGATCGACTTCTCTTGCCAACTTTAATCCATCGGAATTAGCCAAATCAGTATTGGCCGCATTAACAGACAATATAATAGCGTTAGGCTTAGAAATGAATTTCATAAGCATTTCTCTAATTTGCCTTTCAATATCTTTAGGCTGATCACCAACAGGGACCTTTGTTAAACCAGGTAAATCAACCAAAGTCAAAGTTAAGACGTGGGGAGAATAAATTCTCAAATTGATTGGAACCGCCGAAATACCCAAGTTTTTACCGGTCTTGGCGTCTGTTTCTTTAACAATCTCTTCTCTGATTTCCTCGAAATTGTAGAACTTCTTATCCGGTAAATGCAAAAATTCACCCCATTCATCAGCGTTGTTTTCGGACGCTTGTCCTTTATCATTAGTGGTATGAATCTCCAATAAATCCTTGGATGATTTTGGCGTCGATCTTTTATTGTTTAATTGTAAAACTAATGGTCTTCTAGTAACAATACCTGTACCTCTAGGTAAGAAATCTCTTCCAACAATATTTTCTAACACAGACGACTTACCACTAGATTGTGAACCAACAACCGTTATTTGAGGCAAATCAACTGGGGAAGAAGAACCCCCACCTAATGGCGCTAACGCATCCTGAAGCTTGTTAATGGTAGCAATTAAAGTCTCATCCATTGCAGTATCTAATATAAATTTACTTCTATTTCTTGTATGTCCCGTGTTTGCCTTCTCTAAGGCTAAGTTTGATCTTCATATCGAGGTGTTCATTTGTATTTTCACACACACACGACCATAATCTTCTTTATACTATTAATATTGAATACATACTAACAAAATCTATCTATAAAACTATTACTAGCCGTATAACTAAAGCCTTTGAATAGTTCATTTCTAATGCAGTCCGAATCTTCTGGGATGTTTATACCTTGATTGCCGCTGATGTCGCTGATGGCCATACTGGTAAATTCTTCGGAAAAGTTTTCTGCCAAAATCGGATCCGTTATGATTGGAATGATAGGTGGATTGCAGGAATCGTTTTGGGCTTCCAAAGATTTCCAGTTGAGTTTGCGGAAGAACCTGTGGTTCTCAAATAAGGTCCATTTCTCGTCAACAGGAAATCTCTTGGCAGGGTTTTTGTTTAATAATTTGTTCAAAAGGTCTTTTGCATCCATTGAAAAGTAGAATGGCATTCTCAATTTGTTCTTAATAATCTTGTCTTGGATCGCCTTATGCGAGTTACCTGTAAACGGTGGTTTACCAGTCATCATGTCGTAAATGACGCAACCTAACGACCACCAGTCAACTAGATAGTCGTATTTATCGCCTTTCAAAATTTCTGGCGCCATGTATTCGGGTGTTCCAATGATAGACATACAACTATCTTCAGAATGCGCGTCAATGCTCTTGGAGAGACCAAAATCTGTTAAAACCAAGTGGCCAGCACTATTGAGCAAGCAGTTTTCCGGCTTCAAGTCCCGATAGACAATGCCTAACTTGTGTAGGTGTCTCAACCCAAGGGACATTTGCGCCGCATAAAATGCAACGTCTTCTTCTTTGAAAACGTTTCCTAGCGAATTGTTCGAAGTCAAATGATGAAATAGCTCCCCTCCAGGAATATATTCCAAAATGAGGTAGAATTTGTCCGAGTCCTGCAACGCATAAAATAGTTTTACAATGTTAGGGTGATGCGTTATATTGGTAAGGATTTTTCTTTCTGAAATTGTGCGTTTCACTTGCTTCGTATGAAAATCAACATGCTTCTCGTGGATGTTAATAGCCGGCTTTCTTAATTGCTTCTGCGCAAATAGCTTGTTACTATGTTTGTCCTGAACCAAGTGAACCTTACCATACGCTCCTTTTCCCAATACCTTTACTGGTGTGAAATCTTTTAATACCTTTCTTCGTGCATGAAGTTCAGGGTCGCTTTCATCAGAATTTTCATAATTTGGCGGAATTATCAAGTCCTGCGACGTTACCGAAGCTGTTGATTTAATAGATAACCTACGATAAACCGACGACCTTCGTCTCGAAATATTTCGTGGGAACGACGTGTCAGAAGACACTGTAAGCTGGTTCCCATTATAGGGTCTTGCATCTAGTTCATCGGGGCCAAGACCATCATCTAACATGACGTCAGTAAAATCATTGGCGAGCTTTTCTTCGTCAAAGGAAAAGACAATAGACATATCCTTCACTTATGTTTCTGATCATCTATAAGTTAACTTAGCGCAATACCATATATTCATATATTTTTGTTAAAAACACTTTCTTATATATATGTTAAATAGCCCGAATGAACAATAAAAATGCATGCTCGGTAAAATAGCGATGAGAATCCGTTCCAAGAAAATTGGCTATTGTCAAAACGCCTAATTCAATAACTAATCTACCACATACACATTGATTTGCAAGTCGTTGAAATTATGTAAGACACCTTCCGTGTTCTCCCATGGCACACCAAAAAGACCAGCATTGATTTTTGGCATATTCACAACCATGTCCCCGTTTTCCGTAGCTTCGACTTCTTTTTCTCTTTCAAGCAGCTTCAATTGAAGATCCAAGTCTTTCATTGATAATTCCGTGTTAGAAGCTATTTCCTTGGGAGTAAGCTTTCTTTTTCCGAAGAAATCACTGGTAAAAAGACATGCCACGTAAACGATTTTTTTGCCATTATCGTTACCAGGATCACTGGGACTTGACGGGATCAATAGAGTTGTCCCGAGAAGGCTTGATAGGTCCTTTGAGTGCTGGCTGCAGTAACCTGAATATATCTGGTACGTGGATGGGAATTTGTGTAAGAAGACAGTAGCTATTCCCCCACCCCATGAACCACGACAATTGCAAGCATGAGCATAGATCGAAATTGCAGAACTTCTCGATGGTGTATGTGTGAATAGATCACCTTTGATATACTTGATCATAACGACAATTTGGATATAGTTTTGTATGAAAAATGAAGAGTGTAGGTTAAGGGGGACCCCATATTTGCCTGTCGCAACCATAAATTTTCTTTTCGTAGAAGTACATCAGAGATTGACCATCTTGGATTTTTATCAAATGGGTTGGTTAAATTAGTGTTTATATTTATTATAGACATATCTAAAAGAATTATAAGAGTATCGATATTCTTTCACCGGCCGACTCATGTTGAACATTGTTATATTTGAAGCCATTTTCTGAGCCACAACCAAATACATTTTCCAAAATGATCGTATCTTCCGTATCGTTCAGTCTATATGACTGTTCTTCATTGGAACATTCAAATGTGAGTTTATTCTTTAACGAATCATTATCAAAGTTTGGCGTCATAGAAAACCTGTCACTGGGAGTCAACATATAAAATTCAATTCTATCTCCAACATCTAGCTTAGCTTCAGGAGAAATCGCCAATATGTTAGCCTTTGTGCCCCACTCACCCCCGCCTGCAGTAACCTTGAACCTTTGAGCTATATCCAGATTCTTTTTAAATATTTTAACATAAACTTGAGTATCTTTAGAACCGATACTCATTAATCTATCATTTTGTTCCAAAAAGCTGGCGGCAGATTTTTTATTGATTGTTTTGATCAAGTTACCAATATAGCTGCTTAGTATTAAAGGTTCGGAATCAGAATTGTATAATGGAGTCCACTTATCTTCCGATTCAATTTTTGGGGTTTCTTTAAATAAATTGGTAGGTAATGTGACTGTTAAATCACACAATGTTTGACCTGAATCAGCTTGCTTATCCAAATGACTTGGTTGAAAGTAAAACAACGTCACTAGATTAGTAGTAGAAAATACGGTATTTGCAAGTTTTAAATCAACCTTGGAGTCTGCATGTATGTTGATTGAAAAATTGGAGTCAATGATCTTCCAGTTTCTGTTTGCTTGTATCACATGTACGCCATCACTTTCTTTAGGTTGCTTATGTATATCATCTCTTTCGTCTAATTGAACAGACTCATTAATTTCAATATATTTGTCTAACCACATTTCGGAGATTCCATGATGTTGGGAATTCGGGATTATGCAATTCACTCCGGCAGCTATTACTTGTACGCCATTCTTTTGGTATAAATGAATCGATTCTTCTATCAGCTTTGAGAGCAAAGATGGAGTAGATAATAGAAGTAATGATTTAGGAGCGAATTTAGTCGGTGGTGAAAGTTGGAAATTGACTGGATTTATAGAGGTTTTTATATAAACTTCAGATAATGGTCGAAACAAGGAAAAACTTCTTATAGGTGTGAAATTTGAGCTTCGTAATTTCATTATGTCTATATTCAATAAAGGGGGATGATTAATTCAAAATGCTTGATTCTGCTTCAATGCGAAGTTAACAAAAAATTCTTTATTACGACATCTTATATACTATTTATTTTTCTATTTCGTCAATTGTTCTTTTCTTTGGAATTTCTGCAGATTTTCCATCTAACTTTATATTCTCTTCATCTTTATCATTGTACACACCACGTTGTACTGTATTTCTTGTCGAATCAAAATCATGGTTCTTAACATCACCAAATTTTTCAATGACTTCTTGTTCACGTTCGATTAAAGGTACAATTCTTTCCGAAAATTCGTCCAATTCTTTCTGAACATTGACATCATGCCCATCATCCAAGACCTTCTTCAAAACAGGTCCCCAAATTCTTTCGTCCCTATTTTCAAAATCCGATATTTTAAATACATTCTCTCCCAATTGCCAATTAGATTGTCTTACTCGTATTAATTCAACCATATATGCAGATGTTTCTAATGCTCTCCCGTAGTCGCTTAACAAGCTTCTTATGTAAGTACCAGATGAAACATCCGCAGTCAAATGAAATAAAGGCAATTTTTCGGGAAGTTGATCACCAGTAATAGCTTTGGGTTTACCAACCTCTTTCGGTAAATTTTCTGTCTCTGTGTTAGCCAAGTATTGTTCTGAGAAGTATAACGGTGAATCATTCAAAGTTGGGTTATTTGATAATTCGTGTTCTTTCGGTTTACCTTGTTCATCTAATTCACTTTGCAATGTTTCAAAGTTATGATTAATGCTTAACGAATCTTCTTCATGTACTTTTATATCAAACACCTTAACTTGTCTTGCCTTTATTGGCATTGGTAATGGAATACCTTCTCTTGCATAATCATACAACGGTTTACCGTTCATTTTCAATGCTGAAAATATGGGTGGTGTCTGTTTAAGATCACCGACAAATTTTGGAGCAGTTTCTTTAATCATTTCTTTAGTTACGTGACTTACTTGGTTTTTCGTAAGGATTTCTCCTTCAGAATCTCCAGTTGTTGTCGAAATACCCAATAATGCTTTCGTCTCGTAAGTTTTATTACATTCACTAAGATAATATTGCAATTTTTTAGTTCCTAATCCAACACCGACGACCAAAACACCTCTAGCCATAGGATCCAAAGTACCACCATGACCAATTTTGACTTTTAATGACTTTATTTTCTTATTAATTCTTTCCTTGGTCCATTTCTTATCAGTCCCTAATGCTTGGGCTGCTTTGTTCTTAGCTTCATCTAAATCGTTCTTGAAAATTTCCGATTTCGTGAAAATAGCCTGAATGTCACCTATAAATTTAGATGAGGTTACACCAGACGGTTTCTCGATTGCAAATATACCGTTCATAGTTTTCGGTCTATACCTGAACATATACTTATAATTTCGAGGAGAATAGTTGTCAATAATTTCTTAAGGCCATAATATATGTGCGCATTAAGTGATGAGGTACCGATGGTGTATATATACATATATTTACAATTTACGTTACCTCGATTTCGATTGACGATAAGCGTGTATTTGAAGGAGTTTAACTATTGAATTAGGTAGTAAGATTTGGTCTTAGTTTCACTGGGGCTTATTCAGGCTTTAGTATTTGAATATCAAGCTAGATAGTTAGTAATGTTCGTGACAAACCACGTAAATAAACAATACATACAGATAAATAGCCACTTTTCCTAGGCGATAGAATCTTCAAACCGGGTCTATTGCCAAGCATTTTGAGATTGATGTCATTTTCAATATACCTTTCTAGTTGACCTAGCTTACGCTTAGAATAACATTCTATGAAGAAGTTATTGACGATCTTATTATAAAAGTTAGCACTGAGAAGATCAAGTATGCTGTCAGTTAGATTCCAAATATTGTATGGGTCAAATGCAAGGTATAGACATGAATTTATATTATCGATAATGATATGAAATTCTTGCTCAGTCATGTAATCCGGAATTAAGGGGGTAATTGAAGTATCACCGAAAGTGTTGTTGTCATATATTCCAACCGCTTGGAATGAGTGCCCGCTTTTATCATTTATGGCTGCTGGTTCAGAACCAGGCGTATATGCTGAAAACTGTGGAATTATATCAGATAGTTCTATCGTATTAAAAATCCTCGGTATCCTAATGATTCTTGTCGTTGCATATGCTGACGAATCAGCTGGAACATGGTTATTAGGGAAATGGTTTACAACTATGGACTTTGCTTTCGATTTATTTTGGGAGGATGGGTGGGCTTCATAATTCTCACTTAGGTATTCATGATAATTGAAGAATAATAATGGCTCCTTTCTATCAGCATTTTCGTCATTGTTTATGTTATTCTCTTCAGCAGCATCTTTAGAAGTTGATTCCTTCATGAATATATCTAATTTTCAATACAAGTTTGTACTGCTGTGCATTTCAACGAGCTGTAATTAATTGCAATTGTTTCAGTGGAATTGTAGAGTTTGTGAAAAAAAAAAATGATTTCGCCCAGGATCGAACTGGGGACGTTCTGCGTGTTAAGCAGATGCCATAACCAACTAGACCACGAAACCATTTCTTGTTTTGTGTTTATCAAACATTATATCATATTTAAAAGGGTGATGTTTAAACAATTTATATACACAACTTCTAAAATAATTCAATAGTTGATGCCTATATAAAAGCTTTTTCTTCAATATAAGTTTTTTTCTTATTCCATTTTAAATAAAAATGAAAAGCATATCCGAGTGATTTAGGCTTCTATATTTGTATCCAAGAATATTAAAAAGTATGTATTAATGCTGTTATTGCTACCTAGAGTAGTGAAAGATCAAGAGAATATGTTAGTTTTTTATGATGATAACGAGTCCGAAGGACTCCATTTTAAACCCAGCTCAATTGATTAATCTGTTTCATGATAAGACCTTTTTAGATAACTGATTTAAAGAATTTCGTAGTTTCCTGATTTTGAAGAATATCTCGTTTGAGAGATGCCAATTAGCCGTTAATGCAGCCAACTAACAACTTTTAAGATTTTTTAGGCAATTACAAACGGTACTCTTCACTGATGAAGAGTATTAACATATAGATCGTATACAATCAATACAAGACGTTGCAACTAAATTATTTGTCAATTAAGTGTAGATTATTTAGTGCCCAGTAGAAAATTTTTTCGCATGCACAATCGCTTGAAAATTTCGTAGTTCGGCCATATTGATTATTGTACCATTATTTTACGTTAAGCTTACACCCTGTGGAAACAATAGGCAGAGACATGATTCCTTTAAGACAATTAGCATATAGGAACTTGCCTAGGACAAGTATACTTAGGACTAGAGTGCACGTTTTAAGTGGCACTCGTTTTCAGTCAAGTGTTCAAGCACCAAGTAATGAAACTAAAGTTGTGAACGAAACAAAGCATTTTCAAGGTAAGCGAAAGACTTCTAAATTCAAGCCTGTAAATAACAAATTGAGAGACATAAGTGGTCAAGTCCGGGCATCAGTCAACTCCTCAAGTAATGATTTGACAGAATCTATTGAAATTTTGGAAGAAGGATTGAGTTATTTAAGAGAAATTCAACAGGTCGAAGGTCTTAGCGATGAGACAATTTTCTCTATTTTTCAACCGATTTTAGCTTCCATTATCGATAAATCGTTAGAAGCTTCTTACAATATTGGTAACAGATCTGCGAGTGAAATCTTGGATATTTTTATTACATATAATGTTGCCCATGCATACCATTTCACCAAAGTTATTATACATGAGTTAAAGAGTGGTGAAGAAAGACAAGTCATGTATGAAAATGTTTTGGGTTACTGGATCAAATTTATTGAATACTCAAAGGTTTCTAATAATCCATATGTATTTAAAATGTATAGAGTCTTGAGGGAAAATGGTTTCCATCAGAATGATATTAAGAATCTTGCATACTATGCATATGTTCAAGCCTGCTTATTACAAGACGTTAAATATGACTTCAAAGATGCCTTGAAATTGATGCAAGCAGAAGAATTACCAGAAAGTTTTCAAATCAAAAGAACTATTATGTCGTTAGGTTTGAATAAAACTTTGAGCAAGGACTTTCAATTGTTTGAAAGGAAATTAGAAGCGTTCAATTTAGAATCATTGGATCCTAACGGATCAATTATTGTTAATAAGATCAATAATGCAATTATTCATTCAGATGTTAATTTACTTAACAAGGTATACGAACAAATGCAAGATGCGTCAATTAAGAACAGTAAGCCAATCAATGAGAACACTTTGATTAGATTGATGAATGGTTATTATGAGTGTCAACAACATTCTAAGGTTTTCCAAGTTTTCCAGCAGATGATTCAAAACGGTATTGAAAAACCAAGCATCACTTCATGGGATTTTGTTATCAGATCAATGGGACATCCTAGTTACATTCGTGGATTGAGCAAAGAACAAAGAGATATGACGGTCAATAACATTGAAAGAACAGTTGAGACTATTGTTGAAAATGGTACAGAATTAACCCCAAAGACATTATCCATTATCATTGGTTGTTTTGCAAACTTAGACAGATTTGACAGAGTTGATGAATATTTAAAGAAATACAGTACCCAAGGTGACGGTTCTTTAAAGGTTATCCATACCACCAATAATAATATTTTGATCGGACTTTTATTGAATAAGAAGGTTGCTGATGCCGAACAAAAATTGAAAGAATTCATGGAAAATGGCTCGAGCTATATTCCTTCAACCACTACAATGAATTCGTTCATTAACTATTATGCTAAGACTAAGAATTATAAAGCTGTTGATGGGATCTTGAAATTTATGAAACAACACAATATTCCTGACGAAGTAGGTACTTATACTATTGTTATTGATTTATACTTCAAATTGCATCGTGAAAAAGGTTTTGCTCCGGACATTCAGGAATTGTTGTCCAGTTTCGAAAACACGGGCGTCAATGGTCTTCAAATCAACGAATACACTCTTGCAACTTTGGTTGACGGATTGGTTAAAGATGGTACCAATTTAGCAGCAGCAAGAGTTTTATATGAACATATTTTTGAGAAGAATAAACTCTCACCACAGACAATGACATCTATGATGAAGGGTGAATTGGATTATGGATTAATCGGTAATGCGGAAACCATTTTTGATAAGTACATCAAAACAGTGAGAAACGATCCAAGAATTTGGAATCTTATGATTAAGTCATTGTTGACCAAACATGATGATTTAGCATTAAATTACTATTTGAGATTTAGGGAACAATCGAAGTTGAATTTGAAGGTCCAACCAAATTATTATACATTTTATTTCTTACTTTCTCATTATTTGAAGAAGGGTAAAACCGACCAAATCCAATTTTTGATTAATGAAATAGCTGATAAAACAAGTGGCGATTTGGGATACGAGTTGCCAAAGATGCTCCGCTCATTGATCGATAAATATGAATTCTCACCAAATTTGTTACATGAAATTAACAAGTCTAATTAATAACAATTAGATACAACTTGTATATAGTTAAATTTTATTTACAATTATTTACATTCGCTACTCATAAATAAAAAATTATCAGCATACCACTATTGAAGAAAATGTACAAGAAAGCCATAAAATATGCACTACAAATCATTAAATTCACCCATTGCTCGTTTCCATAACGGCGTCGACCAATATGAAAACCTGTCGTACGCATTGGATGGACCATCCAACGCTGGTCTTGTATCTAATATGAAAGAAGGCATTCCGGTTTCTTCGTCATCAGGGGCTCCATAATAGTCAATCACGTATCTGACCTGTTCCCAGCCTTTGCTCTTCCCTAAGGATCTTAACACCGTCCAGTCATGTCTGTCGAATGGCGGTTGAGTGTTGAACGTGTCAGGGAAGAGTTTACCTAACCAAAGATACATCGACGCCCTTGGTGATAAGTCATGGGGTCTTCCTGTGAATCTTAACAATCTTGGTTCCAATTTTGTTCTCTCGGTATATTTATGTTCCCACTCTAAAATTTGCTGCCATGCACCCTCGTTTAAAAAGTTGTGAACGTCAACCATTGATTCGACTGCGTCTTCAGGTATACCCTGGCCCTTACCTTTTTTCAACATTGCATTCAACATTTGCTGGGGCGATGGATACTCCCAAAGTCCGTGGTCTTCCTTTTCTCCCTTTGGAATAGAAGATATGGTTCTTTCCGTTGACAATGAGACTCTTTGTCCCGGAGCTCTTTCCGATGAAATAGCCATCGGCATGTTGTTAAGTGGATTCAATATCTCATCGTCATTCTTGATGGGGCATTCGCTTGCTAAAGATGTGGGCTTAACAGGACACACACCTTCCGCTGCCTCTTGTTTCTTTAATAAATTATGGTCAACAGGACATTTAACTGCCTGTGTATTTGCGT
The DNA here is from genome assembly GCA_900186205.1 of Debaryomyces psychrophilus. Classification (NCBI taxonomy): domain Eukaryota; kingdom Fungi; phylum Ascomycota; class Pichiomycetes; order Serinales; family Debaryomycetaceae; genus Debaryomyces; species Debaryomyces psychrophilus. The sequence goes on along the minus strand of FYBW01000005.1, from coordinate 409,365 downwards.
TTTTATCAGCCCAAAACCAACCCATGATAGTGTGTTTTACTAGTGTGTATATATATGAGAACAACTTAATCATTCGGATAATAAAAAAAAACCTACATCACCAGTCACGTGAAAACTACAAATTGTTCGATTTTAGGTTTTTGTAACCACACCGATTACTTTGCTAGGGATACATTACCGTAGCACACATGTAGGCGTAAATGCCACCCATCATGTCAGACCGATGTTCGCCAAGCAACAACTAGTTGTTACAGTACTATTACAAGGCTGGGCTATTCTACCACGCTAGGCACTGAACGATGGGCGTTCGGGTATAGTATTTATAGTATTACAGAAATATTACCAGTTTCCAAGAAGTATCTCCCAGGTTTTTGTCTGTAACGAGTGCATGTATAATCGACTTATATCCCCGCTACTCATCGCTCGTCAAATAATTGTTGTCAATTCATGTTACACTTAACTGTTGCTTTTTTGCGATGCCTATTAGAGGCCGTAGTGCACTATTGTTATCCTCCAGGAGACCGGGGCGCCAACTATTTCAGAACCCCTATTGTACATTGAGTTGATGGAACATGCAATAAATATAACTCAAGAAATCCTGAAACCGCGGGTGTTGGCGGGGGTTGAAGCCTTTTCATGCACGACATTTTAGAAATTATTGGCAACGAAGACTTACCGATATCTTAATTAACTAATTTATCCGAGTAGGGAAGTTATTGGTTGGCTAAATATGGACAGATTAGTCTTTAACTATTAGGACGTGCGTTCAAACGTCAGGCAACATACTTTCTTATTCAGTTACTTGGGGACAATGCGGTTGAAGCGTTGATGGTATCCAAGAGGCATTACTTAACCTTGGTCTCTTGGAACCCCAAGAAAACCGCGTGGGCGTTCCAGGTTTTGTCCAATGGCTTAATAAATGGCGGTTTGTTGTAAAGCACAAGGTAACCAAATATGAAATCATCACTATAGAGTGCTCAGCAGTGTCCATACAAGCGAAAAAATATCCTGGTAAAAACAGGGTATCGGTAAGCCGTAATCATCGTGTGTTCCGACAGCCATCACGACGCAACTATGTAGAAGCAATGATGTCTGTGGGGAGTGTTAGGGTACGATGTCTAGACTCGCCAGGGATAAACCTGGATTGGGTTGTTGACGGCTCGCTAACAATAGAGTTCGACCACGCAGCCCCTGGTATCAAAAGATACAAGGGTGTGGTGGATCCTTGGGGTAGCGCCTATTGTGGGTAAGACGCTACAGCGGCGCTTAAAGTAGAAAATTGTTAATTAGTAGGGATACAGGAACGGTTAAAACCTGCCCGTTCTTTATGGATGTATGGATGTGGAGATGTATCGATGCCACTTTTGTTTTTGGATCGGCGTTCTTAGATCCGCTTTACAGAGATAACACCTACTGCTGCACAAATACGAGACACGCGCATGAATCCTACGTCTCATTGCGTTTGACAAAGATTACTTACATAATCCGGAACCAATATATGTCTAAAATACACTATGTAGAATCTACGTCTCGCAAGGAGTTGTAGTGTTCGCCCAAGCCAAACGAATGTCTGAAGAAAGCTAACCTCAACTCCGGGTCAGTACCGTCTTCGTTGATGGTGATGGGGGCCGCCCCGGCCATCAAGACCGTGATGGGGCAGTTGTACTCGTTGGCCAATGCCATGATCTCCATGTCGGACCCCCACATCGCCGTCGTGGTGAGTTCGGTAGTATAGTCAGCGAGATCTCGTAATGTGTTGGTGTTCTCGTCATACAAGAACGGAACGAAGTCGTCAGGATGCATCTCCATGTAGCGCGCGGCCGTGTCTCGTAGCTGCTGGATGGGCACGTCTGTGGAGTGTCTCTGCGACAATTGGTCCCGTATGGAAGCGAACAAGCAATGTCCATCGGGCTTGATTTCGTGTACCGTTAAATTCGCCTGTGCGATAAGCTGTTGCATCGAATCGTGTTCCATTTTTCGGTAGTCAACGTCGTTCTCCGACTCCTTGCGTGCCTCTTCCCTCACCTGGTCCTCTTTCGCATTTCGTTTAGCAAGTCGCTCCTTCGCCCGGTTTCTTTTGGGTCTGTGTGCGTCGCAGGTATCCCCGTCGCCCGTCTCCTCCTTCTCCGCGGAGTCGTTTACAGTTGTGGCTTCCATCTGCGCGAGCAAAGTCTGTGGATCGATTTCGCGTACTTGTTCGTCATTGCTGATAAATCCGTCCAACGCCTGCCATTCGTGCCGGTGCTTTTCGTCCAAGCTCGCCTGGAGCTCGCTACACCTACAGAGCACGCCTTTTCTCGTTTTCTTTGTGGCCTGTTTCTTCATGCCCGTGATGGTGCCCATCAAGTTCTTCTGCTCGCCCTTGTGTCTTTGTACCATCTTCTCCCTGGTTTCTGTACTAGTCTCGTCGCCCATCGCCCGTGTATTGTCCACTTGTATGTGAATTTCTGTAAATCTGCTGTCAGCCTACGTCTGGCTGTCCACAATGCGGGAATAGGAAATGTAAGGATCTAAAATACCTGCCCTGTAGTTACGAATACGTGGGCAGTAAAAAACGATTAAAAAGTTTTATTTCCCAACCGAAGATTACGTAACCGAAAGTGTGTTCCGCTCCAAATAAAATAAGTTCTGAAATACAATGTCCTGAAAATATAATGTGCCAGAGTAACACGACGATCCCGGGCCACAGGCGATCCTCCACGTTATTCGTGTAACCGGCCGATGACTTTATTCGTGGAACGCCACACCACGGAAGAAGTCCCCGTTCTGCACACTGGCCATATCCGTCAACCATGAAAGGCGCGGAATGTCTTCAGTGGGAAAACCTTTTGTATGGTCGGACATCGCAGTTGGTGGTGTTACCATTATCGCATTGCGGCATGTGAGGAAGGCCACGGACCGGCCATAATCCACATGTAGGTTTCCACCCGATAAGGTTCACGACATTGCTCGTAGCCAACTCGACTACCTGCCCAACGACGCCAACCACCATCCCCTCTGCGTTTGACGACAGTAACACGGTGTCGCTGACGTCGCATCTTCAGCAGCACCATTTTACTGTGGTGGGTCGCCAGTACGTGACTTGCAGACCCGTGAGACGCATTTCTAGTCTCCTTGACCCTGTTGCACTGCCAGTCGATAAAATGCTTTCTTTCTATTGTTACTATTGTAACGGATGTGAGGAGTGTGTGTAACCTTTCAGTTGAAAAATAGGAGGGTTGTAGCAGAAAATCCTGGTTGTAGAGGTAGACCGATCGACAACTGAAAAATATATATAAGGACGTAAATCATAAAACTTTGGTGAAACTAAGTGATTGTAACGACATCTTTAGTTCTATACACATATCTCTATGATTAATTCAGTTTAATTGTATTACAGTCATTCGTTTCAGCCAGTTTTTCTTATACATCTTACCACCGAAGAACCAAAGTAATCTCTGTTGGACACACCCACCATGGAACATCGATTAAACATAGACGAATACCAGGTGGACATCCTACGCCACTTGAATTCGATCCAAAACAAGACGGCACCGAATCTTTCGTTGATTCAGCAACAACCAGAGATCAATTTGAAGATGAGGCCGTTATTGCTAGACTTTTTGATGGACGTGATTAACAAGTTGAACCTTTCGTTGTCGACGTTTCCGCTCACCGTGAACCTCATTGACAGATACTGCTCCACGCAGATTGTGAAGAAGCAGCACTACCAGTTGTTGGGGTTGACGAGTCTCTGGATCAGCTGCAAGAACTTGGACGCGAAGTTCAAGATACCGTCGTTGTTCGACTTGTGCAAGATGTGCTGCAACTGCTACGACAAGAAGCTTTTCCTTGAGATGGAGAACCATTTGTTGAAGTCGTTGAGCTGGATGATCAGCTACCCAACATTCGACCAGTTCATCGAGATCTACATCACCATGTTGGACTCGACCAAGCTCGTCAACACCCCTGCGGCCAACAAGACCAACGTCAAGACCATGGCAGTGTACATCTGTGAATTAATCCAGTTTTACCCGAACATTTATTTCAACAATAGTCCATCACAAATAGCATTAGGAGGACTATTGACTAGTTTGCTTATTTGTGACGTCCCTGTCGAGTTGGCGGGTGTTTTGAAGCACTTGAACTCGCACTTGGACCAAGACTTCGACCTCGCATCGTTCAATGCGTTCTTCAAGAACCTATTGAAGATACTAAAGTGCCCACCTCCCTCGTTGAAGCTCAAGTACTTCAGCGAAACTGGGTGGTCGCTCAAGTTGATGAAGACCATGATCAAATATGTTAACGACCAGAACTCGAACATAACCCCGATTACTCCAAAATTCCAGATCCACGAACAACGATCTCACACCAACAACTACTCCAACTTCCCAAGAACCCCTGTCTCCAACAACATTTCCCCTAGAATTCAGCTCCCTCCGCATTCGTCGGCGCCGATTACCTCGCATTCCTACAATCTTTCGATCAGCTCGTCGACAAGCGAATTGCTCCCATCTCCAAAGTCGTCGCCTGACAACATGTTGTTCGACTCATTTCCTACTAGATCACCCTTGAGCGTCCATCCCCCCTTGCTTATGCCTACAAACTTGAAGTGTTCGCACTCCAAGAAGAGATCCATGGACGACAGCCCCGCGGAGTCTCCGAACAAAAAATCGAGAGCTAGAAAGCCAGCTTTCTTCATCTCATAAATTGCATAAATCACTCATCATCATTCATTATTGTGTATCATTTTCTGCCGATAAGTGTCATTTTTCATTTTTCATTTTTCAAGTGTCCTTCATGAATGTATCTAGTACATAATTATTTAATACACTACTATTCAGTTTCCATGAATCCGCCTAGCGTCGATCGTTCATACTTAAATTGGCGTTTGCTATCTATGCACCTTCGTCATACCAGGATAGTGTATATATGCAGAATATATAATCTGGGTTTCCATGTGAACTGTCATGTAACGGTCCGTACGTATTCCTACTATTTTACTCCAATTCCAATACGAAGTAGTCGTATACCACCATTGTAGGTCAATTAAAGGTATCCAGCCGTGGCGTTGCTCGACCTAGACGTCGTCGTTCGTCATACACGGTGGAATACCTGTTATTAAAATTTGAAGTTTCGATATTGCCGAAAGGCGGTGAAAGGCGGTGAAATTATTAAAGTTCCTCATAATACTCGGAAACCATGTGCGACATCGATATAATAGAATATTGCTTCAAAAAAGGCAAATATGACGATTTGAAAATGGATCCTGATTACAGGTTTATTGCTCAAAACCTGTATTGCAATACTCGTGTATTGTAATCTTGGACATAATTTTGTGCGAGGTTATGATTTTTTAGATATCATCGCCAATATAAAATATATCTGGGCGAATGCACAATAACATTATAACATAATAGCCAAATGTATAACATAGACAATAGCAGGCAAGAATAGGCTATGGGAACAAAAAAAGTTAAACAAAACACTCAGGTGGCAGACATTTGCCATGACTACTCGATGTATAGGGTGACGAATATAAACGAGCAAATCGATCAAATTGCAGTTGAAAGCTTAAACCAAGAGGAATTTTACGCAAAATACATTAAACCTCGGAAACCCGTCAAATTCAGTAATTGTATTGATGAAGTAAATATAGAAGACTTTAAAATCGACAAGCTCGTGGATACGTTGGGGTTCAAGGGTGATTTAAAGGTGGAAAAGAGATACAAGGGGGGCTTTGGGACCAACCTTGAACGAGCGAAAATGAGCTTGGAGGAATTGGTTGAGAAGTTCGAGAGCGACGATGCAGGTTACTATTTGACGACGCAATACGAGGATGAAGATGAAGAGATAGAGGATGAAGACGAGAGTGAGAACGAAGGTTATGTGGATGAAGGAAAGTCAGACGGAGATAATAGCGAAGAAGATAGAGAGAACGAAGAAAATGAATCCGACCAGGCAGAACCGTTAGTCCAACCTGATGATGGCGACGAGTCTGATTCGTCCTTCGGATCGCTCGACATGGACAATCTACAGGATGATTTTGAAGAATCACAAGATGAGATGGACGAGTCCGAGGTTCGAGGAAGAATCCGTCAGTTGTTCCAGCCTCCGTTAACACATTTGTACAACAAGCTTCCTCTTACGCCGTCGTTATTCTCGATGTTGATTCCGCAACAAATCAATATCTGGATGGGGTATTCCAAGTCAAGCCAACCTCCAGCGGATTTGGGGGATCTCTCCAGCAAGTTTATTCCTGGGGCGGGAAGCTCGTCCGGATTGCATCACGACCATGCAGATAACCTCTACCTTTTGGTTTCTGGAACCAAGCGATTCTCATTATTTTCTCCGTACGATGCAGATAAGCTAGCTACGGTAGGCACCATATATAAGGTTTACAACTCGGGAGTCATCGACTACGAGAGGGATGAGAATGCCCCATCATGGAACCACGTCAGGGACGATGGTGCCATGGTGCGCGACGTTGCGAGGTGGCAATTATCCAGAGACGACATAGATCCAGAAGCGAAAAAGGAATTATTGGCAGTCGTTAATGAACAGGCGAAGACATATGATCATAAGCCCTCCAACCCTCCAAGTTTCTCGAATATTCCCCCGGTATTGTTGCACCTCGATGAGTTAGACGCGGAAGAACGCCGGAAACTCGTGTGCTTCAGTAACGAGCACTTTCCCGGTTTTTTGGATACGCCTAGATTGACGGTGTGGTTGAAGCCAGGCGAAATGTTGTACTTGCCTACGGGGTGGTTCCACGAAGTTTCTAGTTTTGGTTGTGATACTCCCAATGAAAACAAGGACAACGTACATATTGCATTAAACTACTGGTTCATTCCCTCCAACGGGGATTCTCTTCGCAAGGTGTACCGCGACTCCTATTGGGAAGAAGATTTCCAAAAGTCTAAGCACGCTATTGATTTGGCTACCAATGATTTCGTATCTTTAGATGAACGCAATTATCCCAAGCCCTTTGACTAAATAAATATCTCAATTGTACCATATCCTCATAAAATGTCGACACAATATAATAGCGTTTGTATAGTGTAACTCCTCTCTTAACCATGAAACTGCCCGAACTGATTATTGCTGCAATTGGAATTATTCCAGGCATTTGATTTTGTGTTCTTTTCTCCTAAACTGTGGGTCCTAGTCGTCTCTCCCGAGGAATCAACCTTCTTTATAGTAGCCTTGTCTTGTGAAACAAACCACATGCAATTGGTTTAGCTGCAAATTGTCCATCAAGGTCTCAGCCCTTTTCTGTCAGATGAATTTAATGTGACTTGCTTTCCGTCGCGCTTTTCGCTTTGTTTTTGGTACAATAGCTAGATCGGCTATCTAGGAATACACGACCACTTGTAGATATGGTCTACAGAAGTGTAAGTATTGAAGGTGAGGAGAGGTGAAAAGGCTATCCGTTTGCCTCGATCTGGCATACCGATGTGTTGTTTGTAGTTGTTCTAGTTTCTTTTGAGAAACATTTTAACCACTTCTCAATGTTTATGTAGAGTTGTTTCTTATCGGCACCTGGAAAAGTTCTTTTTTTCGCGCCTGAAATGGTTGCAACATTTGTCAGATGGCTTACAAACAAGGTGTTGATGCTGCTACGAAGATTCAGTCTGGCGAGATATTGGGATATATGTAACATTAGTAGGTTAGGGACGGATACTGTAGATTATTGGGACAGAAGCGCGAGAAATGATAGATAGAGGGCATATTTCTGCAAGGGCGGTCCCGGCCCTCAGGGATCTGCTTGCGTGCCAGGTTTGAGAACAAACTAGTGGTGTTTGACATGCCCATTAGAACTAGAGCCATACCAGGAAAAGCATGGAGGAGAGATCATGAAGAAGAGGGACGCGTGTTACGTAGGTGTAACGCAGACTCCAAGTATAGAATGTATCGACAGTGTAGATCTGTTATCGTGACTGCTGTTTTGAAAAGGAAATTTTCACTCTGCGACACCTGAAAATTATATCTGAAAATTTAAACAATCCTTGTTTAATTAGGTCTTTATACTTCTTTTGAAAATAAGTTAAGAAAAAGATATACAGATCTATCGAAAGAAAATGTATGATTATTATTTGGATATTGCGAGTTGATGGTATACTTTTAAGCACCAGGGTTTTTTGTTTTGACTTTTGTGGCTAAGGGTTGAAAAAAAAAGTGAAAATAGAAATCCTGGGTTTATCTAGTATACCAGGGCCCAACTCCAGAAATAGAACTTTCAGTGATACACCTGTCAGTTTCATAGCTACGGAGGATTGATATTAATACTTATTATAGAGCTTTTTTTCTTCTTTTTCTTTCGTTATTAACATTTTTTTTACCGGGTTTTTGTTTTACTATTAGGCATAAATCGATATTATCAGTGTTTTGCAGGGATTAATCTATAATATTTAATTATCTTTATATTTTATTGCCCTTCCATCAAGAGATTTCCGTCATAAAGGTAAAGCTATAGAAATTGGTTTTAGCAAAGTTTACATCATAATTAAAATTTTATAAATACTCCATCCTTCAAATTATATGAACCATTCTTTGCAATAACTTTACTTGTTTTAATCCATAATAATTTACAAGTATTTATAAATTTACAAGTGATAAAAAACTTACAGAAAAGATATGGCTTTGGCAGATAGAAGACCTCTTGGATTCCCAGTTGCTTCGACACCCGCATCCCCGGCATTTAACCCGAAAACGTTAAGCTTGAATTCTACTTCATCCACGTCATTTCCATCTGATAATGATATAAATCAAGGGTTTAAGTCGTCTATGGATGACGTCAAAGGTAAATTTCCTGAGAGTGATATTAAGCCATTGACGCCAGAGAAAAGTTTAAGCCCAATTGAGTTATCGCCTACCCTGAGAAGCATTTCGCCTGATTCGTTAATGAATTCAGATTCGTTTCGAAAATTGAATACAACAACCATTGCACCATCTTCGACTACGTCCATAACGTCCAACAGCTCTAGATGTTCGTCCCCCTCGATCAGTTCTTCTGGATCTAATTTAAATTCCTTGAAAAAACCTAAGAACACAAGTAGGGCACCAATTGCTACCGGTATTTCCACAACTATTCCTGTTACAGGTGAAAAACCAAAGCCTAGCCAAAAGGATGACCCTTCTTTGGAAGATGATGTCTTGTATGCTATTTTTGTAATATTATACGATAAGGACCCTGAAGGAAGCGGAATGACTGTCAAACAAATTTGTGATATTTTGGTTGAACAACATCCAGATATGGCGAATTTGTCGACAAAAACTTCAAATCTAGTTAGTGCCAAATTGAATGCTTATGTTAAGAGAGTTGAAAAAGGTGACTCTAGTCTTAAATATGCTTTATCGAGAGATTGGGCAGATGCTTCACCCAAGAGAATGGTATATGTTTATAGAGGACTTTTGACTGAGGATTTCCATTTACATGTTAAGAATGTTATGGAAGTTCAAAAACAACAGGAGCACAATCAAATTGAAAACACGTCGATAAGTAAGAGCGATGATTCAATCTCATTAGAAGTTGGTAAACAAGCTAATATTTTGAAACCAAGAAGACAAACAATGTTTGATTTAGGTGTTACAAAGAATACGTTTTTAGATAGTGCTTTAGACAAGTCAAATTTGGTTGTCCCATATTCTTCTGCTCCAGTTACTGCTTCATTAACTGAAACTAGCGGTGAATCTAAGAAAGTTTCATTGAATAACCAACAAGAATCCGATTTAGAATTTGAAGAATTTGAAGTATTTAATGATATTGAAGATGATGAAGAAGATGATATTAATTTAGAAATGAATGATATGTACATCGACTCATTTAAAAAGAATGGTAAGCGTTCCAAATCCTTGTCTTCCTTGTCCTTGAATAAGAAGCCAAAAATTTTAACTGCAGCAGCAGCTGCTCCTAGAGCTCCAAGGACTCCTAGTGCGCATAACCCAAATGCAGCAGCTGCGGCCGCTGCTTTACATGCGGCTGCTTTTAAAGCTATTTCGGCTCCATCTTCCCAATCTTCTGAATCATCATTAAAATCTAACACAAACTCTACGACTAATGCGAGTACAAACTGTCCATCGAATAAGAAATGGTTGAACGTTGTCAGGTCCGGATTTTTAACTCAAGATATTGGTATTCCCGAAGAAATAAGTTTATCTGATTTGGATAAATTTTTCACTTAATTGTTAAACTTTTTTATTATTGGTCAATTATTTTCAGGCGTTTACATTGCACTCGTGCTCCTTATCTTCTACTTCTTTAACTGTTTTAAAAAAATCTAAAAAAAAGATATGAAAAAACATTCAGGTAATTTATTTAAATCGGAAAAAAATTCATGGTTTAGGGTTTTCCTTATTTAAAAATATTAATAATGGCAAAAATCATCGTGATTTATTTTATTGTATTAATTGTGGGAATTGGTGATTATTACTGGAAGTAATAACATGTTTATCCTGTGTGTATATTAAAAATTATTCTTAACGGCTTATGACTATTTTTCAAAAAAATTGTATGATAGTATTTATTATTATTATTATTTTATTGTCATGACATCTCGCTATTTGTATATTATAAACTATTCAAGTCATTTTTGATTTGTAGACTATTTTACGGTGTTATTGGATATCTAGGTAAATAATAAGGTAGTATGCTAAATTAGGTCATATAATACTTTGGACCCCCACCACCTTCAGGGACAGTCCAGTTAATATCTTGTGCTGGAACCTTGATATCGCAAGTTTTGCAGTGTATACAGTTTTGACCATTGATTTGAAATTTGACGCCTGAAGGCTCATTTTCATCTTCGGTGTATTCGTAAACTCCAGCTGGGCAAAACCGTTGCTCAACACCTTTAAATTTTGAATACGAAATACTTGCATGTTTACGATAATCCTGGTTTGGAATTCTTAAGTGACATTGCTCGTCATCGTCATGATAAGTTCCTGTCCTTGAGACTGATGTTAGGAGGTCAAAGGTGAGTTTACCATCTGGTTTAGGATATTCGATCGGTTGGAAGTTAGACGCATCTTTCGTGGCCGCAGCATCCGTTGAGTGATGATTCAAAGTCCATGGTTCAGATCCTTTTGTAATCATTGTAGAAAAGCCGGAATGTATTAAGCCACCTAAGAATCCTAATGGTCCATTGAATGATGGACGAACATTACGGACTTCGTTCAACTCATCATAAATCCAGGAATTCTCGTATGCTTTTTCATATGACTGTAATGTTATAGGTTTAAAATTATCTAATACACCTTCTTCCAATGGGTCTAAGGATCCTATTTCATTGAATATGCTCTCTGCTGCTAGTATACCAGATTTCATGGCAGTATGCGTTCCTTTAATTTTTGGAACGTTTACAAAACCAGCTGAACAACCAACCAAAATACCACCTGGGAAGAATAATTGTGGAACTGATTGTAAACCACCTTCATTAAGAGCTCTAGCCGCATATGAGATACATTTTCCTCCTTCTAGCACGTTAGAATAAAAGGGATGTGTTTTCATTTTTTGGAACTCTTGGTAAGGCGAAATATAAGGATTTGCATAATCCAACCCAACAACTATACCTACCGTCACTAATCCGTCACCGAAATGGTACATAAATCCACCTCCATAAACGTCTGATGATAACGGATAACCCATCGTATGTGCCACAGCACCCTTTTCAAAATTTTCTGGTTTGACTTCCCAGACCTCTTTAATTCCCAAACCATAGGTTTGGGGGTTTCTATTTTCCCTTAAGTTAAATTTAGAGATGACTTCTTTAGTTAAAGAACCATGACAACCTTCGCTAAGTACAGTGACTCTTGCATGGAATTCCATACCTCGTTCAAAAGATTCTTTCGGAGCACCCGTCTTTGAAATACCCATATCTTTCGTAGCGACACCTGTGATGGCGTCACCCTTCTCATTATAAATAACCTCACTAACAGAGATTCCCTGATACAACTCAACTCCCAATTCTTCTGCTTTTTCAGCTAAGAATTTGACTACATTATTTAACGATACAATATAATTCTTACCTTCGTTAACCATCTGCGGAGGTTCAGGTAACGGGTAGGCATATTCATCAGTCAAGTACATAATCTGATCACTTTCTACTATAGTAACCAAATCGTCCGGCAAAGGAATTCCAGATCCATCTTCCTTCAAGAATTCACTTCCTGGAAATAATTCTTTTAATGCGCTGGGTTCTATGACTGCACCACTGACAATATGTGAACCAAAGTCTCCTGCTTTGTCTAGAACAACTACTCGTAATTCTCCAGAGCCATGTTCGTTATCAAGCAATTTCAATTTAATAGCTGTGACTAATCCAGCTGGTCCTCCTCCCACAATACAAACATCAACATAATCAGCCGCTCTTTCTTCTGTCAAAGTTTCTTGTTGCTCCTCCGAAAGCTTTTCGAAAGGAATTTCATTATTCAGGTTTATTGGCACCTCAGTTTCATTCCGTATAGTACTCGTGCTCCAGAATTTACGAACCGATTCAATTCTATGCGTTGATTTTAATGGCACTAACAACGATCTAGCCGATAATGATCTAAGTGTATTATTTTTCTTCACAAAATGACGTAAAACCAAACAATTCTTAGCCCTCAACATTATGCGTAAGTCTTGCTAAATGTTCGGTTATATAGTAATGAAATATATATCAATAAAGTAATTTGCATAAATGAATCATCGAGTCATGAAGTTTACAGTGCGATGAATCTACAATGAAAATTTTGACGAATCAGATTGAAAACGTTGTTAAGCGATTATCAAAACTTACTGTTTATCAATCAAATACTGTTAAATCTACACGCACGAAACACTTCAGTTGTTATAAGTTAATAACTAGATTGTAAACTTATCAATAAATATAAATTAAAGAAATGGCTAAATTGACAAATTATATATGACTTGATATCTATTATAAAACGTTAGACTCGTAGTATAATTCATTAAGTATTAATTAGTTCAAGACACCCAAATAGTTATAATACGTTCATCATTGTCATTATTTTCGTTTAGTTCATCCAACGTGTCAATGGCTAAGATCCAATCGTCGTTAGAGTCCATGACCACAAAATCACCATCCTCATCTTTGTACTTCAATTTATTAACTAAAATATCATCATGTATTTCATTACTGGCAGCTATTTTGGATGATACTTTCAGATGCAAATCGTTAAATTGGATTGAGGTCGAGACGAGTAACTTATCTAGAATTTCAATCTTATTATAAACAAGCTTGATCGTAACGACCGAAGAACCAGATGATGAAGACAGAAACGAAATTTCATTTCTATCTGAGAATGCGCTATTGCCAGGGTTCGACATGGATGAGGATGAGGTACGGACATTCGGATTTTCAGAAGATTTTGACCTGGTTTGTCTCATCATACTAAATGTAGACGATGATGAATGATGACGTTGATAATTCGATCCATTTGATGATCTCGACGAGTAACCATCGTAACTTGATGTATTGTGGCCATAATTGGCGCCATCGTATCCCGACGAATCATTAGTCAATAATGAGCCATGTGAATCTCGCAATTTCCTATGGATTTGATTATTCATTTCATTGGCCTTCAAATTTCTTACGCATTTCTCCCATTGGTTTCTTAATTCTTCTGTTCTATATCTTAAAGTAAATGAACCACTTTCCTTTTTACCGGACCATGAAATAACTAATGTGTACCCTTGGGAATTTGATACTGATATATTATAAATTTCCAGAATGTAAACCCGACCTTTTAGTTCTAGTAAAGACTTGTCCTTCGCATGATTTAAAGTATCTAAGAGGTTTGTGGTAGACGAAGATTGTGACTTCTTTCTTGACGATAAAAGATCTCTTTTCTTCTTACCTTCTTTATCCTTGGAAACATTGGAACCTTCAATAAAAAAAAATATAATCTTCTCGAATAAATAAGCGAAGTATTCCTTTTCATTCTCTGAATCTTTAACACCTACCATACCATGGTGTAATAATTCACCCTGGTCTCTCAAATTGAATCCTCTCCAGTTTTGGACTCTTTCAATTAAGCTTTGCAAATAGCCAACATTTTCTGATCTCCTTTGCGCCTCATTGACTTGGTTGGCTACTTCTTTTACAGCAGAGTTGGCCAATATCAATTCATTATATGCAGCAGAGTGTATATTATTGTTGTCAACATTTGCTTCTGGCGAATTTTTAATTAACTCCTTCAACAATAAAGGATATTTACACAATCTTTGAATTGGTTTTATAATGTACGATTGCAATTCAAATCCAGGGTCCAATAAAGTAGAGGACTTTTTCAAGTTTATCAGTTCTCTGTTAATGAGATCTATCGCCGATATTTGACCGATTGTCCACGGTTCATAAGCACGGAATGGGCCACCTGCTGCATGTATAAAAATTGACCCGATTCTTTGATATTTAGATGGGATATTAATGTTGCATTCTAACCCATTCAAAAGTCTTCGCTGGAAGTCAACAATTTCATTCAAATTCGGGAAAAGAACATGTATCTGCTCACTTGATACGAGTTCGGCATTCTGTAAGTCGTTTTTGTAAGCAAGCAATAACTCCAAGTCCTGAACATACTTTCTTTCTGTTTCTATCATCTCTTTTAACACTTTCGAACGATCGTCGCTTATTAAAAGGTCGTCTACCGCCAATTGGTCGACCTCGAAGTTCACTGGATTTTTTGTGGTTTTCATCGACAATAGCTTGTTCATTACTCTCAATATTTTTAAGAAGTCATGCGTGTTGTCCAGAAACACGTCCGAGATAGTAAACATCGACTCGTCCTCGAAGTTCAAATGCATCTTGACTGCAATCAAGAAGTCGTACACCGACTTCTTACATACCCTGAGGTCGTCACTGCCGATAATAGGTATTGTGTAGTCGGGCACTATGCAGTTAAATAACACACATAACGACGCTCCCTGTTGGAATAACTTCCACAAGTGCGTGGATGGATCCACGCTTATGTTAGCAGGTAGCACTCCGGCCGTGAACGTCAAAATATTATTACTCATGTTACCAGGACTGTTGTTGGTCCCCACCGACGTCGTCGACGACGAGTCCGAATGTATGGAAAATCCTCCCGACCCCATCGACGATCTGAACTCATTATCGCCGCTGGCGCTGATGTTCTCTTGTAATTGTTGCGATAATGCCAATGCCTGTTGTTCTGCACTCAGCTCGGCTAACTCGAATGCTGCCGCCAAAAATGGCCTCATCTCCTCAATCGACTGCAATCGTTGTTGCAATCGCAGACTCTGGTAGTATAGACTGTCTTCGTTGTTCGGTGCCTTATTAAAACTATTTCCCATAGCTTGTATTGGTCCCAGTGCTACTCTTGTGATACTGCTCGAGGATGAGCTCAATGAAAGATTCGATGCCGTTGAAATCGACCGAAATTGGGGCCTTGGTACCTGTGTATTCGTATCCATCCTTTATATTCTTCTAGCAACAATGTGTCTATATTAAATCAATAATTTATCAACTTTTTTGTACCTATATTGCCGTCAGTAACCTGTTCTACATAGCAAATGGATTTGTTTTTTTTTCTATAACGTTATTTTGAAGGTATTTTTTTGATCGCTTCGCACGATCTACGATCGCTTAGAATACGGAGACGAGTTTTAACCGCGTATGGACTATTGTCTGTTTAAAACCCACGATCGAGTTAGACGAGCCATTCCATGTACGGTGATGGCATGCATGAGACAGTAACTGAAAGCGTAGTGGTCTATTTAAGATTAATTACACAGTTTTTAGTCACAAGTAGGTTGTAAAGCTGGTCACAAAACAAATACTACATAGAAATCGGGTACTATTAAGTAGTATCCGAATAACATCAATTGAGTGTTCCATTGCAAATGATAAAGTGATGTAAATATACATGTTATTTTCCAGGCTTCTTCATTAGGGTCATGGTTTTACCATTGTCACTGGTATGTACAAAAGCAGTCTTCGATGGGAACCACGACACATGCGATAAGACGAGCTTTCCACTGTTACTATTGGGGACTTCGTACACTTGTTCGGTGGACTCGTAGTCGAAAATCTTTATGTTTTCGCCACTGTCAAACGCAACGGCAACGTATGCTCCGTCACGGCTGATATCGATATTGGAGATGGCGTCGTCGGTGTTGGTGAGAACCTTGGAGATGAGCATCGACGATGTATCCCAGAGAGACACAACGCCTTCGTTCGAGCCTACCGCGAAGTATTTTCCCCGAGGATCTATCACAACACACGTAGCGGACGATCTGTGGCCGAGAAATTGGTGCTTGAGTTCGACTGTGACGGCAATCGCATCAGTGGTGTCATTAGAGCCATTGGCATCTGCAGAGCCATTGATATCTGATGGTACGTCCTTCACCTTGTAAATCGGCACCGAGCCATCATGCGACGCACATATGAAGAATGAATGACCGTGATGGAACCATTGAGCGTCGTAGATATGGTCGTTCAACTTGAACTCGTGGAGCTTGGTGTAGTTGTTGGATACTGAATACAAGAGAACTGTCGAGTCCCTGTCAACCACTTTGAGTATTTCCCCATCACTTGAATATGATACTATTTGGCACACTGCTTCGGTGGCGGGTTCCTCTCCAGTCCCGCTTTTGACTATCTTCAACTCCTTCTCTAACAACCCCGTGCATCTCCAGATCTTTACCAAGTCGTCCCTACCAACAGTGGCGAACGAAAATTCAGTCTTTGGATTCCAGGCGACTCTCTCTACTGCCTTAAGATGTGGGTGTTCTATAATTATCGGATCAACGAGCCTTTCAGGTGTGCATTTCCATATTCGTATCGACCTATCCGTTCTCGAGTTAACTAATCTTGTACCAGTCAAGTTAATTGAGATGAGGATGATTTCTGAGCCTGGTACGCCTCTAATTGAAGAGTCCTTTATAACAACAGGAACGAAATTCTTGAAGAATGTTCGGTTATTCGACAAACTCATCTATATAATAATTAAATTCTGTCCGAATAAGTGTTTCTGATAAGGTAGATAAATTTCAAATGTCGCTCGAATAAATTTTCATCGGCCACTTAGTTTAATCATTTAATTTTAACATCATTTGCCTAAATATTACCAATTCAGTATGTCCTCAAGACCTAAGTTGATATCCATAGATGTCTTTGCGAAAACTGTGGAGGATGCAAAAATCAAAACGGCTTCTGGAGGAATAATCACTTTGGTGTGTGTTTTTATAGTATTGTTTTTAATACGTAATGAATACAACGATTACACGCTGATTATTACTAGACCAGAATTAGTAGTTGACCGTGATGTCAATACGAAATTAGATATAAATCTCGACATCTCCTTCCCTAACATGCCTTGTGATGTCTTGACATTGGATATTCTTGATATTAGTGGAGACCTTCAATTGGACATTTTAAAATCGGGATTTCAAAAGTATAGAATCCTTAAGGACTCAAACCACGAAGTTCTTGACGAAGCACCAGTATTGAGTAACGAATTATCATTAGATCAAATGACCAAAGGAGTAGATGCTAACGGTATATGTGGCCAATGTTATGGTGCATTACCCCAAGAAAACAATGAAAACTGTTGTAACAACTGTGAAACAGTCAAGTTAGCATACGCAGAAAGAATGTGGGCGTTCTACGATGGTAAGAATATTCAACAATGTGAAAATGAAGGTTACGTTTCCAGATTGACAGAGAGAATCGAGAACAATGAAGGGTGTAGAGTCAAGGGTACAGCTCAAATTAACAGAATTTCGGGTAATTTGCATTTTGCTCCTGGATCATCTATGACTGCACCAGGGAGACATGTCCATGATTTATCGTTATACGAAAAGTACGAAGATAAGTTCAATTTTGACCACGCTATAAACCATTTTTCATTTGGTTCAGACCCTCACAACAACGATATGTTACAACAAAGCACTCACCCCTTAGACCACCACCAGTTGATTATTAATGAAAAATACCACGTTGCATCTTACTACTTAAAGGTTGTTGCAACGAGATTCGAATATATAGAGAATGCGGTGCCTTTGGACACGAATCAATTCTCAGTGATTTCACACCACAGACCTTTGAGAGGTGGTAAAGATGAGGACCATCAACATACGTTACATGCAAGTGGTGGATTGCCTGGTGTTTTCTTCCATTTCGAGATCTCTCCATTGAAGATTATCAATAGGGAGCAGTATGCTAAAACATGGTCGGGTTTTGTCTTAGGTATGATTAGTTCTGTTGCCGGAGTCTTGATGGTAGGTACCCTTTTAGACAGATCTGTATGGGCTGCCGAAAAGGCTATTAAGGGTAAAAAGGACTTGTAGCCTACCAGTCGCAGAAAGTACTCTAGTATATAGCTACAATATTTTCTCGTGATACAGTTATTTATGTATATAAACTATTTCTATGTACATGTATGACTTAAGTTTCATATTAGACATCACTCAATAAATGCTTAATATTCTTATAGTAATCCGTATTTAAATATGAGCTTAACTCATCCTTCGTCAACCACATATATTTCAACGACGACTCTTGTGGCTCAAAACTACCGGACAAAATATGAGACTTAATGAAGTATTCCTTTCTGTGAGTATCGTTATATAAATGGCAGGGTTTATTTGAAACGTTGAAGTAGTTAATATTGTCTCCTCCGATCTTGAATAAACCTTCCTCAGCTAACTTATGTAATGGTGTCAACTTTTCGGACACCTCTTCGCTGAAGTTAGGCAATATCCATTTGTCTTGTTTGTTGATAATTAAGTATAATGTACGGCTCAATCTTCTTTCCAAGCTCGTCAATTCGCTATTCTTGTCCGCATCGGTAATTCTCGAGTTCGGAACAATCTTACGTGATAAATCATCGGCTGGCGTCACTTCGAATTCGTCTTCTTCCGTTTCCTTGCCTTCCTTATACGTCTTTGGTAATTGGATCTCTTGCTTGAATCTTCTGTCTCTTTGGTGTCTAATCTCTGGTCGACCTCTTGGGAAATCAAGGTTTGGGTTGTTAAATATAGGATTCTTGTTTAGTTCTCGGTAGTTTTGTTCGGACAATGTTCCTTCTCTATAATAGAACCACTTTGGAAATGTCCACATTAATCGTTTCCATAATTCATTTTGGTATTTGTGGTACTGGTTCTCGAACTTAGGTAAATCGGCAGTTATAACTGGTTGTCTTGATAAAAGTAGCGTGGATGAAATTAGAGGCGAACTGGCTTGTGTAGAGTACGCTCTGATAATTGACCTACTAAGCATTTGGAAACGTAATGACTCTATAACTGTAGCTCCTGTGTGTATTTGGGACGTATATATGATCTTTATTCTATGAGGTTAGAATTTTTCACTTACGCGTATATATAAGTCCGTATTAGAATATTCCATCCTGATGCAAAACGACAAGAATAATGCTCCGGGTAATTTCTTTTTTGTACCACCGGCATCGCATGTATAAAAGGAGACCGTCATCCACTATTGCCTCCGAACTTATATATGTACTCTTTTTCATAATTCAACTACTAAATATTTATTAGAAGAAAGAGCCAACTTGCTCGTTGTGAAATATAAGATAATTATTAAAAGATTTTAAAAAGAATAGTAAACCTGTATTATAGACAGTCTTCTTTTTTCAGTACTTAGTTAGTGTCCTCCAAAGATTTTTATTGTAATAACAAATTGTGTTGATTGGATTGATTACTCTAGCGTAAGAAACCAAGAATTCAATTGATAATAGTTACTCCTTACTCGTAAAAGTACACCTGGGAACCTAAGAACGTGCCTTTGGTAATAGAGATTAGTCATAGTATCGTAAAGAACAATATAACAATAGTAATATGTCGGCCGTGGAACAATTTGAAACAATTTTAAAGGAATTGCCAACATTAAAGGCGCCTGGAGTGTCGGGATCGCGTATAAAGAAGTTGACAGACCTAGCGGTGAAGAATGTATCGGAAGAGTCGAAGTTGATCACTATTTTATATTCTAACTGTAAAGCGGCGCCTTCGTCGCACAAATTAGGGACGTTATACGTTGTTGACTCAATCGTAAGAATATTTATCGAAGAAGCGAAGAAACAAAACCAAGAAATCGACTCGCTGGCTCCCGAAGGGACGTATGCGTCTGCAGTTTACAAGATCAGCGAGTTAGTCGAATCACTAATTAGCGATGCGATGGAATTGCTGATAAGCAAATCGCAGACAACTAAAATTGGTAAACTAGTAGACATTTGGGAAAGAGCCGAAACGTTTAAACCGGAGATTATCAATAAGATAAGATTGAAGAACTTCAGTTCTACTACTCCACCCGGTTCTCCTCTCGGTAGCAATAGTGAGCCTGTCAGACAACAAGCAGATAGTAATTCAAACGATTCTGGAAGTATTTTGCTGGCGCTCGCATCATTAGCGAAAAAGTCTAACTCCAATAGCTCAACTCCTACTACTGCTTCTGCTGTTACCGCTCAACAACCCCCACAGCCACAACAGCCACCTGCAAATAATGCCAATGACATTTTATCGCAATTATCAGCAATGGCAGGAAATAATGCTCCTGCTGCTGCTGCTATGCAAAAGAATACTCCCCAGCCTGCACAATCAGCACCAAATGAGCAATATATTTTCAATATGTTGCAGCAAATGCAAAATGGCGGTGTGCAAAATGGCGGTGTCCAAAATGGTGGTGCCTCTCTTCCACCAGTTCCGCAGCAACCAAGACAGTCTGGGCAACCGGACTATGGCACAGGCAGACGTGGTCGTAATGATGACAATAGTGTAACCAGCTACTCCAGGAGAAATAGGTCAAGATCTCCAAATCGCTTTGGCCAAAATAACAGGAGAGATAGGTCACCGCCTAGACAGCAACAATTTCAACAGCAATTTCAACAACAATTTCAACAACCATCCCAACAACAGATACCCCAACAATTTCCTACTCAACAGCCGGCAACACAGATTCCTGGTGGACCTCCAAATTTCGATGCTCCTAATGAGATGAATGGTGAGATGAATTTGCCAGGCACTCCACACTACCGTCCGCGTAATGTTGGATTTGATCAATCATTACCGCAAGGTTCATTTAAGGTATTATCAAGAACCTTATTTATTGGCGGTGTTCCAAGGAATATGGATGAGAAGGAATTAGCATCAGTATTAAGACCTTATGCAGAAGTTCAATCAGTCATTTTGAACAGCGAAAGAAAACACGCATTCGTGAAAGTTTACTCGAGAAGAGAAGCTGAACAAGTCATCACTTCATTTAATAAAGATAATGCTTTACCATTAAGAACCCGTTGGGGAGTTGGATTTGGTCCAAGAGATTGCTGTAATTATCAACATGGCATTTCAATTATTCCAATCCAAAGATTGACAGATGCTGACAGGGCATGGGTTGTTCAAGCACAATGGGGTGGTACTGGTGGTCAACCATTGCTGAGTGGTATGGTCATCGATGAGCCAGATATTGAAATCGGTACTGGTATTTCATCAAAAGCCATGTCTAAGAAAATGCCAACCAATTCGGCTAGAAATGGTCCAAAATCAAACAAGCCAGGTGAACCAGATGAAGATTATGTTAAAACTACATTGATACCTCAACAAAATGCGACTATGTCACACGGTGCCCAACCAGATTTTACAACATTGACACAGTCATCTGTTAATCCGCTTAGTGGTTTATTTGGAAACTCCAACAGTCCAAATCCAGGATTATCTATGCCTGCTCAACCTGGACAAGGTAACTTTCCCCCACAAACTAACGATTTTATGAATACCTTGAATCAAGGTGGTGGTAATCCAAACTTAAGTGCCCAATTAGCAAATTTTTTTCAGAACGGTGGAATGAACCAACCTCAATAGTATTTGACTTATATAATATCTTATTTAGTGTAATATATCTGTTTAAATGTAACTAATTTTTTTAGTTCATTTTTTTATTTACATCTCGCGTATGGAGCAAAACTCTACAAAATAATTCAAAAGCATATAAATGATAAGTAATTAATGACACCCTCAAAGGAATATTCGAGCCTAAAATATAGACAGAGTGGGTCTCCTGAATCGAAATCAATAACATTGCCAAACTTAAATAAGGATGAATCCTTTGTAAATCTACATGATCGATCAGATTTGTTTAGTAACTCACGTCGTACTGGGAATAGTAATGGAAAGAAGAGAAGATCGCAGCCTACAGTTGTAAACAATTTGGTAAAGAAAAAATCCAGGATTCAAAGGAAACCACAAGCTTCGTTCAGTTCCAGTCCAATTAAGTCAAAAGGTCCACAGACTGACGAGGCGAATGAAATTGGCATCAACATATTAGATACATTTAACAAGAAACGATATCAATACGATGCTAGCACCGATTACCTTGAATCAACATATAACAATGCTGATGTTAATAACACTGACAGTGAAACTGAAACGCAGTTAATTAACTTGAAACAATTGTCTAGCAGTCCAACCAAGACCCAACCAAAAGATAATAAGGGAGATGTGCAAAAACTAGATGAAATGATAGCAATTGAATCAAATAAGTATGATGATTATATAAAGAATGCTAAAATAAATGAACAAAATGAAACAATAGGTGACAATTTTGCAGTTGAAATGATGAAAGGAAATATTTTGTCAACCATGGAAGACCGTAAACAAGCCAATATTCTGCTTGTTTGTCTGAAGTTTAAAGATAAGGGCTACCCCAAACCAATCTCTTCTAAAAAATCTTTATTAAAAGAGATTGAAAGTTATTTTTATATAATACCGCAGATTTTAAAAGGCAAGATTGGAACGTCGTATTTCTATGATATGGCAAAATCGCAATCTCTATCGTCAAACCATGAAACTATGACCCAAAAGGAAAAATGGAGCATAAACTGGCCGGAATTTTTTGGTGGGTATTACGGTTTCAAAAGACAACTGTTCATAGCATCAATCATAGTAAGTAGGCATAAGAAGGATTTGCAAAATGCTGCAAATAAAAATAAAACAGTATCGTATTGGACAATCAACGGGTTCGCTACTTTTGTTTTAGCTAACGAAATCATTATACGGTTCATTATGCATGACTTTGATTGTTGCATGACAGAGGCCGAAACAATCATAAAAGAAAGCTCAGAATATGGTACAGCAATTTCAGATTCAATAGAGTTAACTGATGATCTAAACATTGGCGAACTTTTGAATGATGAATCCAAGGAGTTTATGAAAGGCATTACTTTTGAAGATACAAACATGAGAGATCTGGCGGAAAATAAAAATAATAAAGAAAATGAAAAGTTACCTGAAGTTGACAACACAAATAAACCAAAAGTAGATATATTAGATCAATTCCTTGATTATAGTAGCGAGGAAGACAATTAAAGCTAATATTAAAAAATGTTGTAAAATAGTGTATATAGTGTATATATAAGTAAGACTTTGATAAGAACATATTTAATCTGATCATCGAAAATAAAAAATTATCAACACTAAAACGAATCGTAATAAAGCTAATTCAATTTTTCGCAAACGGAACATTGAGCCGTTGATATAGTACGACGTTTTCACATTCATATTGTTACTATTCAATAAATTGAAGTCGGCTGTATTTCCGACTGCCAGACGTTCTTTTCACAATACAAGGTACATGCTTCAAGATACAGTTTTCATAAATAATTTAGCATCCATAGCTATTACTGGTAAGGATGCTTGGAATAGACCAACGCCTCAACCAATAGCAATATCTGTCTCGTTGAATACTGATTTTCATCAAGCTTCTGTAACTGACAATCTTAAATACTCATTAAATTATGCAGTCATATCAAGAAATATTGCGGAGTTTATGAAAGCAAATGAACATAGAAATTTCAAATCTTTGGGTAACATTGCTGAGTCTGTTAGTGATATAGTTCTTGATGAGACGAAAGGAGGAGGATATCAAGCTGTTGTTTCGATCAAAAGTAATAAGTCAGAGATCCGTGCTGAGAGTATCGAGTACAAATTAACGAGGTCAAGAATTGAAGACATTACGTTGCCTGATAAAATCAATGTCTATGGATTGAAACTATTGACGGTCATAGGTGTCTTTACTTTTGAGCGGTTACAGAGACAGATTGTAGATATTGATATGTCAATAAAATTAAAAAGGAATGCTAACATATCAATTCATAAGATTATTGATGAACTAACTCTCTATGTTGAATCATCCAATTTCAAAACAGTCGAAGCCTTAGTTATGAAAATTGGCCAGCTAGTCATGCAAAATCATGGAGATGGGATTCAAGATATCTCAGCAGCAGTTACGAAGCCAAATGCAATCACTTTCACAGATGGCGTAGGTGTTTCTTCAAATATGACCAAGTATTCTTTCAAGGATGTAGAACCAATCGGTGATGTCCTTAGTATAGCAGATTCGGGGACTATTTTTAATTTACCCACATCTTTCGAAGATTCTAAGTTTGACCCAGAGGCTGAACATATAGCTTATATTGCAATTGGATCAAATGAGGCAATCCAAATTTCAAACATTAATAATGCGTTAGAATTATTATCTAACTACCATATTAATTTATTGACCACATCTTCATTGTATATTTCAAAGCCGATGTATTTTAAAGATCAACCAGATTTTTATAATAGTGCAATTAAGGTTTCATTCAAAAATAAAACTCCACAACAATTACTTGAAGTATTAAAAGAAATCGAATACAAACATATAAAGAGAGTGAAAGAATTTGATAACGGTCCAAGAACTATTGATCTTGACATCTTGTTGTATGATGATATCATTTTAAATACTGATGATTTGATAATTCCACATAAATATATGTTAGAGAGAACGTTTGTCTTACAACCATTATGCGAATTATTGGGTCCAGATATATTACATCCAGTTAGTGCTGAACCACTTCACAACCACTCGCGCCAATTATTAACAAGTGAAACAAACCAACTGATTCAAGAGTCATCCAATTTATTACAAATTGTGCCAATTCCAAGATTGGCGGATGCAAACAACCCTCTATCATTTGATCATATAGAGAACAAACACAAGACATTAGTCATGGGTATTCTCAATATAACACCCGATTCATTCAGCGATGGGGGAAAGAATTACCATAAATCCATTGATGAAATCCTTGAAAATGCAAGCGAATTGTTAGAACAAGGTGCAGATATCTTAGATATCGGAGGTGTGTCCACTAGACCTGGAAGTATTGAGCCCACAATCCAAGAAGAACTTGAACGTTTGTTGCCTGTAGTAACAGCGATCAGAAAATCTTCCAATAAGACATTATCACAGTGTGTAATATCAATTGACACATACAGAGCAAGAGTTGCAGAGGAATGTTTATTGGCTGGTGCAGATATTATCAATGACATCTCTATGGGTATCTATGACGATTTCATGTTCGAAGTGGTTGCCAAATATGGATGTCCTTATATCATGAATCACAGCAGGGGAACCCCACAAACCATGTCAAAGTTAACGAGCTACGAGTCGAACACGAATGAAGACATAATTGAATACCTACTTGATCCAGTAACCGGTCATCATGTATCACTTCCTAAACCTGATGTGGATAACTTGATAAACGGGGTTTCTAAGGAACTCGGTTTACAAATCCTTAAGGCATTCAGTAAGGGTGTTAAGAAATGGCAGGTGATCCTAGATCCTGGTATTGGTTTCGCCAAGAATGTACCCCAGAATATTAATGCTATTAAGTACGCGTCTGCATTCAAGAACTATTCCATGTTGGTAAATACAAGAGATCAAAATGACCATGTTAGTCATTCCTACGTTAGTTTTAATGGTTTATGTACTCTTCTAGGTCCTTCAAGAAAAAAGTTCTTAGGCACTATATGTAACGAACCAATTGCCTCGAAAAGAATCATGAGTACTGCGGCATCAGTGATGGCCTGTATCCAACAGAATACAGATATCATCAGAGTTCACGACGTTGCTGAAATGAAGAAGACTTGTTTAACTGGTGATGCAATATATAAGGGCATTTATTAAGTTGCGGGTAACGATGGATTTCTTCGGACAAAAAATTTTCGATTTAAGTGACACAAGTCGGTAAATATCGATTAATTAAGTAGTATTACTGAATAAAAGTAGATATTAATCTAACAAATAGATACGTAGGAAACGAAATATGGCTGCTGTTTTCCCAAGAAGTTGTTACAAGTGTGGTGAAGTTGGACATTTAGCTGATAATTGCCAACAAGAACAAAGATTATGTTACAACTGTCGTCAACCAGGACACGAATCTAGTGAATGTCCAGCGCCAAAGCAGGCTACTCAAAAGCAATGTTACTCATGTGGTGATTTAGGACACGTACAAAGTGATTGCCCAACTCAATCCCAAGGTTCAAAGTGTTATAACTGTGGTCAATTTGGTCACATTTCTAAGGACTGCACTGAAGCTGGCAATGAAGCGGCAATAAAGCCTGTCAGCAGCAAAGTCCAAAAGCCAGCCACTACTTGTTACAAGTGTGGTGGTCCAAACCATTATGCCAGAGACTGTCAAGCTGGTGTTGTCAAGTGTTATGCATGTGGTAAGACCGGACACATTTCCAAAGACTGTAACTCGGCATCTGGTGGTGAATTCACTACCAAGACTTGTTACAACTGTGGTAAGTCTGGTCACATTTCTAAGGAATGTGATGAACAAAGAGATTAAGTTCTGAGTCTTAGTGAGAAGAGGGATGAAGATGAATTTGTTAGTTAGTTGAAGAAACTTTGACACAATTTTTAATGATCAATTTCATGATATATTTCTTCTTTAAACTTGTTATATTCGGGTATTCACTTGTTTTTTTAGGTTAGTATTTAGGATTTATAAAAGAATCATTATTATTATTAATATTTTACTTTATTGTAATCGTATATTCTTCACTGACTGTGAGAAATCTATAACCACGTTCCTGCCATCAATAACACAACCGTTTTTCAATTTGCTATATGCCTGCTCCGTTTGTAGCTTATCTTTAAACTCCACGAACCCGTAACACAAACTTTTGTTTGTTTTATGATCTGCAACGACGTTACAATTGACCACCTTACCAAATCTGTTAAATATGATATTCAACGATTCCGGCGTGGTTATGGGATTCAATTTGGCAACAAATAAAGTTCTTGGAGAGGGTTTAATTTTGTAATGCGGCAAATCTTCCATTAATTCCAATGCCAACGCCTGATATGTCGAATTATCTTCTAATATTTCTTCCGAAATTAACTGAGGGAACCTCATATTTGCTACCTGTGTATCTGACGGCATTTCTGTTGATCTTTTCTGGTCCATGAAGCTGGGGTCCGCAAATGGGTCATATATAATGTGTGCATGTGTGATTCGTATATCTTTCAATAATCTTCTTGCTTCCATATTCTCCACTACCGACAAATTGATCTTCTCTAACACTTGGAACCCTTCAACTACTTTACCAAAGTACACGTGGTTGAAAGACATCAAGTTATCTATATCTGCCGTAAGACTGACCGCGAACTGAGAACCAATGACTTCGCTCTTGTCGTGTGCACATTTCTTGGTAACAAACGAGACTAGACCAATACCATTCTCTATGTATGCACCCTGGGACTTAGGTATTGCAAGGTATTCGTTTTGTTCTATCTCCACGTCATTAATCTTGACGTCTCCGAAACTATTAACTGCTCTCCCGTTTGTGTCTTGAGGATAATCTGGATTCCCACTGGTCACAATTAAGTCCCTATGCAAATCATAGAATGGAGTGAAGAAATAATAGTTCAACTTGCATAGTTTAAGAAAATTATAGCATGCCAACGGTTGTTCGTCGAGGAATAAGTCAATGACTATATTCCCTTCTGTTGTTTCTAAAAGAACACTCATTATACTAAAAAAATTTGCAAATTCGCCGATTTTCCTCTTATAGTGGTTATGGAAAATTCATGATGTTAGAATAACCACTATAACTCAATCAGTGCGATAAGAAAAAAATGCGAATTCTGTGGATCGAACACAGGACCTTCAGATTAACTGGACTGAAGTTGACTTCAGTCTGACGCTCTCCCAACTGAGCTAAATCCGCATTAGTGAAGTATGTAAGGAAACACGTATTGATATATACTGTGTATATATCATGGCTGCAAAACAGAAGCTATAAATAAGAGTAATATTCCCCTGAGTAATCCCGACTAGGGAGGAAGGGAATTAGGAACTAATAATCGGTAGTTGAGGTTAATTAGTTAGCTAAAGAGTAACAAAGTTAGTTATACAGAGTTCTATAGAGGTTATAGAACATATCTATACAGTAGTCAAAGATAATTACCCTATTGGAACCCAGTTCCCTTACAAAGTAAGGTGCAAATATATGTATATATATATCTGATATATGTGTAGGTAATTTTTAAAAGGAAATTACAAACTTACTATACGTAGTAAAGGTTGGCTAATTAGTCAAGAAGTAATAAATAAGTTACGTATCATCAAGCAAAGTTATATCAGGTAAATAGAACATACTAATAGATTAGCGATAGATAAATACCACATAGGTCCCTTGTACCCTTATAAAGTAGTTATCGTCTTGAGCTTTATAATACCATGACAAAAAAAGTATATCGTTACTATTAATTGTATGGATTAAAGGGTATTCTTAAAGACTATAATTGAGAATGCTTTCGTGGTCCTTAACATTTCGTATAGGGCGATCTAGCTATACATAACACGTCTTTCCAACCAAAAGTGCAGCATAAGAAGTATTGTTAAACAGACTACCCTTGTTCGACTTCATATATAAAAGTAGCTGTGGATTATAATAGAGTTTCGCCCCTTATGAATGATCCTTCATACCGGGACCAGTCGCCATATATTAATAATTTTTTAGGAGATGGGACGGGACTTGGATTAAACCAGGAAAATATTAATCTTGAATAACATACAATATCCCACATCGAACGACGATATTGTAGAACGAGATGTGGCTCCTCCGTATAATTATGCAGACGAAGTATGGGCGTGAACGCACACACTAATTTTAAACCGAACGGAATTTACTCCCCAGTGTCAGTATCAGAAGATAAGAAGAAACCAAAGACAAAGACACAGCTTCTTAATGAACAGGATGCAATACCCATCGCTAAAGACTATTCGGAATTGAATGAAGAGGAGCTTCAAATGAAAGAAAAGCGCAGAATAGGGCAACACAAAGAGCTTTCCGTGGGGGATAAGGAAACGAAACTAAATGAGTTGGAGTCAAACTAGCACAATCGGAAGACGAAAAACAGCGTCTCTTGAGCAAATTAAATTTAATGAAACAACAAAACGTCTCCATACTGACAGAAAACGAATTTTCGAAAACCAAATCTTCACCACTACAAAATTTAACGACTAATCAATTAGAAGGTACCAGCAACATCATATTTCCCAAAAATCAACGAGACTTTATCTATGGGTTGGCTGGAAAGCATGGAGTTAATACGAACACAGTCAACAAGGTTTACGAAAATCCGGACAAGCCAGGAAATAAATTATTGGCCATAGGTGCTGTCCGGGACTGCAGCGAACATGGATATAATAGAGATCATGAACATGCCAAAGGAAATGAGAGGTGCCATAGTTATGACTCTGCTTATCCATTGGAACTGGTCGATCAGGTTGTCGAGCAATGTTCTCAAATGTGATAAACTAATAATTACAAGTGACTACATTATTTTAAACAACCTGGGCAAATTAGTCCTCAAGTAACGTCCTTGGGGTACGTCAGTGTTTTCTGATTAATTTACATTGCATAATTGTATATTGTTCTTTATATTAGGTTTTATTTACTTCTACGCTAAATTTATTCATCATTTTTATAATTCAATTTTATTCTATCCTCACCGAGCCCTTGTGTAATTTGTGGAATTTTCTAGAATTAAATTAATCACCACCAGTATAAAAAGAACAATTACTACAAAAGAAGTTGTAGAAAAATTATAACTACAATTAACGAAATGTCAACAGAAGAGTATAAAGCCCAGGGTAATCAAGCCTTCGCAGCTAAGGATTTCACTAAAGCTATTGAATTCTTTACAAAAGCCATTGAAACATCACCAACCCCGAACCATGTTTTATATTCCAACAGGTCAGCGTCGTACGCATCATTAAAAAATTTCACCAAAGCATTAAATGACGCCGAAGAATGTGTTACAGTTAACGATTCGTGGGCAAAAGGGTACAATCGTGTTGGGTCTGCCCAACACGGATTAGGTAACTTGGACGATGCCAAAACCTCTTATAAGAAAGCTTTAGAATTGGATCAAAACAATGCTATGGCTAAGGATGGCTTAAAGAGTGTCGAAGACAGTGAAAGAGCCAGAAGCGCTCAACCAGATATGGGATTGGGAGCTATATTTTCTGACCCTAACTTGATCACAAATTTGAAGAATAACCCAAAGACCAGCGAATTGATGAAAGACCCGGAATTGGTCCAAAAGGTTGTCAACATGCAAACGAATCCTCAGGCAAATGCAACTCAATTCTTGAGCGATCCAAGATTAATGACCATTATGGCCACTTTAATGGGTATTGATATGGATGCTCCAGAACCACCTCAGCAAGCTTCCCAATCGGCTCCAAAAACTCAATCTGCACCAAAGGAAGAACCTGTCCGAGAAACTAAAGATACTGAAATGAAAGATGTTGAGAATACTCCTTCATCCAGAGCTGAAGCGGATGCAGCCAAAGCTGAAGGTAACAAATTGTATAAACTGAAAAAATTCGATGAAGCAATCGATCAATACAATAAAGCCTGGGAATTACATAATGATATTACCTATTTAAATAATCGTGCTGCGGCAGAATATGAAAACGGTGATTATGACGCAGCTATTAAGACCTGTGAAACTGCAATTGAACAAGGTAGAGAAGTAAGAGCTGATTATAAGCTCATTTCTAAATCATTTGCAAGATTAGGAAATACCTACTTGAAGAAAAATGACATGCAATCCGCTGTTAAATATTTTGATAAATCATTGACGGAACATAGAACTCCTGAGATTTTGAATAAATTGAGAGCTACTCAAAGAGAAATAAAAATTCAAGAAGCCTTAAATTATGCTGATCCAGAGAAGGCCGAAGAAGCCAGATTACAAGGTAAAGAATATTTTTCAAAGAGCGATTGGCCAAATGCTGTGAAATCTTATTCTGAAATGATTAAAAGAGCCCCTGAAGATGTAAGAGGTTATTCTAATAGAGCCGCAGCTTTAGCTAAGTTAATGTCTTTCCCTGATGCAGTTCAAGATTGTAACAAAGCCATTGAAAAGGACCCATCGTTTATTAGAGCTTATATCAGAAAAGCTAATGCACAATTAGCTATGAGAGAATACTCCCAAGTAATGGAGACCTTAAATACTGCTAGAGAAAAAGACATGGCTGTTGGCGAAGGTAAGAATGTCTCTGAAATTGACCAATTATTTAGTAAGGCTCTGTCCCAAAGATTTCAAGCTATCGAAGGTGAAACACCAGAACAGACTATGGAAAGAGTTTCAAGAGATCCTGAAGTTGTCAATATCTTACAAGACCCTGTCATGCAAGGTATTTTAGGTCAAGCACGAGAAAATCCTGCTGCGTTACAAGACCATATGAGAAACCCTGAGGTCAGTAAAAAGATTAATATGTTAATAGCTGCTGGTGTTATTCGTACCAGATAATTAAAAATTTAATTTTGTTTTAATGTCACTAATTTAGTCTAGATGTTATAAGTGTACGCTCATATACAGATAGGTACCTACTTGGTGTAGCTAATGTATGTCATAAATTTCTACAAAATTATTTCATGCAATTGAAATTATATTCTATCGTCTTTATTGTATCATACACTATATTAAATACACTATTAAATACCCAAATTGTTATCAAAAAAAAAATTGGGTAAATTATTCATTTGCGAGTAGATCATAGATGTAAGACCGTCATCATTTATATAGTCTGAGAGTAGATCCTCATTCATAAATGAATCTCTCGTATTATTGTTTGGATGCAAAATATTAGATAAGTCAGGACTTAGATTGTTTGAAGCTTCGTAATTATGTTTTCCATCTCGGACATTCATTGAACTTTCTTGGTGACTGTAAGACCTACTACTTCCTTGAGAGGACACAGAAGTAGGACTCTTATCAAAACATTTCATTGATGCGAATGGAGATGCTCCATTAATTTTAACAAATCCTTGCGTACCAAATGATTCACTTAACATCGACTTAAACTGGGAATTAAATTTATGGCTGTCCTTAAATATATCTGGAAATTGTTTCTCAGCACTTTCCAAATGCTCCTTCAATGCCTGGTTAGATTCTAATATCATCATGCCTGTCCTGGTCTCGAAAACTCTAATAACAATGTTTAATAATAACTTGACAATTAAATTCACTACAGCATCTTTGGATTGATATACTTTGAATCTACTAAATCCTTCCACGGGCCACGTAGTCTTATGTGAAAAAAAATTCATAGAGCAGTCTGCTAGTAACTTGACATCATTATATGTTTCTGGTGCTTCAGGATGGTTGATACATGCCGCCAGCAAACTTAAAAATGCCGTCGCTGGGAAGAAGATAACCCAGTTGTAGAAGGAAAGACCAATATTCTCACGTGGCATGTTCTTGGCTAGCACTAATATTGTTCTTGTACTATCAAGGAAAAGGTTCCGCAATGATAAGCCCTTTTCACAATTGTTGGTATGTGGCATACCAATCAAAAACGGAATTCTATTAATCACCATTAAATGTGAGAAATATGAAAAATGAATAGTTAAAATATTCTTCGTATTTGGAGTATCAAAGAAACGATATATATTGTGAAACTCTGGATCATTATAAAATCTTGGTCTCATCATCGGATCCATTGAATCAGCTAATTTTAAAGTCTCTGCATTGAGTGTTTCCAAAATCATCAGTAAGCTTTCAAACGATTCTGTCTCAGCAGATGCAACAAAAAGGCTGTTATAGCTTTTTGCTCTAATTCTAGTCAATAATAACATATAATATTGGAAATAAAGCGTAAATTCTTCCCTTCTGTCTAGCGATTTAAACTTCTCTTCATTCATGGTATTGTCTTTTCCTTCATCATTTAGTAAGTCGGGGAAAAACATCGCACCAACTTCTTTCTCTGAATGAGTGCTAACATCTAAGCCATTAATAAGTGGAGGTTTTCCACTTCTGAAGCAAATTTCCATGTCGAAGCAGTAGCAACACCACCAGATCATTCTTCGTGTCTTGATTTCTTGTTCAGATAAATTATCATATGATTCGTGACGATGTAATCCAATCTCCTGTGCAAATCTAATAGCCACAGATATAAGTATATAATTAACGTGCGACGTAATCCAACTGGATTCAATATAAATAACTAATAAAAGTATCGCTTGAATAGTTTCTAAACCATCATTTATAACCAGTATTCTATGATAATAGAATATAGAATTATCCAACAACTCTTCTTGAAGAATTGTCAACTCGTCATTCGACATGGGTTGGATAGTTGCAGGAGTATTGGTGGAACAATTTGACGCAGGTGACATATTCAGGTTTGAAGTATCTTCATCTATTTTACACGATATGCATAAGCATAGTATCATACTCATAATTAATAATTCAGAGCATTTAAATCTCCTTCGCGTTCTTCCATTTATACCATAATACGTTTCAAATAACTCTTTAACCCAATCAAAATCACAAACGAAACTTGCCGTGGAATGTGGATCATGGTAATTTTCTATAAAATCAAACACCAATTTATAATTCTCTGGGAGGGGTTTTTCCAAGAGCTTCCTTTTCTTTGGTGCATCAACTAGGGGTGGATCAACCCACTTCAGTATGAATGATTTTGTTTTCATATAAAATACAAATGGCAAATTACGGATCGGATTAATTAAGCGCGAATCTTCCGGCCGTAAGGTGCTTTCAATCCACTCCAAACTTTTATCAGAAAGAATACATACAACTGAATGTGTACCAAAGAATTGTTCCAACCGCTGAGGAGTAAAGTTCAACTTCTTACTATTGCATTTTTCTTTATCATTATTTCGGGAGTTATTCTCTTGATTACGAGCATTTTCATCGCCCAGGTTCTCATAGTCGTCTTCATCGTCGTCATCTTCTTCATCGCCGTATTCGATTGAAGTTGATTCATCTGATTCGTCTTTATATTCACTCTCTTCTACACGCTTAATACTGAGCTTCTCATTTTTGTTGTTAATGCTGTTAGGATCAAGTTTCTCCGCAAGATTTAGAATAACATTTTCAAGTTTCGATAATCTAGTATCAAGAATCTCTATTGTCTTTGCGTTGGACACTCGTTTAGGAACTTTTGAAGGCTTTGTTCTTTTGTCTTGTCTCTCCTTATAATTGCATCCAGTTCCACTAGAGTTAGACTGTTGACAATTTCCACACGGATATTGGCCATTACATTTGATCTTCTTGCGACGACAATTATCGCACGCCACACGTATCCTCTTGTTCGATTTTTCGCTATTTGAGTTATTGGAATCCATCGTTTGGAATAGTTTAGTATTCGTGAAAAGAATAAAACATTTGCGTAAAATTTTGACTAGAAATAGTCATTATCTTAAGATTGATGCGCAGCGAAAATTTAAATGATTAGTTGTTCAGTTTCAAAATTTTACGTTTTTACATTATTCTTTCTTAGTATCACATGTAATACTTTCTAATGCCCATAGACGTAACTAATTAAGTATTAAATTAAATTACAGAAAATATGGATGTACAAGAATATATATTGACAGAATTAGATCGAAAATTGTGCTACAAGTATGTAACCAGTGCGACAAATCGCAGGAGATTGTGCTAGCTCTTCCTCCCTCAATGGATTCTTTATGATTCAATGAGTCAACTATCGAGATCTATACAGCGTAGTGTTAGAAAGTACGAAAGGAGAAGCAGGCAGTATTTCCACGTAGGCTGCAAAATCGCACTTTTGTTTCGTATACCCGCTATTAAACGAATAAACGAGGGGGTCAAAGAGCTGTGTAAGTTTTTACTTCGATAAGTAGCTGTCTCTATTTATGTTAAAAAAACTCCGGTTGTATTGATATGCATTCTTCCAAATGTTCACTCAAGCCATTCATATCCGCAGCGTAATCACGACGACACTCGAACCCAAGACATTCACAACTAATCTTAAAAATACTCGGGTTATCAAATCTGCAGACACAGCCTTTCTTCTCATTTTCCTTTATTTAACCAGAAGCCTCGATTTGCGACAAAAAAAATTGCGCAAGGTATCTATTAGTAGAAGACAATCCTGATAAGTTTGAGGGTCTGTTAAGTAATTCAGTCAATGGATAGTTAGCGTTGAATAAGCTAAAAATGGATAATATAATCGACCATTCAGAAACGAGCGATGAGAAGTATTCACATCAACCACATCACGGACTTCAAAATCGTCCTTGCGACATCTAACGCTAAATTTCCAAGGGAAAACCCAACAGGATCGTTTTCGTAAGAATCAATCAAAAACGTGATTCTGTTGATGGTGATCAAATTTGAAAAGAAAGTCATCTGAAGAAATACTGTCCGCTTTACGTAATAACTGCATTCTGGATCGTATAACGGTTGAAATGTTGCATTTTTGTGTGAGTTCTTGGTATTATCGTTATGTACTTTTGGTCGCACCTCAGGTTCCATCAATTGTGCCATCTTGAACATGTCTTTATTAATTGTTTGTAAAGTTTGAAACACCTTTTCCTTGCTAAATAGCGTTTCTTTTTGAGCTTTGGCGTTGAACAATAATTCGTAACTTCTTAATCTAATGCGACTTAACATTAAAAAAATGGCCATAATAGCAACGAACACGTTTCTTTAGACACTCTTTGATTATACCCTCATTTACTTCCACGGGTAAACATAAGGAGGTATATAGGCACTGAAAAAATATCAGAATCATTCTCTGTCAAAGTAAAAATATTTGAATTATTAATCAATGGTGGATTGCAGCATTTGTAGCTGAGTTCGATGTCTGAGTGATGACAAACGCACCAAAGCCGTCTGTGCAACTGTGCTTCTTCCTCTTGTGAAAGATACTCAACGCTCTCGCAGTGATGCAATCCCATTTCTTGTACATATCTTATCGCTACTGAAGTCAAGATATAGTTGATCTGCTAATCAGAAATGTGGCTCACCTCAATATAGAGCACTAATAGAAAAATTGCTTGAATCGAAATTATTCCCCCCCCCCCCACTTCTCACCAAGATTTTCTCGTAATAGAATATCACGTTATTGAAGAACATTCGTTTAATGTCGTTCATGAGTTGCTCTGAAAACGATTTCATGGCGGTACCTGCCAGAGGACCATTATCGTTTGAGCAAACATTAATAATGTTAGCGAAATATTCATTATTAACAATTCCGAGTATTTAAGGTTATCAGCGCCCTTTTCTGATTGTAGTGTATTTGGAATAGCTCGCGAACGCCTGACAAATCTCATATAAACGATGCTGGAATTATGTTTTCATAGTAGCCTTCCAATATCTGAAACATGACAGGGCTATCCGGCGTAGGAGTCCCTGTCATCTGGGGCCTTTCGTGGGCCCGGAGCCACATTTGTTTCAGCGAGTCCAAAGCTTCGCAGATCACCATTGGTATGCTTCTGAGGAGAATCATTAGTTCGTCGTCCCTGTTCCCCAGCGTCTTCTTCATCCACGAAATACTTGTCTTGGAAAGGATGCAAAATATTGGGTATTATTTAAGGCATTGTCGCAAAGTGCTTTTCGCAACTGGGGGAGTGGTCAGCCACATTTTATCGTCTTTGTCTAGAGATGTTGTTCCTGACAGGGACGACTCGATCTCTCCATATTCTGATTCCTTATGTATACCGAATTCTACATTTGTTTTAGCATTTACTTTCAATTGTTGTGGTTCTTGTTCGCCAAATGTGCTAGCTATTTTTTTCACCATTTCTATGATAGCTATACATTATCGCATTCACTACTTCTCCCTGTCATATTCCAACTTCAAATATCCAAGTTATGTATTTACTATTCTCTAACCATTAATAACTTCTAGAGTGTTAATCCTATTCTTCGGATCACCTCAAGTATCCGTCTTCCGAATAGGCCATTATGAGATTATAGATTTTCACGTGTCTGATCATTTGCAAATGGTTCCAGATAAAAGTCGTGTTCCAATGACAGAAAGTTTGTGAAAAATATTCAAACGGTTAGGTGGACATAAAACTAAGTACTTTATCTGTTCAAAGCACGTAAACGACGAAGAGGACATGGTTGTCAAACGCGCACCGATCCTTGCTAACAAGGAAGATGCTAATTTCAATGAAGCATTGAAGTTATACGAAAGCAAGCAATACAAAAAGGCATTGAAGCTTGTTGAACAAACGTTGAAGAAGAACTCGAATCACGCGGAATCGTTGGGATTGAAAGGATGTATATATCACTTCAATGGCAACAAGGGTGAGGCCGAGGAGTACATTTTGAAGGCTGTATCCAAGGCGCCTCAGAACTACCTCGTGGACCATCTTGCGGGCATTTATTATAGGGCAATCGATAACCATAGGGAAGCAGCAAAGTGGTTCAAGTATGCGGTGGATAATGGGTCGCCCAACAAGCAAATTTTGCGAGATTTGTCGGTGATGCAGGTTCAAAACAGGGACTTTAAAAATTTGAAGGAGTCCAGACAAGCCTATTTGGAAAACCAGCCGGGATACAGGTCTAATTGGACAGGGGTGGCCGTTGCACTCCATTTGAATAATAACTATGCCGGTGCGGTGTCCACGTTGTCAAAAATCGAAGGAATCATCAAAGATCACTTGCAGGCGTCAGACATGTATGAACATTCGGAGTGTATATTGTACAAGAACTCCATCATTGCTGAATCTGGTAATTTTGACAGGGCCCTAGAAGTGTTGGACAAAGACGAAGACGAGATTAAGGATAAGCTTTCATTCATGGAATATCGTGCAAAATACTTGATGTTCTTGGGCAGAAAGAAGGAGGCGTCGATAATCTATCGTCAATTATTACAGCGCAACCCGGATAACGTTGACAACTATATTTTATTAGAAACTGCCTTGGAAACAAGTAACCTGTCACCTGATGTTAGATTGAGGTTGTATGAAAAACTTACAAGATTTTACCCTCGTTCAGATCCGCCTAAATACCTTCCGTTAACCTTTTTACCTGCATCGCATCCTAGCTTTACCGTTAAGGCAAAAGAATATGTTTTAACCCAGTTGAAAAAAGGTATTCCAGCAACGTTCGTCAATGTTAAACCTTTGTACAGAAACAAGGAAAAATTGAATGTTATTCAAGAATTCGTTTTAGAATTCTTCCAGAATGAGGCACCTAAATTGATTCCAACTGTTGCAGTTTGGACTATGTACTTCATGTCTCAACACTATTTGTACTTGAATGATTTAGTGTCAGCAGAAAAGTATATCGATCAAGCGTTAGCTCATTCTCCGACTTTGGTTGAGTTATACATTGTAAAAGGCCGTGTTTTGAAACACTTAGGAAGATTCGAAGAAGCTAGTGATGTGATGGAGGAAGGCCGTAAGTTAGATTTGCAAGACCGTTTCATCAACTCGAAAGCAACCAAATATTTATTAAGAGCAAATAAAGTGGATGAAGCGATCAACTGCATTTCATTATTTACCAAGTTAGATGAAGATGTTGTTAATGGTTGCAAAGATTTGCATTTGATGCAAGTAAATTGGGTTTTGGTTGAAAGTGCTGAAGCATATTCAAGATTATATCACGATTATGAAATACAATTGGCGAAACTCGACAAGTCAACTGCCGATGAAGAGGCATCAGCTGCAGAATCTGAATTAATTGATAAAATCGAATTATATAAAGGTTTAGCTCTAAAGAGATTCCAAGCAGTTATCAAGGTTTTCAAGATATTTTATGAGGACCAATTTGATTTCCATTCATACTGCTTAAGACGGGGTACTCCAAGAGACTATATTGAAACTTTGAGATGGGAAGACAATATCCATTCAACCCCTATCTATTCCAGAGTTCTTAAAGGATTGTCCAAGATTTATTTCGAAATTTACAAGCAACAACAGGGCCAAAAACTCCAAAATGGCGAAGATACCAACCAAGATTTGAAACTCAAAAAGAACAATAAAAAACAAAAGAAAGCTAAGGCTCAAAATATGAAGAGAAAAGAAGATCTTGTATCAAGAGTTGAATCTGAAAAGAATGATAAAGATCCATTGGGTTCACGATTATTAAATAATTTGTTAACCGACAGTAATGGAAAACTTCTAGACAACTTATTCGAATTAGTGAAACCATTGACTGAAGAAGCTAAGAATAATAGATTGACTTGGGAGTTAGTCTTTGATTTATATACTAAGGAAGGCAAGTATATTTTGGCTATGCAAGCTATTAAGAATTTAAATAAAATTCTAGACCCCTACAATGAAAAGAA
Source organism: Debaryomyces psychrophilus (assembly GCA_900186205.1). Lineage (NCBI taxonomy): Eukaryota > Fungi > Ascomycota > Pichiomycetes > Serinales > Debaryomycetaceae > Debaryomyces > Debaryomyces psychrophilus. The sequence goes on along the minus strand of FYBW01000005.1, from coordinate 369,996 downwards.
GTTAAGGCAGATTGGAGATATGGTAGTTGCCTTATCTCATGCTTCTAAGGAGGATCCAACTGCGAATGTTGCAATTGGAAAAGTAGTGGAAAAGGGTTTAAGTTCAGCTTTCTCTGAATTTTCTGAATTAGACGAAGATGGATTCGTAAAAGTATATAGTAATTAAACGTGTTATATAACCTATAAACGAATAGACATGTTTTATATTAAGATCTTATCCAACTGTCAACTTGGCTCCTAGCTACGTTTCCCGCCAAATTCAATGTTTGTTGACCCATTGGAAAATAACTGACTGTGTACCAAACAACACTTATTAGTTGGATCATCGCAAAAACTATGGAAAGTAACGTACTTCTTAATGACAAACAACTTACTAATGTTAATACGATACTAGTAATAAATACTACTGTAAATATAATTCTGGTAGACAGAAATAAGTGTTGCATGTAAGCTTTAAACCCTTGCAAGACCCCGAAACTGACCAAGAAGAACATGGACCCCAATGACCATAATAGTGCAAACTTTCTTGGTTTCAAGGACAAAATTGGAAACAAAAATATGCAAATCAAATAACAGGATACGGACCCAGCAAATGTCAACCCAAAGATCAACATCCTATCCCATCTTGATAGTTCAAAATATCCAGATTCGGAGGTTACATAATTCTCATCATCATCAAGATAAACCGAGTTATTTCGGAAGGGATTGAGTTTACTCAATCTAGCTTTAAATGAGTTCGGAGTCGAATTATTAACGTTTGTGACTGGTGATGGCAAAGGTGCGCCATCATCATTCTGGGACAATGGTGCATAGTTAGATTGGTTTTTTCTAAAATACTTGAAGAAACTCATTGTCTAAGGATATTTAGGTTGTGGTGTATTTTAGCAATTAGGAAATCAAAACCTTTATCATAACCTATTTATTCGGTTGAAAAAGATCGCTACTAAAATTGAGATTTATTTCCGAACATAAATCATCAAGCGATACTATTAAGTAATAAATCAAATTAGTATCACAAATTTATTACCATAATATGTCTGCTGTAATCCAGAATGAAAGAGAGTTTGCGTCGAAACTCTTACAGCTTATTGTTTTATCGCCAGATTCTAAATCTGACCAATTTTATTCCACATCAGATTATCATAAGTTGTCCTCGTTAGGTCCAACTTTACCTAAAATTCAAATCCCGTTACCAAAAGATAAACCTTCAGAAGAGAGTACATCTGAAAGTACATCTGAAAGTACTATTGAAGTATCGTTGAAGTCTATAAAGCCACCATTCAAATTTTCTACGCAATTGTCGAAAGTCCCAGTTTCTCACACGGTTTACAAGATTAAGTCCGACTTAATTGAATCGTTGCCTTTATTGAAAGGGACCAATGTCAAGGCAGCTAACTTAAAGTTATTAGTAAAAGGCAAGGTTATTCAGGACACGAGATCGTTGTCTACGCTAGTTAATGATGAACAAGCATTATCTTTCATGTGTATGGTGAGCCAGCCTACCGCTGAATCGGACATGACGACAGATCCTACTGATGATAAAATTGATGAATTCATACTGGCAGTGGGCACAAGTGATTCCTTAGTTATGTCAGAAAATACTTGGTTAAAGATATACAACATTTTGGTTGATGACCTAGGCAGTGAAGAGTTGGCGAAAAAAAGTTTGAGTAAAATGAAAGGCAGCTTTAAATAATATATCAATATATTGCAAATAGGTTATATATACTATAAACAAACGTAACTTCGTTGTCGTAATTTTAATCATCTTACCACAGATCCTACGACGGTCATAGAAAACTTTCATATAAAACATTTTCTGTTAAGTTTAGATTAGACTACCGATACCGATATCCTACTATCTACCTTTCTGATTTGACCCATGAGTTGTACTTTCTGACCACCAATTCATTCAAATGGTGTCCTTCCGGTCTTCCTGTTCTCTGTTCATATAAGTAATACGAAGCTACGCCAATGCTGACGGCAAATATTGGATCCAAAGACCTAGATATTAAGTAAGGATATTGCATTTAATGTATGTATGTAGATATCTTTAGAAATGTAGGTCAGTTGAAACTCATTAGATCAAAAACATTATAAAAGTCTATTGGTCGTGTGAAATCCATATTTTCTTGTAGATATCTTGACAAGGCCATACATCTATATCATAGGAGTATATGGACAATTAACAGGAAACTATTGATTCTATTATGCTATAAACCTATTTAGACTTCCTGCTAAACTTTTTCTTCATCTTGTTACTAATGTTTTTATTCCAAGTAACACCACTCATGATCGACCTATTAAACCCGTAAACGTCGTGAATATCACTATCACCGTAGTCAAACTGAGAGCCAGTAGATATTAAAGTTCTTCTTTCTTCTTCATTCATTTCGGCAGTAACACTGCTTTTCTTGTTGTTTATTTTTGCTCTTTGTTGGGATACAAATTCCCGGCATTTATTGATTTCGTCCTGCGACAACGAGCCAAACCCATATCCCCCAATCTTTTTGAAACAATTATCTATTAGCAGATTTGAATCAAGTATGGTTTTGGGAAAGTTTTGCATAAATTGAAACAACTCTATCTGTTCCATTTCAGCTCCGCCGCTGTCCTCCAGTCTGGTCTGTTGGAAATCGGGATTATCCAAGCACATCTTACAAATCGTCAACGATATTCTGAATATTGTTTTGGAACCCTCGTACCACAATATATCCCATACACGCAAGGTCGATTCTATCGGAAGTACACCAACAAAGACTGACATGAACCACGATGAAGTGACCAAGGTTACGGGCGGTAACCTCGCTAATATCTTATCTTCCGACAAGGTTTGTCCATCAAAATTCTTTCCTAAAATAGACCACAATTGAGGTATGTATTCTTTTATACAAAGCATTAAAACACCTTGATCTGTGTGCACCCCTTCAAGGTTTGCTGAATGTACTTTTGGTATTATTCTTTCTGTCAATATAACTAATAACCAGAACGCCCTTTCTTCTTCCATGAAAAGTAACAATAGACCTGCCAAAAAATTGAGAGATTGACAGTAGCCAATTTGGGGTTGGTAATGTGCAAATGCCACAAGAACTCGGCGTAACGACTTTATTAAGTACGTCTCGGGTGACGTTTCATTGGCAAATATACTTGAGGGACGATTTCTTATCAGATCATTAAAATATATGTTATCAGGAAATGTTCTGTTCAAATCTCGTTCTATAACCTCGATATCTTTATTGTGTATATCTTTTGTATCACGTACTATTTGCTCATAGACCCCTATATGTTTATTAAGTTTTTCATAACCACCAGCATAGAAAAACCACGCGTTACCTCTCCATTCCGCAGGTATGCCCTTTCTAACCATTTTTTTAACTTTGTCAGACTTCGGTGGAAATCGAGTGGGAATTGTGTCATCTGAATCCAACCCCAATCCATTGCTTTTCATCAATAAATGCCACTTCTTCTTCCGTTTAATCATGTATTGTGAGTGTTCCCTGAACCACTCATCGTATGAGTCTTTTGTTGTATTGTGATGCGTTGATGCCTTTTTAAATCCATATCTGTCAAATTGAGAATGCAAAAGTTCTTCTATATTGGATGTCACTGTTGGTTTCACATAGTCTTCACGGTGTCCAATATCTTCTTGTATCTCTATAGTATCATCCTTCCCTATTTCTGTTGATTCATTCCCATTAAGGTTGACCATAATTGTTTCATCTATGACTCCATCCCCCTGATTTTCCGGTGTACTCATATATGGCGATTCCATTCCATAAATATCAAGAAGAGAGTAGTTGTTTGAATATGACGAATTTGAACGTTGATGTTTTGCTTGAGGTGTTTTCAATCCTACGTTTGGGCTGTCGTTTTGGATACCCGAATCCAATGTAGAGACACAATCATTTCTGGCCACACCTGATGACACCATATTCTTGGTATCTAGTTTAATTCCTGTATTTTCTATGATCACAATTTATGAAGCTATAATTGTTCTTTTAAACACTGATTCAAGACGTTTATCAATCGTTTAAGCCCTGGTTGGAGGATTTGTTCCATAATTTCTAACGACATTTAGGGTCGCAATGTCCTTCATTCTATATGAATGTCGTATTAATTATTCCTTTCAATTATCTTAATCTCATCAACAACAGCTTGTACTTGTGATCAGTATAGATACTATATGATATGTACTGGAGATATGAGGATTTGGGTGGGTCGGTTTATCCAGCTTGCATTCCACTTATGCTTCCAGAAGGCTTATTGATATCTCAAAATCCAACTTTCGAGGACCAATTAATCAGTACCGGCATTTTTCAACAGAAGTGTTACGAGAATTCAGTTCCGATGTTGAATACTAATAACGGCATAATGTTGAATAAATTTGCTGGTCCGCTTCCAATATCTGAGGATTCGTGGTATGACTTTAGTTGGAATTCTTCCAAAGGGTCATTTGCATACAGTATCGTGACTGTTATTTACTCGATATCTATACTGGCGGTGATAACCTGGTTTTTGAATCTATTCGTCGTAACAAATTATACCATTAAGCCATCTTTATTGTTGAGGGCATCTACTACTTTGTCCTCAATATATTTATTAATTGCCGTTGTGATGGCAATAATCGAACTTCATAAACAGCAAAATCAGGGTTTCTTGCATGGAGAGATGCTCTTTGATTCGATAAATTCGAGTTTGACACTTAGCATTATTGACCTTATAGCTGTGTTTTTGTTGCAGATCAATCAAGTGCAGATTATTATGCGGATATTTCTGAGACAAAAGGATAAAAGATTGACATTTTTTGTTGGAGTATCTGCATCTATCACCTCACAAGTTTTGTGGGCAATATCACGATTCCATTCGTTTTCTAAAGATAACGAGGCTGGCGATATACTACCGGCCTTTCAGTATTTGGTAAGGATTACTATGGGTGTATGTTACGCGGCGTTGATTTCTGTCTTCGTACTAATGAAAATCAATTATATCATACCCAATAGAAAGATATGGCTCATAACTTTACTAACAGTCATTTTAATTTATGGACCCGTTGCATTCTTTATAGCCGATGTTTCGAATGCGTGGGTCTATGAATTGTCTGAAATTTTCTCAGTTGTTACTTACGATATTTGTGTTGTGATACCGTGGGAATGGTGTAATAAATTTAATAGCATAATGAAAGTAAAAGAGAAAGAAGGTGTTCTAGGGAGAAAATTTTATGAAGACGAATTATATGAGCTTGACAGGTTCGAGCTATTCGCAGACGAGGAAAATGAAGATAACGAATATAATGATAATAGTAATAATGATAATAATAGCGAGAATGATTGTAATAATAATATTGGAAATACCAACGATGAGAACGGAAAAGATACTCACAAAGGTTACCGCCTTGTAAAAAATGATAATGATAACAATAACGGTTTCCAGAAGATGTATAATACCTATAGAAATGCAAAAGAAGCATTTTTAAATGTAACAGATAACGTTATTGCAATGGGCTTAGGCATTCCAAGGTCAACAAGTGTCTTCACAGGAACATCTGTAAGCGCACATACGGCTGAACTTCGGTTGGAGAATATGAACCATACACATGTATCTAGCGATCCCGAAAACCAAAATTACAACAACGTCGACAACAGCATTGATAGGTTGGTTAACAATAATGTGATGCATAGGTCTAACAATTTTTCAGGCAGGCGAAATACCAATAATGTGAACGATTCCACTTCGCAAAATAGGAGAGACGTATTCGTTTATTCGACAAGAGAAGTAGTCATTGATGTCTCAGATAACGAGACATAATATGCAACTATATACATCTAATTAGTTAAACTCAATTATCAATCTTTTCGTGCCCTTTCTTAGCGATCTTCAAGCAAAGCTCTTCATACCCAGGAATATGAATATATTCCACGCCATTCTCGGTCAACTTGGTGTATCCTGGGTTATTTTGAACGAAGATATCCGGTTCAACAACTCCAACAAAACAGGTTTTTATATTTGTCTTCAAAATTCTATCTACACATGGTAAATTACCACTCAATCTCAATGAACATGGCTCCATAGTAGTATAAATTTCGGTGCCTGCAGGCACTTCTCTATTATCAGTTTGTTCGAAATATTTCTCTAATGCACATTGTTCAGCGTGGGTGTTACCAGGTAACTCACGAGAATGGCCAGTGGCAAGTACCTGACCGTTATTTACTAAAACCGCACCAACGTTAAATTGTGTCTGTGTTTCACCACATTTATTGGCCATTTCCAATGCTAATTCCATATATTTTCTATGTGGAATGGTAGCCCATTCAGGGTATTCTGTTTTAAATGACCAAGATTTATCTGCTGCTTCATACTTGTACGCATGTAGCCATAAATCTAAATCGTTTGGGCCTGGATCGGTGTACAAGCCTGCATTGCATACTTCGCACAATTCACCAGATAATATTTCACCATCTTGTTGTGGATGTATCCAGGTTGTAGATGCCTTATCCTTTCCAATACGGTCTAATTTAGCAATTACTTCATCATTCTTTCCATCGCCATGTTTACCTAAATTTTTTCCCCAAACAGATTCGTTAGAGTAGATTGGATCGTTAGCTATTGGATGCCCAATATACTGCAAATGGACACGGATTTGATGTGTCCTACCAGTAAACGGGAAGCATTTAACAATAGACGTGTTTGATTCTGGATCGTATGAGATTCTTCTAAATAACGTCTTAGCTTCCTTTCCAAGTTCAAAATCAATTATATTTAATCCATGCTTTGGGGAAGCTGTCCACAATGGCTTATCCACGGTAACTTCCCCGATATCAAATTTCCCAACAACACGAGCAATATATTCTTTTCTAACAGTTCTATCTTTGATTTGCTGGACAAAAGCATCAGCGCCCTTTGCATTTTTACCTAAGAACATCAAACCACTTGTTAACCTATCTAGCCTATTACATGGATGTACAATTTTTCCAAATTCGTGTTGAAAAATTTTTGTAATTGTATTATAACGGTATCTTCCTGTGGGATGAACTGGGATACCTGATGGCTTGTCAATGGCAATAATATTCTCATCTTCATGCACAATTTTGATTCCACGAGAACTTACCGATGGTTCATGCCTATGACATCTGTGACTAATCAAATCACCATTTCTTACTATACTGTCCAAGTTAGCCGGTTTTTTATTTAAAGTTACTTGGCCCGCTGCAATAGTCTTCTTATAGAAAGCAGCATCTCGATCTCTAAATTCATTAACAAAGATATCAAGTAAGTTTATATCCCTCCATCTCATCTTGCAATAAGTTAAGTAGGTGAAAAAATAAGGGTTGACTCTCCTAAGTCTTCCATCTATTTCATAACTTGCACCTTCAGCTTCCTCTTCATGAATGGTTTTGGTTTCTGATAACGTATTTGTGTGATCATTTGATTCTTCGCCTCCAAGCAGCTGATACGCTGTTAAAGTTTTCTTATCGATTGTTTGTCTTTTCATTCGAAATCCCAATGAATCTCTTAGTTTAGGTGTCAAAGCTGGGTTAATATCTGATGGCGAAGGTGATCTTTTCACACCATTTGCTTGTTGTCTCAGCATTAGGCTTAATCTTTTATAACAATTATGAGTGTAATTAAGTTTTAGGTGCAATAGTTCCTGTCTATATATTATCATCAAAGCGTTATAGAGCTTCAATATATCAAATGCAAATATGAGAGATTTCGTGCTACATAAATTTTTCACTGATAACCGAGACGGTCAGCTCGCATAAATTAACTATGTACAAATTTTACAATAGGCCTTGTTTTTTTAATTCTAAGTAATCCTTCTCGGATAAGACATTGCCTTCTTCATCCTCCACTTCAATAGCATTTTCAGTATCTCCCTCTTTAATTCTTTTTTCTTTTTTCAATCTACGCCATAACTCCAATGCTTCATCAATTTTAACTATGCTCTTGAACAACGATGAATAGTCATCACATACACCTAGACAGCTTAATCCATGCTGATGTTTAGCGCTATTAAAATGCTTAGCAAATACAGTCCTACCTTTGTATGTTATGTTACCACAAATTTCACATTCGTAGGTTTTATGATATCCTTGAAGTTTGTATAACCAATAGGGGATTGGTTTACCATCAACGCCAATTGGTAAATCTTTCATGTTGTGTTCGTCGTTATCACTGGACTCATTCGAATCGGATTCATTACCCGATGAAGAGCCTATTGTTGTATAATCCGATTCATCACCTACTATCGAAATGGTTTCAGCTATTCTTTCTCTGTCTGTCAATGCTGCTCTTCTCTCCGCATTAGAAATGGTCGGCGACCGATACTCTTCCAACATTTTACATAAATATCTGACTTTAAATTCGTCAAATTCTAAATCTTTCACTTTGCTTGAGTTCGGAATGGATAAATTAGAAATAATTTGATTCTTTATATTCTTTTGATGCTTTTTACCATTCAAATGCCCTTTATGGACCGATTCTTTAGCGAATAGCTTGTCGCAGGCTTTGCAGTAAACTTCACCTTTCTCATTTGGTTTTCCATCCACATAGGGTTCAGATGAAGCAGAGAAACTTTCTATCATCTCCTGTTGTAGTTTTTCAGTGTCAGATAAAGGTTGAACCTTCTCAATGAATTTTGATAAATATTCCGCAAGATCCTTGATATACTTAGAGTATGTAGCAGTATTCCGTTTCGTTGGTTCGTATGGAACCTTGTCATAAATCGATAAATATTCAACATAAGTTATGGAATGATCTATTATTGATTTGTAAGTTTCGAAAAATGGAAACAAATCTAAATATTTCCCATAGAACTCATCTGGACTGAACATTGCATCAAAGTCTATATGGGAGGCAGCTGCACTTAGGATATATTTTCTTTTAACTTTTAATTCATCCTTACTATTAAGCTTCTCTTCTACTTCCGGCGCACTAGAATACATCTTGAAAATCTTACTTACATCTTCGTCCTGATTATTCTCAGCCTGAAGTTCGTGACGCAGCTTTATATCGTTCAACATTGAATCAAAGAATTTAAATTCATAAGAGGGGTCGTTCAACTTATTTGATTCTTCATCGATATAACTTTTTTTGTTTCGCCGATTCTCTAATATGGTAGAGCAATGCCTTTTGTATTTATTCTTTAAAACCTTTAGTTCATGTTGTTGCAATAAGACTTCCTTCTGAGGTCGCTTCTTGGATGATAATATATTAATGTCTGTTGGTTTACGAGATTCTGGCAATAACAGAGGATTCCTTTGAAGCCTATGTGAAACAGCCTGTTCTATAACATCTATTTCTTCTAGTATTGACCTTTGTGATTCTAATAATGACATTACTCTTAAGTTGAATTCTACAATAAACTCTTTAGTATCAATTTTTTGTAGCCCATTAAATGCGCACACTTTGGGTTATGATGTGAAATTTCTATATAGATGTACAACTATCTACAATTTTAATCGATTTCTATTACCAATAAATTCAAGATGTCAGGTAATAATGATAACATTCCATTATATCTATTGACTTATAACTGCAATAAGCAAAATCTCAACTCTGACTTAATTTTACCAAAAATAATAGAATCATTGCCCGATAAATTATCAACGCTATATGTTTTTGGAATTGAGGAACTATGCTCCATTATGGATGGTTGTTTCAACTACATTGCAAGAAATCACTTGATAAAGTTTAACCGATTGTTCATTGATGCATTGAATCAAAAGTATGGGACAGGCGATGTTAAATTTCATACAATTGGAATGAACCATATTGGTGCAATTGGTATTATTGTCATTACTCCGTATCCTCTGAAATTTCATAAAATAAGAGTCGGTAAAAGCGCCTGTGGATATGGATACTCGTCGATGAAAGGCGGTGCCGGCATAAGGTTGGCATACTTGCCTGACGGCAGATATGATTCTACAAAGAACCCAGTTGAGATGACGTTTGCAAATTTCCATTTATCGGCGTATGAGGGTGACCACTACTTGCAGAAGAGGAATAATGAAGTTACTCGATTAATGAGGTCAATGGAGTTTGGCGACGGATATAGTTTTTTAAAACCAGGAGCCCACTGTTTCGTTATGGGAGACTTAAACTACCGTACGGCAAAAAGGTACGATCCCAGTTCCGTATCGTCGAATCAGCTCTTGAGTCTACAAGACCAAAGCAAACTCAATCACGACAACATAGAAGAGCTTGTGAAGAAATATGACGAGTTGACTGAAGGGAGAATGAATGGCAACATATTTGCGGGCTTTAGTGAGGCCTGCATCAGCTTCAGGCCGACGTATAAATATCATTTAAACACTGCAATCTACAACCGAAAACGGTCGCCTTCGTGGTGCGATAGGATCTTGTATCAATCCACTTATAATTATAAAAAAGCACGAACATTGTCGCGTAAACAGGACAACAAAGCGACCTTACCTCAGGTGAACGAGTACGGTAGCATTAATTCAATATTACTGTCAGACCATCAGCCCGTCTACTTGTCAATAACTGTACCCTTGGCTCCTCCTGAATCGATTATATCCGCACATGGTTATCTACAAGTTCTTCCCAGCGAAACTCCAAATAATCACTTCCGTCACGACACAAACGAACAGGACTTCGATGTTTCGGAAGAATCGATTGTCGGCACAACCCAAATATATATGAAACCCACTGTAATCGACAAACTCATCCAGAATTATATCAGCAAAGTCACCGATTTTTCTATTGGTCGTGGCCTCTGGTTTACACTAACCCCGAGTGGAAGATTAACATTACTACTTGTGGGTCTAGTGTGTTGTAGTGTATATTACTTTGTATAGCTAAGTAAATATGGTCGCTGATTTTTGTTGGACCATTAATTTCCACGAATAAACGTTATTGAATCTGCACAACTGCAAAGCCTGTCTTCTTTTGGCCAGCCATGTTCGTAGAATTATTCCATATTTAGGCGATTCCTATGGCATCGTGTTCCGTTGCCTAGAGAGACGTTGTTCTATCTTGGGGTGGGGCGCGCATCCCCCAATTACCCTTATTATCCTTTAATTACCGAACAAAAAGCGAAGCTCGTAGCATAATACGTAGTAACAATTTAACTTTTGCTGTGTTGTAATTAATTTCAGCATGTTGGGGCTCAAAGGGAGGGGGGAAGGGGCATAACCGTTTAGATTAGATTAGATTATGTTACGCTAACTTCATTTACTTTAGAGAGGTGTCTTTATCAACTTTAAACTTTAAATTTTTTTATACTGTTTTTAATAAACATATCTACTAATGCACTCTACTCCGTGACATATCATGAAATTATTATACGTTATTATGATATAGGGAAAGTCATATACAAAAGAAAAACAGCTTGTTACAAGTTTGATCCTCTTTCCGGTGTTTATCGTGAATATTTTACCAATAATGGTCATTTGGTGGCAATGTGTATTTTCATTTTTATAGTACTGTTTGTATTCAAAATTTTCACATCCTGCAGTCACTACAGCATAGTACTCCTGGAGAGTAAGCTGATGTGTTAGTGGGACTTGGAGTTTTTGGCAATCGTAGGTGAAGGGTGTTTATAATGTAAAATTTGCGAATTTCTGCAAAAATAAGTAAGTTTTGGTAACATCTGATAAACATTTCAACTGGGACTACATAAAACACGACTAGTCTAAGGAAACTATAGATTAAAGCAGTATAAGCAACTACTGAGAGGCTCTTTTTTGCACACTATCTTTCCTATACTTACTATAATAGTAATCTTATCGGCTAGTAGGAAAAGTTACCCGTTCAGCTGTTGAAAAAAAAAAAGAAGTCGCAGGCCTGCATTAACTAAAATGCCATACAGAAATACCCTTCTAAACCGGATATGCTTAATGAGTTTTTCAAAAATTTCGTTGGAGATATCTCATGTAATATAATGAAGCTTCTTCTGAAACAACATCCATAAATAGACATGTCAGATAAGGATGATGCCAGAAGTGTTATCGAAGACGCTTGTGGTGGCATGAGCTCGAACGATTCTGGGTTCAGAGAAAATACATCTACCAAATGGCAGAGTTTCAGAGATTCCTTCAAAAGACCAGAAGAGGAGAAGGTAGAATATAATGAAAACTTAAATGATATAGAGAAAGCCAACATTGGTGCAGCAAAGTCTCCGTTGTTAAGAGACTTAAAAAACAGACATTTGCAAATGATTGCAATCGGAGGAAGTGTGGGGACAGGTCTTTTGATAGGTAGTGGATCGTCCTTGAGAACCGGAGGGCCAGCTGCATTACTCATAGCATGGGGACTAGTTGGGTCGATGGTTTTCTGTACCATTCATGCATTGGGAGAGATGTGTGTAGCATTCCCTGTGAGTGGTGCTTTTTCAAGTTATGCAACAAGATTTGTCGATCCATCGTGGGGATTTGCGGTGGGATGGAATTATGCTATTATGTGGTTGATTGTACTTCCGCTTGAATTGGTGGCTGCGGCAATGTCGATTAAATACTGGGATAACACAATCAACCCTGTTGCATGGGTGGCGATTTTTTACTTGTTCATCTTCGTTATAAATTTGTTTGGGGTCAAGGGTTACGGTGAGGCAGAATTTTATTTGGCAATCGTCAAAATTGTCGCAATTGTTGGATTTATAATATTAGGCATTGTACTAGTCTGTGGCGGTGGTCCAACCCACAAGTTTATTGGTGGAAAGAATTTTCACAATCCCGGAGCATTTGCTAATGGATTTAAAGGAGTTTGCACGGTTTTCGTGACAGCATCCTACAGTTTGGCAGGATCAGAAATGGTTGGGCTTGCAGCCGCTGAAACTGACAACCCAAAGAAAACCTTACCGAAGGCCATTAAACAGGTCTTCTGGAGAATTTTCCTTTTCTACATATTATCATTAATGTTTATTGGATTAATCGTTCCATACAATTCGGATGATTTATTAGGGTCTTCAAGTAAAGAACCTGCTTCACCTTTCGTTCTTGCGATTAAAATCGGCGGTATTCAGGCATTGCCTTCTATATTCAATGCGGTGATTTTAATTTCAGTCCTCTCTGTTGGAAATTCCGCGGTCTACGGATGTTCTCGTACTATTCAAAGTTTAGGAGCACAAGGTCTCGGTCCTAGAATTCTAAATTATGTTGATCGTCGTGGTAGACCCATATCAGGTTTGATATTTTCGGGCGTATTCGGTTTATTATGCTTCCTCAGTGCTTATGAAAATGAAGGTGAAGTATTTGCATGGTTATTAAGTATTAGTGGTTTAGCTACAATTTTCTCGTGGTTTAGTATTGGATTGTGCCACATAAGATTTAGATTTGCCTTGAGAAACCAAGGTAGGTCTACTGCTGAATTATCATTTACTTCAATCGCTGGTATCTGGGGTTCGATCTATTCAATGATATTCCTTGTAGTTGTGTTGGGTGTCCAATTTTGGGTAGCATTATTCCCTATCGACAACCACGGAAAACCTGATGCGAAGAATTTCTTTCAGAATTACTTAGGAGTCTTTGTCATCTTGATATTTTACATTGGTCATAAGATTTATTCGAGAAATTGGAAATTTTACATTAAATTAAACGAGATAGATTTAGATACAGGTAGACGGGAAACGGATGCTGAGTTAATGAATTATGAAATTGATGAGGAGACAACAGGAGAGGGAGTACCTATATATAAAAAAATTTGGAGAACTTTAGTTTAGAAACAAGGTTAACGTTGTTGCATCGCAAAATTTGCTATTAGTATATAGTGGAATGTTACAAAATAATTTATTCGATTAACTGCTAGCAACTGTAGTGGCTGTGCCAACACTCTTAGGTCTTTTCTTAAGTTGATCCTTAGTCGCCGATCTCTTTCTCTTAGAGTTTTTAATTGGCCTTTCTTCACCTTCGACATATACATCATTTGGTAGATCATAAAGTTTAACATGCTTTATTTGAATTGAATGAATTTTTTCGTCATAGGATTGCCATCCTTTACATATATTAAAGAATTCTGAACATGGATATTGAATATCAAGTCTTTTATCACTTCCTTTGTTTAAGTCGATATCCAAACCTATGAAAAGCTTTGTAAGATGAATTTCTTTAGCATCAGGTTTTTTATCGCCTTCTTTATTCTCCTCCTCTTTACTATCTTTTTCTTTGCTTTCATCTCCCATAGTTTTAACAGGCTCTGGGAGATGTTTCGTGATACTCTCCCCCTGAAGTGTTCCATAAGTGTTAATTACTTCTTCCGCCTGGGTTTGGCTTTCGCATGCATAACTATTTTCAAATGGTTTTACATATGGATGTGCTAATTCTATCCCATCAGTCACTTCTAATTTTTGAACTAATAGTCTTAATCTACTTTCCACCATTCCACCCCATTTAAGATGTTCTTCTGATGAACCCTGTGTCGTCGCTACAATGCACAAGTAAAACTTGTATTTGTGGAAGAACGTATGTCTAGTAAGGAGATCAGACCAGGTGCCTTTGTTCATGCTAATTTGACTCATTATTTCAATGCCTCTTTTAAATTCGTCCAAAATGACCTTTTGTGTTGAGCTGGTAATGTTATGAGTTGCACACATAGATGGGTAGGCAGGAGTAATAACAGGCATTCTGTGTTGGCGATCATGCGGATATAACTTCGGATTCCATACCCGCACCTGCAAAGGACCATCTTCTATGGGCTTAAGTAACACCGGCTGGGGCCAGCTCCATTGGGCGTATATATGAAAGAATTTCTCCACGATAACTGCACTCACAGCATTTGGATAAAGCTGACAGATTCTTGCCACGAGCATGGCCCAGGCAACCCCCCCTGGGAAACCAAACACATTCGCATAAATTGCCCTCTGTTGTGCCCACATCTTAATACATCTTAATGCATGCTTAAATACTGTTGGCTTTGGAACTAAAGTTAAAATTTCGTCAGTGACTCTGGTACCGTTCAACGCTCTAAGGTCCTTCTCCTCGATATTTCTAAGCAAGTTCTTGTCGTCCAATTTCAAATCTTTAGGGATCCGCGGAATGTCCAACCTGGCACATAGAAGATCGATCGAGATCCCACTGAACTCCATCTTGATAATGGGAACATATGCATCAGGAACACCCGCAATCTCCCCTAACTCGGGTCTCTTCTTCAAAATTTTCTCGAATACTTCAAAAAAATCATTTCTGGTGACGTGCTTAGGCATCACCACCAACGTATCGATATCTGATCCCGGTCCATATACCCCCAATCTATACGACCCGAACGTGAATATCTTGCCCCCAGCGTCCTTCGACATCCCCTCATTCATGTTTTTGTTGATGGACACAGTATACACAAATTCCTCGACCAACTTCTGCAACGTTTGGAGCACCTCGACTCTCTTCTTGGTCGCTGCTTCGCTCTCAAACGACCCTTTTGTCTTCAACTCCTTGATCAACGAATCATTCAAATTGTTCTCCTTCGGCGTGGGATTGGCCACCGATATAGGCGGTGTAACGCCATATGCTTGATAATTCATGGGGTTTCTTATGTCAATTATGTACTAAAAACACTGTTCATTTCTAACCGAATTTCCTTGAGATGGTATCAAATGTTACCCGGAAAATAAATAGATCATTTTCCTAGATCTTCAGCCACGTAAACGGCATATGTCTCGTTTTATCGAATCTGTACTGCTAACTGCTTCCCCATTTAGCCGGACAGTCCGTGTTAAAGCACGACATGTTTTGAAAGCTGGTCAATTCGAGATAGAAACCTGAATTGTGGCCAAAGAGTAGCGATAAAATTATTAGTTCGCGATACTCCAGGGAGAAATTCAGCTACAGTTTGCGCCTTTGTAAGTACCAGAAATTCTTTTACCAGATATACAGATATTATTGTGTAACAGAATGGGATTATCATCAAAATTGGATAAATTGAAGCTCAAGTCCGATAAGGGTCAAAGTTCGAATGAAAATTCAGGGTCTACGACTCCAGTGGGTGATATAGCAACTGAACCAAGTGTTCCAGAGGCGACCAAGCACACCGCAAACGATACAGACGATATAGACGAGATTGATAACGAAGGACAATCCATATTAATGGGTATTATATCGCAATTGAGACCAGGATGTGACTTATCGAAGATTACACTTCCCACGTTTATCTTAGAGAAGAAGTCGATGTTAGAGAGAATCACCAATTTCTTTGAGATTCCCGACCTCTTGCTCGAAGCCGATGCTACGGACGATGACATGATGAGATTTGTGTTGATGGTGAAGTGGTACTTGGCTTCGTGGCACATTGCACCCAAGGCAGTCAAAAAGCCATTGAATCCGATATTAGGAGAGCTTTTTGCATGCTACTGGGAGCACCTTCCAGACAATAATACTGCGTATTATATATCCGAACAGACATCACACCATCCACCAAAATCGTCGTACTTTTACTTGATACCAGAGCTGAAGATCAGAGTCGATGGGGTGGTGATTCCACAGTCCAAGTTTTTAGGTAACTCTTCCGCAGCTCTCATGAATGGATGGGGCCATGTCGAATTAGGAAACAGAGGCGGTGAAACCTACATCATGAACCAGCCAAATGTCTACTGCAGAGGTATATTATTTGGGAAATTGAGGTACGAGTTGGGAGACCAAATGATAATCAAGTGTCCAAAGACTGGCTTCGAGGCGAATATCGAATTCAAAACGAAGGGCTTTATAAGTGGAACGTACGACGCAATTGAAGGTACTATAAAGAATACCAATACAGGTGAGTCGTTATATTCTATTACGGGTAAGTGGAATGAAGTCATGGAGTTGAAGAATCTTGCCACAGGCACGAAAGAAGTACTTTTCGACACGTCTACTACGAAAATCTTCCAACCAAAGACTAGACCAATTGAGGAGCAATTGGAATACGAATCTCGCTGTTTATGGGCACCTACAATCAAAGCATTGGGTAAACGAGACCACGACCTTGCCACGAGTGAAAAGGCCAAAGTGGAAAACGAACAACGTACCAGAGCAAAGAAGAGACTCGAGGATGGAGTGGAATTCCACCCTAAACTTTTCAGACCTGTAACTGACGGAGAGAAGGGTGTTCAAGACTTGGAATATATTATATACAAGAAATTCGATTTGGCTAATGATCCCGAGACATTAAGACAAAACATCTTCGATATTATGCCAATCTTACCTGGTCAAACCGATAACAAATCCCTTCAAATACCTGCCTTTAAAAAGAACACTGCCAATACTGAAGGTCGTGTCTAGATTAGTCTATATCTTGAGTTGTGCTTTATTTTTATTAATTAGTTATATTAATGACTCATTTAATCAAATTTTATAATATCTGTGGAATGTAGTTATTAAAGATCTCTTGCTTCCATGTTCTTTCCTACAAGAATATTTCACCTCGTTCAGACATATCCGCCAATAAATTGGTTTAACAATAGAGTTATTGACTATCAACCAACTTGTTTCTTCCTTTCATTTGAATCCGATCTCTTGTTCTGATTACTCGTCTACTGGGAGAGCTTTAGCCACCTTTGCATTCATCAAAAGGCCCGAACAAATATGTCGGCCGTTGAATATCAAAACGTGTAGAAACAAGAAAAAAACACTTTCGAAAAATGTACCGTGCTACTAAAGGTATCATTGAATTCACTCATAGTTGTATAGGTTCTACAAAATTACCACCTATGCTTACCAAATGGCTTCGTGGAATAACCTAACTTTTTAACTGTCTCTAGGGTCATAGAGAAAATCACGTGATATTATTTGTTGAATTGTCCTTTTCATATACCGATTTATAGTAAAACGATGAACACTGAATGGCATATTCTTTTCGGAGTAAGAACATTTATAATGGAGCAAGCATATGATTCATTGCTTGAATTAACAGAGTCTCCCACATTCGATGTCTTCCAATGCTTGTATCAACTCAAAGTTAACATAGACAACATTGGAGTGCATCATTACTTGGTCAAGAAGCTCTATAATTTCAGCTATTTGGAGGTGGAATTTTATATACCACAACTTATACAATTGTTGGTAAGTTTTGAAACGGAATCCATGGCATTGAATGACTTTTTGTTGGATTATAGTAGAAAGTATCCACATTTCTGTTTGATAACGTTTTGGAACTTACAAGCATATGTGTTTGAGTTAAAGAATGATCCAGAGTCATATTCATTCCATATTGTGAGAAGTTTCATTAATGAACTTCAGAATGTGATGTTCAACCAGGAAGCAGTTTATGATTCACCAGTGGTGCAGAAGAAACACAAGGAGTTTAGAGAAAACTTGCAACCGTCGGTAGCGATGTGTGGTGCTGTATTGGCATCAATTGCGACTCCTCTGATCAGCACATACGCGAAACCAATTGTTCAATCACAAGGAAGACAGCAGAAGTCGCTCTTATTCAGGTTGGCTAATTTCCATAAATCATTGACTAAGAACTTGACACTTAAGAATAGAGGAAGGGCCACGTCACAGACTGACCACCCCAATTTTGGTAAAGAGCACCGTTCATTGTCAAACCCCGGTACGAAATCACACGAAGAATCGGCGCCGAAAAATTCCACAGATACCACTAAGGTTCCACATAGGCTACAAAGTTCGGTTAACATGTCGAATTTGGAAAACTGCGATGATAGACATTATAATAGTGACTATTCACTTGAAAGAGATATGAAGATTAACACCAGAATCATTTCCAAGAAATCGTATGCGAGAAAAGTGAAAGAGCAAGAACAATTGGAACAAGTATCAGAATCTCTCGTTGCTGTAAATTCAGATATTTATACGAGACCATCCTTGAAAGAAAACGCAGTTGCGTTCCATTCAATGCCAGACTTAAGATCAAATAGTAGAGAAGGATCACTCGATGAACTGCCCATTACCCCTGTCATATCCAATTCATCGTCGACATCACTTGCTTCTTTGGATTTACAAGAGCATAAAAATATTAATAATCATAGAATTCTTCCAATGCATCAAGACCAGAAGATTAAATATTTACAGGTAAATTATTTTAAAAAGGAAACTGATTTTATGATGGGATTGCAAAATATATCAACAAGGTTGTCTCAAGTTCCTAAGGAAGCACGTTTGACATCATTACGAGCAGAACTTTCAATCATTAATAATACTATATTTCCCTCAGAGATTGACATCCCTCAATTGTTACCTATTAGCAGTAAACAAAATAAAAAGTTTCATAGGATAATTAAACTCAATGTGAATGAAGCATGTGTCTTAAACTCGGCTGAAAGAGTTCCATTTTTGTTATTAATTGAATACTTAAGTGAAGAAATGGATTTCGATCCATTAAACGACCATAATAAAAACATTATCTTCAACAAACCTGGCAACGATAACATTTATGCAAGTGGAAGACGTAACAAAACATCAAATTCAGACTTCACCAGAAGTAGTGTTGATTCAGTTCGTCAAAACGAAATCATCGAACCGAACACAAGCTTTGATGAGGCGGATTTAGGTGATATGTCTGTTGTGGCTCTCTCGAATGAAAAGAGTTTTATTACCAACCACTTGAATTCAAGGCAGGCAGATGATATGAATACAAACAGGGTTGATATATCGCTGCTTGCACCACGAAAGCCAAATCCTGAGAGAAGGCAAACCCCAGATTTGGCTTCACCTAGCTCGCCTAGTAATTCAACAACATTTGACACAAGGGACCTTTCTACTCAAATGAGAATAGCCGCAGTTATGTTGCAGCAGCTTGAGAAATCTGGCCAGACAAACACTGAACAAACTGCGGCTATCAGGGCACGTATAATTGACTCCATGAAAGCATTACAAGACAAATTTGAAAACATTGATTATAAACAAATCCAGGCTATACAAAGCGTCCATGTAGGAAGAAACTCATCTGACGCAGGTGAAAGAAAATTAGAGAATGATTTCAAATTGAGTGAAGATTGGGCAACTAAAAAGAACCGTATAAGACAAGCAAGTGCATGTGGCCATTTAAAGAACTGGGATTTGTGCTCAGTAATTGCAAAGAATGGTGATGATTTACCTCAAGAAGCTTTTGCGTGTCAGCTAATTTCGATGATCTCAAATATTTGGAAATCAAACAATGTCGGTGTCTGGACTAAAAATATGAAAATTATTGTTACAAGTGCAAATACTGGTCTTGTAGAAACAATTAATAATGCAATGTCGATTCATTCAATTAAGAAGACATTGACGGACTTGACGTTGAAAAGTGGCGAAAACCCAAAAGGTAGAGTTGCTTCCCTTAAAGATTATTTTAATAAAGTTTACGGGAATGAGGATTCATACAAGTATAAGAAGGCTCAAATTAACTTTGCTAAAAGTTTAGCTGCATACTCGGTGATTTGTTATGTTCTTCAAATAAAGGATAGACACAACGGTAATATTATGTTGGATAATGAAGGTCATATTATTCACATAGATTTTGGTTTCTTATTATCCAATTCACCTGGAAGTGTTGGTTTTGAGGCTGCACCTTTCAAGTTGATATTTGAATATGTTGAAGTATTAGGTGGTTTAGAGGGTGCACAGTATCTTAAATTTAAGGAATTATGTAAGGAGTGTTTTAAAGCGTTAAGGAAAAACTGTGATCATTTAATTAACATCGTTGACTTGATGCAAAAAGATTCCAGTTTACCTTGCTTCAAAAATGGCGCTCAAACCAGTATCTTATTAAAGCAAAGATTGCAATTGGATTTGAGTGACGAAGAGTGTGACGCATTCGTAGAAACAGGCTTGATTGGCAAAAGTATTGGAAGCGTATATACAAGGCTATACGACCAATTCCAACTACTTACACAAGGTATTTATAGTTAATTACGTAAATTAATATTTTATTAAAATTATGTAAATTAATAGAACTGAATTAATGCAATACTACTGATCTTTTCAATAGCTGTAGGCGGAAGAACAGTGAATTTACTATATGTGAATTTTAGCAGATGAGGAAGGCGACCATCCGTTATTACGGGGATCTTGCACGGGCGAGAAGTCTTCCATCCTTTCTGAACTTGGTAAGTAGGTCGAATGTATTGGTGTGCAAACAGACACCAGACTTTTATTGGAAAAGACTGAGTATTGTGAGGTAGCTGATGGTGGGGTCAATGGAACATGCTGTTCATTTCTCGTTTCGAGATTCAGATTTGGAAGTTGCATTATTATATCAGCGAGGTTACATAGTTTCGAGTTAGCTAGGTCTATCATGGTTGCTTCTTGAACTATATTCTGGTTCTCATATATGGCTGAAACTGCAAAGCTGTAGCGATTATTAAAATTTTTGACAACTTGAATGACTCCTAATTCGTCATACTTCTTAGATAATACTTCGGTCGCCTTTCCCAATTGTATGATAAACATTAAGCAAATTTTTCTTATGGTGTTTAGCGAAGATGAATCAAAACCACTCAAAAACGGACCTTCAACTTCGGGTTGTTTATTTTCAGCATTTTCATCATATTCATCAAATTCAAATCCAGGGGTTTTGGATTCGGACGCGTACTTCTGGAATATTGCTCGCAATGATGTAGATGCATTAGGTATTTGTAGCATGGAGCATGCCATTAAATTGGCAGTTACTGCGATGAGAGATGATGGCACGGACAAGAAGAACTTATCGTAAAGGGACAATTCACACAAAAACCTGCCCACAGCCGTGACAGCCGAGACCTTGGAGGCGTTACTCATGTTGTTCGACTTATCACTTATGTTGTTGTATTTACACGGAGTCCCATGGGAAGTGATGTTACACGAGGAAATGGCTAGTTGCAAACATTCCTCCAAGTTCGCGTGGCTCAACGACCACTCGAGCGTCGCCAATATGTGCATTTCCATCTGGATGAACATCTCCTCGTCATATGCGTTGCGACACATTATCGATAGTTCTCTCAACGTAGGCACCCGGCTCTTTTTATCTTCGTATTTGCCAGCAATCCAAAGAGCAGTACATCCCACGAGCTGGTAGTGCCTTTTGAACACAATTCTCTTAGCACAGTAGCGATCAATGATGCTCAAGCACAAAAACAATGTCTGCGGCTGTAATTTGAATGACGAGTGGAGTTCGATGAGAAAATCCAACAAGAACGGCCTCATGAACCACTGGATCTCTGGCTGCAAGTCGATCATCGATGGATTCACCGCCCTCGCCGTCTCCAATTGCGCCAACACCTTCGTAACGTCCGTCAGGTACTCGCTCACCAATTTGCGATTCGCCTGACTTTCAAGGAGTTCTAACATCAAACTATACGGCTTGCGTCTAACATGTGTTGGAGGTCCATATCTGGTGTGGTTACCTGTCTTAGTCCCCTGTAATTGCATTTCAACCTACGTTTAAAATGTAAAACAGACACTGCAATCAACTTACTTTCTCAATCTTCAACTTACTTCTGCCAACTTGATATATATATAAATCTCCTTGCAAAATCTAACGCGTAACACAAGAGAACTTCATTTAAAAATGCATATCGTGTTGAAAAATTCGTGAATCGTGAACCGCGAATGTCGTGCGCCATTATGAGGTTAAAACTCCCCCGTTCATTACGGGTGTATTGATGTGGAAATGTATCGATGCCATCGAAAGATTGCAGTAGTAACCCGTAGAATAGGAAGGCGCCCACAAAAGGGTGTTGCGAAGCTGTTTTGGGGAGAAGGGCTATTGTACGAGTTGCCAGACATGGAATGGAGGCAGATTATTGTAGAACGAGCGTGAAGAGGGGCGAAGACGGTGATAGCATGAGGATGGAAACACATGGACAGAGTAGAGTGTGGAGGACGATGCTGGCCTGGATGGCTATGGATGGGGATATTTGCCTGGGTGCAAGTGCAGACCGTAGAGGTAAAATGGGACTGTTGGGCCATTGGCGGACAAGGGAACTGGAAGGGACTATTATGTACGATGAGACGATATTTGCTCCTTTGGGCAAAACGGTGCGTCGAGAAGAATTGGCGACCCGAGAAGGTTTTGGCGACGAGCTAGATGGCTGCTGAGCCAACAGACAGGTGAACTGAAGCGTCCACTGTGTACGTGTGGTTGCAGCAGGGTTTCTGGGCCATCGTGATGGCTGTCTGTGAGACGGCCGACCAGACGCGAGAATGGATTGCAAATGGCTGCATTGGCGTAGGTGTCTGGGTGGATGCGGCAAGGCGCCAACGCACAAAGCAAGGAGTCGGGGTTTGAAAGGTTTTTTCCATCGACAGTGCAATTTTACAAATGAACACGACACTGGGCCTAAGAAGACAGCACGACAACGGTACGACGACCTTCGGATGCGTGATCCGTTGAGCCGGGGAAGGTTGGATCAGACATGATCAGAGTGGTGTTGTAGAGGCCTGCGAGGAGGCACATTCCAATTGGGCAAGACTCACTACTAACGTGGAATGTAGGTTCTATTGTGCTAAATATGGCACAAACATTCAGCATGTCACGTAATTACGTAGGTTTGTAGCCATCCTTCACTCTACCTTGCAAAAACACAACATTCGGTAGTTAGTAGAGGCTAGTTCAATCCTATAATGGCTCGTTCGATAGACATTGCTTGAGTGGACCAGTAGACACATAAAACGCGGTTATTCGATTAGTACGATTTATAGATCTGGATAAGGTTTTTGTGAGATATGCAGAGAATAGTGCGTCATTTTTAAGTTTACATCTTTGCTGAAATATCGTAACTTCCAGAGAAAACAAAAACAACTCGGTCAGGAAACGAGTCAATGGATGGTCATGGTGGTGCACCCTAGAGAATGCACATATCTCGTCGTACAGATATGAAGTTGAAAAATGCTGCATTGACTATCGATGCTTGGACAGTGGTCGTTGTAGGGTCACATTGGAAGCCACATAATTGCGATTTGCAACATTTGGTACTTTTCGAACAAGTGTGTACGCCTTTTACTATGCACATGGTTATTCCCCTGTAAACGCCTACGCTACAATACACGCTTAAAACTGTGAGCTTACCGACAACATCACGACAATGTCAGGATAATTCGCTCGTGCAAGATTTTTTTTTAATCCAAAAAAAAATTTAAAGGATAATAGAATAGAAGACGTTTACGAACGGCGGGATTAAACATCCTACTGTAGCAGTCGTAAACCTAGACACGGGAATATAAACTGTTGACTTCATATGATAAAATGTTTTCGCGAGACGTAAATCTTTAGCAACGCTCCTGCCCATCTCTAGTCTTACCCCAACTATTATGTCTTGAGATTGCCTCCATGACCGAAACATGCATGTTCACCAGGTTGGTGACCAACAGATATAAATGCAAATAACGCGTTCGGCGACAAAGGACCTGGAACTCGCATATGATTTTTACCCTGTTCACCTCCCAATGGTTCCCTCGTGTTGCATTATTATTTACTTGAATTATGAACAAAACCCAGCAAAACCTTAAAAATTACTTCTTTAGTACCAAACTCTTAAAAGTTTAATTTGGTTTGTGATGTTTGAAATTGATTCAAAAACATTATTTCAACTGTCCCCTAAATTTCATGTGTGTGCATGTGTAAAAATATCAGAAATACTTCAGACCGAGAATCCTGAACGAGAAGACTCGAAGAGATCATCTCACAATAGATGCTCCCATCAATCCTTTTCACAACAACAATTCATGTTTATGTTATGTTTATTCTTTAAGCTCTTGCGTTTTTTATCCAATAATACTAGAAGCGGTTACAATGTTTCTTGATACCCCAAATCTTGTTCAGTCACATTGTTGTATTGTCGCTTATGCACCACTACATACATCACTATTCTGACGATAGTTAATTTAATCTCGACTAACAGCGCGCGATATAATCAACATTGTTTAGTGCATATGATCTCATCGGATATTGTTTGGGCCGAATGCAGCATACAGTGCTAAGCTAGATAACCTTGCCCGAATAGGCCACACAATCGCTTAACCCCAGTCTCAATCTCTGATTTGGCGTACGCTTTTCCACGGCACCTCCAATTGTACAGTTCGCGCGAACATTTCGTGATCATCAATAGACGTTGTTGTGAATTCTAAACTATTATGCATATCTCTAATACCTTCCCTCTATCTGAACAAGTGATCAATCTAACCAGCGTCCCACCATGCGTTATTTGATCATATCCAGATTTAAACACAAGGAAAATACTAAACCACGCTTGTCCAAAATTCAGGTTGCTGCTAGAAGAAGTAACAATAGCCTTGTGTAATGAGGAGTAATTTCTTTTCATGGTGGCGCTAGACTCGACGATATTTGGGGTGAATAAGTATTGACTCAACGCGTTCAAACAATAGAATAGCATCAATCAGGAATAGCTGAATGATGTCGATGTCTTTGCATTTAGGGTTACCTAAGAAAATTCCAAATATGGTATCCGGGTGGGTCGGAAATTACGCATGCACGATTTTGCTGCAAATCAAAGATTCTGACCTTATTAATTATGACATTTGCAATTGAAGGATAATGACATACTCCAAAGTAGACCATATTAGTGTTATGTAATAGCAGCTGAAAGAAGTAAAAGCGCTTCTCCTTTGGTAACTTCTTATTACATTTCAATATCCATATCCAAACAATTGTACTTCCAAAAAGAGATCTAAAAGCATTTCCTTGCAATATAAAAAGGCGATAATAATTCTGTAATAGACGGTTTATTTGAAAGGTTAAGTCAAAATTTTAACAGCTTACAACACAAAGAATGTTATTCAATACCCGTACTCTTTTAGCACTTGCATTACTGACCAGCGTCTATGGGATAACCATCTCAGAAGATACCAGCCAGCAGCTGGGCTCCATCATCGAACAAAGTGTGACGGTGAATAAAGATGCCTACTGGGCCATTCTCGAAAACCATTATTTTTCGTCAACTGGACAAATAAACGTTGCTGGCGAACTTTACATCAAGAATAAGCCAAACTCAGCTGCTATCTTCCTTACGGCTGCTGGGGATATTAACAACTCGGGGGATATCGTATTAGATTCACGTCATGCTACCACTCCAGCTAATTATGATTTCACTGCTGCCCATGTACTGAACACAGGTAACATGTGGTTTGCCGCAGATGGTAGCAGGGACCTTCCTCTCATGGGTGTCGTGTCAAGCGACTTAAATAATAAAGGTCTTATGTATTTCTACCAAACTCAAAGAAATGGAGCTACGACTGTTTTAGGTGGAGGCGCTGCCACCACTGTTCAAAACGATGGTCAAATCTGTTTAACCAATAGAATCTTCGAACAAACTACTGCAATTGATGGCAGCGGCTGTTTCGATATTGGGAAAAATAGTAACGTCTTCCTTCAAAATTCCCTCTTGGATATTTCCTCCGACCAAACCTTTTATTTGAGTACCTCAACTTCTTCTTTGAAAGTCGAGGCATTGTCTCGACAACAAACCTTTAAGGTTGCCGGTTGGGGTGATGGTAACTTGATCGGGTTTAGTTTGAAGATTCAATCTTATGATTATGATGATAGCACTGGTATCTTGACCATTCAAAGCGGTACAAGCGGTGGTCCATTTACGTACGAATTTGACATTGGTACTGGATATGATTCATCAAAGATGAAGATCGTTACTCCAGATTTTGGTACTGGTATTATCAATATCCCAAATGCTGGCCTTATTTATGATGACGCGGTGCCAAATCCTGAAATTCCTCTCAGTTGTAGTGCATGTTCGCCAATTCCTGATGTACCAACAACTAATGTTCCGGGTTCTTCAGTTACACCTTCAGCTACGTCATCTGCTGTCACATCCGGGACACCAAGTTCGTCTGTTGCCTCATCCAGAGGATCAGGTTCATCTGCTGCCTCGTCCGCAGCACTAAGTTCGTCTGTTGCCTCATCCAGAGGATCAGGTTCATCTGCTGCCTCGTCCGCAGCACTAAGTTCGTCTGTTGCCTCATCCAGAGGATCAAGTTCATCTGCTGCCTCATCTGACATATCGAACCCAACTGGACCAAGCTCGTCTGCTACATCCTCATATAATATTGTTAGCGCTTCTTCAACAACCAGTAAGTCTGAATCAGCCGGCAAAACTAATAGCGTCACAAAGAATTATACTCCAACAGGGTCAGATAATGGATCTGGAGACCAAACTAATATTGTTACTCAAACATCTACGCCGAAAGACTCGGGTAATGGTTCTGACAACAAATCAGGACCAGATAATGGTTCAGGCTCAGGATTAGACAACGAATCAGATAATGGTTCAGACAACGGCTCAGGTTCAGGATCAAACAACGATAACGGTTCAGACAACGGCTCAGGTAATGGTTCAGACAACGGATCAGATAATAGATCAGGCTCAGGTTCAGGTTCAGGATCAGACAAGGATAACGGATCAGACAACGGATCAGGCTCAGGATTAGACAACGGATCAGATAATGGATCAGGCTCAGGTTCAGGTTCAGGATCAGACAAGGATAACGGATCAGACAACGGATCAGGCTCAGGATTAGACAACGGATCAGATAATGGATCAGGCTCAGGTTCAGGTTCAGGATCAGACAAGGATAACGGATCAGACAACGGATCAGGCTCAGGATTAGACAACGGATCAGACAATGGTTCAGACAATGGATCAGACAACGGCTCAGGTAATGGATCAGATAATGGATCAGATAATGGTTCAGACAACGGATCAGATAATGGTTTAGATAATGGTTCAGACAACGGATCAGATAATGGATCAGGCTCAGGTTCAGGATCAGGCTCAGATAATGGTTCAGACAACGGGTCAGGTAATGGATCAGGTAATGGATCAGACAACGGGTCAGACAATGGTTCAGACAATGGATCAGACAACGGCTCAGGTTCAGGATCAGGCTCAGATAATGGTTCAGACAACGGGTCAGGTAATGGATCAGGTAATGGATCAGACAACGGGTCAGACAATGGTTCAGACAATGGATCAGACAACGGCTCAGGTAATGGATCAGACAACGGCTCAGGTAATGGATCAGATAATGGATCAGATAATGGTTCAGACAACGGCTCAGGTAATGGATCAGGTAATGGATCAGGCTCAGGTTCAGGATCAGGATCAGACAACGATAACAGTTCAGACAACGGGTCAGACAACGGATCAGACAACGGGTCAGACAATGGTTCAGACAATGGTTCAGACAACGGCTCAGGTAATGGATCAGACAACGGGTCAGATAACGGCTCAGGTAATGGTTCAGACAACGGGTCAGGTAATGGATCAGGTAATGGATCAGGTTCGGGATCAGGCTCAGGATTAGACAACGGATCAGATAATGGTTCAGACAACGGCTCAGGTTCAGGCTCAGCAGGCGAACCATCTAGCACATCTTCATCTACCTCCCCAGCTGTAAGTACATACGAGGGTGGTGCCTCAATGAAGCAAACTTCTTCATTCTCGTTGGCATTAGTTCCATTAGCAATAATGGCTATTATATAATGAGCCAGTTATTCTTAACGTTATTCAAAACTTTTAATTTTTTCGTGCTCAATATTTGAGCTTTTCTTATTTATTGATTTTTCTAGTTATAATTTTGTATAACTGCTCAGAATGGTATAAATATTATTATTATTAATACATGCAAAATATTATAATATTGTCATACGTACAGAGATTAGAAATCTAGTTTGGGGGACGTAATATAATTGTAAAGAACTAAAGTAGTTATGCGCTTTATTAATGAGTAACTAAATTATGAAGATGAATGCTTGTTATCGCTTGAATTTGTAATGCCAGAATTATGTCTACTAACTTGGAGTCGTTCGTCCTCCAATGAGTTACTCTGTTCGCTCTCATTAGGTGAATCCTTTTTGTCTCCTTCCTCATTTT
This sequence comes from Debaryomyces psychrophilus, assembly GCA_900186205.1. Taxonomy (NCBI): domain Eukaryota; kingdom Fungi; phylum Ascomycota; class Pichiomycetes; order Serinales; family Debaryomycetaceae; genus Debaryomyces; species Debaryomyces psychrophilus. The sequence continues at coordinate 341,252 of FYBW01000005.1, read as the reverse complement.
CGATATCCTCAGGCTTACTGTCTTCAGCATAAATCCATTTTCTCATGAAATTTACCAAAATCTGGGCAGTAATGACTTGCTCCGCCTGATATAACACCAACGGAACTAACAATTTTCCTAAATTTTCATTTTTTGAACCATATTGTGATGAAATAATAGACACCCCAAGTGCGGCAGTTTTGGCAGGTCCACATAACATTATGGCCACTGTATCACGTCTGTTATAATAGAATGGTCTAAAAATTTTATAACAGTATCTGTAGGTCTTTGAATGAGACTCGTTAGGCTCCTCATTAAAATACTTCAAGATAAAATATGGTCTCGAATAGAAGAATGTCAAGACAGTAAAAAATAGATAAATTCCAATATTGAAAAATACAAGGAAAATAATCGATTCATGACTAACAGAAGTGAAGGCGTGTTGGGCGAATGCAGTGGAAAATGATTGGAACATAATCAATAACAACATAAATGATCCAACCTTGGATAATCTAAATGTGGCTAGTGCCCATTTGGTTTGTTTAGGAAAAATATTCTGAATAACTTGGCCCACAAATAATGGCACAAACAATGATAATCCCAATTGCTTCATAGCTTCCCCGTATAAATCTTGAATTGTGCTTTCTCCAGACGGTTGATTAGTTGGATTTGCAAACTCCCAAGTGCCGACTAAATACATCTGTACCAATCCAGGCGTTATAAACGCACCCAATATATTTCCTACCGACACTTCCAATAATGTCAACACATCATTACCATGTGCTTGTTTAGTCATAACCACATTAGATGAAACCGTAGTTGGGCATGCGTGCGTGACAATCATTCCTGCCAACAACCACTGATCCATAGTCGGATCATGGGCTGCTCTTATGCCACACGCAACGCCGTATATAATGGAACTTGTAATCAAAAATGATGTACTCAATACTGTAAAGTGCGCTCTCCAGTTGAATAAATTGATTTTAAGCAGCTTTGTCGACATCGACAAGCCACTAATCAAGAAAATAACCGCTACAGCACCATATTGGATTGAATATTCTGCTCTTACAGTCCCTCCTTGCTTGGCAAATTCTGGATATGAATGTGCTAATGCGATAAATGCTCCCAATACTAAAAAGAACCACTGTGCAAGAATAAATGATATCACCGATCTTGTTACTCTGTAACTTTTCGTTTCTTTAATCTCTAATATGCTGACCATATCAATTTCGTATATCTATTTAGATTTTAGAGTATGCATGCAACGAGAAAACTATTCTCTAAAGTAAAGTATACCAAAATGTTTTCAATACACCTGATTTATACGACGTGTCTTTTTATTTGGATGTGATAAAGTTAATACATACTTCTATCTTCATATATTGGATTTTCTGTTCAGAGCTGAAGCTCGGATTCTGATTCTCGGATATCGTCCGAGATAAGTGTGAGAAATTTCCACATTCGGGCCGATTACCGAGAAACAGAAACAATACCTTATTACAAGTTATAATCAGTCTATAACCAGGATAAACAATTAGCAAGGACCCTTGTTAAATTATGGGTATTTGTGATCACACAAGCAGAATTATGGTCGAAGAATTGGACTGAATATTAGAGACGTTTTTGTATGCGTGTGACGGATCAAGAGATTAGATATAAGAGAAAAAAACCAATATCCTGTATGCACTTAATACATATGTAAATCTCTTAGTTATTTCCTTGCAATTAGTGTTGCTATTAGCATCTATGTACATAATATTAACCTCTGGAGTTAAAGAAATTAGTAGACTAAAATGGAGATATGTAGACTAAACATGATACCGATAAGAAACCTTATTCTTTGACTCCAAGCAGGCGCTCCATACATGCATGGAAGAAGCCTTGCTTTTAAAGTTGAGAACAGAAATATACCCGTAAGTGTTTCTATATCTTAGCTTGATTGCTAGTTACATGAAGACATTTACATTTGGTGATGACTTGGTGGGCGATGGGTGAAGTATGCTACGTATTCTGCAACATTTAATCCTACATATAACATATATTCTGCTGTTATTCATCAGCATCCCAATTGGGAGGAAATATAAATACTCTCAATTAGAAAGAATTGGAATAAACAGCGTACCTATGGGTTTGATATCAAAGAGTCGTAAGTATTTTCTTCTTACTTATCGAGATTTACTACATTACAGAATATGAAAAGAATTGAACATATACGTAGCGAGAACACTGCGTTTGTTAACAACTTCTGGGGATGTAGAGACTCGGGATTCAAGGTGATTCAAACCAAAATAAAGCACGCTTTAACGACTCTAGATGAGCTACTAGATTTCTATAAGGAAAGAATTCAGATAGAACGAGATTACACCAAGAAACTAGAAAAATTAAACAACAAGATTCTCTTTGGTTCACATGAGACTGGATCGTTAAAGAAGTCACTCGACAAGTTGTCGCTAGAAAATAAACATATGGTAAAAGATAATTCTAAATTTATAAAATCAGTAACACAAACGAATTATGATGAGCTAAACAACTTTTACTCGATTTATTACAGGAAGGTCTCCAAGATTGAGCTGCACATTCAAAAAATTATCAACAAAAAAAAAGACCACTCCAAGACGTTGGAAATGAGTAAGAATAAGTACCAGGACGAATGCTCTCAAATCAAATCATTTAGACTTCTTGTACAGACTACATGGGGTAAGGAGTTAGAAAAGAACGAGGCGAAGTTGAATAAGTTAATATCTACAAATACTAATACTAAGAGACACTACCAGGTAGCGATAACAAGCTTTACGGATTTAGACGAAATATTCGTGCGGGATTGGTCCATTGCTTTAAAGGACTTTTACCAGTTAGAGGTTGAAAGAATTCAAATTTGCAAGATTAATTGTTTTAACTTCTGTAATAATATTGCAACCTTATGCGTTGATAACGACCAGTCAGTTGATTTAGCTAGGTCTGTGTTCGCTTTGGTTTCTCCACCCCAGGACTTACAGGATTTTGGTGATACGTATGGCACTGGTGATAAAATATATGAGCCACCTTCATTTGTTGATTTTATGAATGGTTATGACGATGTGGAAAGAGACTCTGACTTCACATTAGCCGAATTTGACAACCCAGACTATGCTCAATTATTATCCAGGTCTTATTCATCGTATTCACAAACAACACAAAAATCGTCGCCCAACCAACCAAACACATCCAAAAGCCAATTACCCCATGTTAAAGAAACAATAGAGAAGACTAGCCTCCCTCCGCCTCCCACCAATAATATACCCATCAGTAAACCAAATGCTTTTTCCGGGTCACCTAATAGGAAACCTCCAGAGCGATTGGAAAGACCTGGCTCAGTCTATAGTGCTCAGGACAAAAACGACGTTTTTTCTATCGGAGAGAAAGATAAGTCTCATAAATTTACAAACAGTAATGGATCATCTAATTATTCGAATCCTACAAACTATACCGGTTCTAACTATTCAGGTTCTAGTAACGAAAGACATTGGGCATCCCCACGCAGGAAGGAAAAACAATTAAGTCAATTCCAGGAGCAGATTAACTCGAAATCAAAAGAATTACCTTCATTTCCTAATAATTCGCATGAAAGAAATGAAGCTAAGCAAGATGTGCCAATAATGAAAGATTTTTCAATAGACTTTATTGCGAAAGCATTAGAAGATTTGAATTCGGGAGGAGATGGCGACATAAACCAATACAGAAGGTCTGTAAGAAGTTCAGGAGACCAGTCAGAATATAGAGCGAAAACAGCACCATCTACGCCCTTTGGTAAATTAAAAACACACTCTGATTTCGTCAACGACCATGACGAGGTTGCAACTAGACACGACTCAATAGTTTTCACGTCGCCAACGAGAAGACAGAATTCTATCAATGCAAATTTGGATGGATCACCAACTAAGGGTAGAAGAAGACAAAGGCCTAAATCCATGCTTGATCCAATTTCCAACTATTCCGACTACCAAATAGGAGGACAAATGGACCAGCTGGAGGGCACATGTATAATTACAAAACCATCCGAACAGTTCCAAACTCCTAACGGGAAATCTAGGAGATCTCTCCTGAAGTCTCCCACAAAGTCTTATACAAATCTAAACGCAATGATAGAAGAATCTCCAGAGACCCATTTAACCCCAATAGGCAATACGCCTTACCTATCAAAGGCCAAAGCAATGTATACTTACAAACCCCAGGACCATGGTGAATTGTACTTCAAAAAAGGTTGGTTTATGTATGTCATTCATAGACAAGAGGATAATTGGTTCGTATGTGAATTAGCTCAAAATTGCAACGATCGAACAGGAATGATTGGACTTGTTCCTGGGAATTACATATCTGAAAGTGGCGATTTATTTTAAAATCTAATGCCCTATTAATTTACTGTATTTATAATTGTATATTTAAATGTCTTTTAGTTCTCTTTTCTATGGTCTATACATTAGTAATTTAAGCTTTATGGTGCATTACAAAGCAGCACGTGAAAGAATAATCGATGGGATGGTAAAATAATTTTAATTAAAGTCCTTTATTATTCCATTAATAATAACATAACCAAACGGTTCAGAATGACGTTGACTGTAATTAAGCCTATAGGTAGTACCCGTATTCCCAAACCAAGTTCAATAAAAGACCTCCCACCTTTAATTGTTGGAGGTGCGGTCTTTAATTTTATTTATACTTCGGATCCGGCTGGAATACCTGCCTACGATATACTCGACCTTGCATTTAAGAATGGGTTATTGGCGCTAGACACATCACCATATTATGGTAGGTCCGAGGAACTTTTGGGCAAGGCTTTGGAAAAATTACAAGGTAAATGGGAACGTGAGACATACTTTATTTGTACCAAAGCTGGCAGAGTTAGCCAGGATGAATTCGACTATTCAAGAGATGGTGTAAGAAAATCAGTTTTAAGATCGCTTGAAAGATTGAATACTACATACCTTGATTTGGTGTACATGCATGATATTGAATTTGTCAACGAAGACGAAATCTACGATGCTTTGAAAGAATTACGCATAATGAAAGACGAAGGCTTGGTGAAGAATATAGCTGTATCGGGATACCCAGTGAAGTTTTTGTACTATATTGCCTTGCAATGTAACACGAAATATGCTGCTACGATCGGTCCTTTGGATGCAGTTATGTCGTATTCAAACGGGTGTATACAGAATACCATATTGTGTGATTTATATCAAGACTTCTTTGATAAGTGTGGGATACAGAAATTGATGAATGGGTCGATATTAAGTATGTCACTATTGAACTCAAGAAATACCCTTAAATTTCACCCTGCTTCTCAAGAATTGAGAGACAAGGTAGAAGAAATTGCAAGACACTTGAAGAAGAATTATAACAACTTGGAGCTCGCTGATTTGTCTACAAGGTTCGCGTATAAGAAGTGGTTGTTTGACACATCAAACGAACAAAAGAGTTCTTTTGATTTGACCTGGAACAAAGATTGCTCTATTGTTTTAGGTGTTTCTAATGTTCAAGAATTAGAGGCAGCCATATACAATTTTTGGCTCGTGAAACAGAATGTAGGATGTATCAATGATAAGGATGAAAACTTATTTGAAGAGGTTCGAGGACTTCTTGGTCTAGAACACTATAACGAAACGTGGAAGAGTGGCCTTGAGCAGTACAATGTTTATTGAAATTTCATGAATTATGTATTAGTCTTTATATAATGGGTATCCATGAAACAGACACTTGCAATTGTGTTTTCTTGGTTATATTAATGTGATTTATTTATTATGAAGATTTCTTTGCAATGTAGCTTTGCTTTGTGTCAAAATTGTCAGTATGTCAAAATTGTCAGAATGTCTGAAGCTGACGCAATCCTTTAAATAATCCTTATACGGGATAATTGTTATTATAAAAGATCAATATGGCATATAAAAGAGCATTCTCCAAGAAGGATAATTCAAATGCATCCAACACAAACGAGACTGTGATTGAACTAGACAAGAAAAAGCAAATTACGGTTCGTAAATTCAACAATGTGAACTTGGTTGATATTAGAGAATTTTATATTGATAAGGATTCTAACGAGAAGAAACCTGGAAAAAAAGGAATCTCGTTGACTGAGGATGCTTGGTTGAAGTTAATAGAGTCGTCACGAGAAGTTCAAGATGCATTGGATGTGCTCAATGGCGTTGAATCAAGCAGGAAAAAAACCAAATTGACAGAAAACGATGACAACAACGACGACGACCTGGTACAGAACGAGACAATTAACCATCAAGAAACAAAAGGAAGGGAAGATGGATATGCCAGTGATGAAGATGACCAATAGAGACTCAATCAAGGCAAGACGTTAAAAGTTTATGAATTGAACGAATCGACCTAAGTTAGTACCGCAATGAAGTTAGATCTCCAAGTCTAATACGACATATTATTTACTATTACTGTAGTGACCCATTATCATCACAATCATTCTACAGCAATAACATATCTTCATACACCTTATCTAGATTTATTTTTTTACCTGTCAAGAAATTAGTCTGTCAAAGCTTATGATGGTTATAAAAAGGATCAAACAATAGAAATTATACTTTAATTACATTGTAAATTAAATATTAAGTTCGATAACGTTTGTAGATTTAAACGTGTAGTCTACGTGACGCCGAAATTCTTATCATAGCAAATAAAGAATTGGCTTTTTTGGTTCTTCTCAAAATCATGAATTTCAGAACAGCAAATTTAGTTCAAAATTTTTTCACGTATTTAAACAGTTTGATTCTATACAAGTTTAATATTATATTATAATATTAGTTGAAATGGGAAAGAATAAGAATAGGAATAAGAATAAGAAGAGTAAATATTCTTCTAGTCCGCCAAAAGATAAGAGCAATGACAAAGGCTCGACAGCTTCATTGAATGCAAATAATGCGGGCAACCAAGATACTGAGGATACGTTCAACAAAGGTGGGTATATAGATCATAGGATGTATGATAATTTAGCACACATCCATTCTTCGCCAGCTAGATCTAGAAGACGGGGTGTTCAGAGTAACCTGGTACAAGATAACCTTGCTTCTAGAAGACATACCACTACAAGTGCGGAAGACAGTAATAAAATGGCCCCATTTAAAAAAAAGCCTAATTTACCTTTGACAAATCGAAACCTACAGAATTTATTGGTTCAAAACAATAATAGTCCTGGTAATGGTTACTCACCAACAGACACTAGGTCATATGGATCAATTGCATTAGATATGGATCAATACGCGAAAGAACAAAGACAAATGGCATATGGATGGAACGATCCTTTTTATGAGGACAACGAAAATCGTAGTGATAAGGGATCTTTGAACTCGTTGGAGTTTGGAGGATCTAATCCACCTTCTGAACATTCTAGTGATTCCACATCTCTAGATGATGTTTGTTTCCCTGATTATTATGATCGAGCTGATGGAAGTGGTGGTAGAGAAGACAATTATGAATGGCCGGATTTGAAGGTTTTGGAAGAGTTTGTTCGTGAGGAATTGGACGAATACACTGATATTATGCCTGAAAAAAAAGATGATGCTCTGAGTGATTCTTTCAAGATGGATCAACAGAATGAAGAAAATAACGTAAATTTCCAACAACCGCTTGCAGCGTCTGTCAATAGTAGAAGCGACGTTAAAAATAGGAGGATGAAGCTGAAAAGTCTTATTGACGAAACGGCAGAGAACACACCTTTATTGGAGAATGCTAAAATTAACGAGCTCGAATCAATGAGCCTGTTAAATGAATCATTTCGTATACGGCCAACACCAACTCAACCTTGGGAGAAGTATAAGGATCACATACCAACAATTTTAAATAAATCTAACGATCCAATAACGAATCTGAAGCAACAGGCTACTTTTAATCAAAAACCAGGAAAGGCCGATGGTAAATTGTGCAGATTCACTTACTTTAGAGAAGATTTAGATAAAACGATTCATTCACCTACAATTAGTGGATTATTAGCAAATGGCATCAGTACTAAAGTTAAAGAAGATGGTGTACCTTTAGCTGCGAAATGGAGAAGTAATGGTAATGTTGGTGAATTTGAAGGGGGGAATGAAAATGATCTTGACAGAGAAGACTCAACCACTTTACGTGAATTATTTCAGCCTAGTTTTTATTCACAAAAGTTTTCTTCCTCTTCGTCAAGTCCAAGTATTCGTGGCAGCATTCACCATACACCTACAAACTCAGAAACTCCGGTTTCATTAACTGCTTTAAATGAAGCAAATATTAGTGTTATGCATTCCGCACCAATGAATAAATTAGGGAACGCGAGTCTAAAAGGAAATAACTTCGAGCCTACCCTAGCCCCAGGGACAACTATTGGATCAGAAGTGCCGACCAATTACAACCCATTCTGGTTAGACGTTTTAGATCCGACAGAGGAAGAGATGAAAGTATTATCAAAAACCTTTGGAATCCACCCACTAACTACGGAAGATATCTTTTTAGGTGAGACCAGAGAGAAAGTTGAATTGTTTAAATCATATTATTTCATATGTTTTACTTCGTTTGACATCGTATATGAAAGACGTAAACAAAGGGCTAAAGAGCAAGAAAAAAAGCTCAATAAGCTACAAGAAATGTATGATAATAGCAATGATGGAAATAGTATATTCGGTACTCCAGAAAGAAAATCTAGAGTTTGGAAGTTTTTCAGCAAACTTGTGAAAGGAAGCGATAATAAGCCAGCAAGTAATTTATATAATACCAAATATTCCAGCTCAAATAAGTCTAAAGTTAAGAAAATTAGAGAAGGTGAATTGCTGCCATTGAATATGTATATGATTGTATTCAAGAATGCAGTAATCACTTTTCACTTCTCACCAACACCTCATCCTGTCAACGTAAGAAGAAGAGCAAGATTGTTAAGAGATTATTTGACTGTCTCTTCGGATTGGATTTGTTATGCGATAATTGATGATATTACTGATTCATTCGCACCAATGATTGAAAGTATTGAAGAGGAAGTTAACTTGATTGAAGATGCTATATTAAAGATGCATTCAGGAGATACTGATAGCGAGGATGAAAGTGATGATGATGCATCCGATATTGAAAGTGACGACCACCATCGACTTTCGAATCCTCATAAAAACATAAACAATGTATTCTACAAACGAAAGAGATCCAAATCAACTGTGGATAATAGTGGGTTTGATACACGCACTAGGTCTTATGCCCCATTGTCAGCAAGGTCAGAGTCTAGAAAGTCATCAAAATCAGCGAACTCAAAATCCACCTCATCCAAAATACTTGGTTGGAAACGTAAAGGTGACATGTTGAGAAGAATCGGTGAATGTCGTAAACGGGTAATGTCCGTTCTAAGACTTCTTGGTTCCAAGGCGGATGTCGTTAAAGGATTTAGTAAGAGATTTAGTGAAAAATTGGAGGCAGATAGTTCAAGAAACTTTCGGGATACTCCAAGACTGGAGATTAGTATGTACTTAGGGGATATACAGGATCACATTGTAACTATGGTTCAATCGTTAAACCATTATGAAAAGTTACTCGCCCGCTTCCATTCAAATTATCTTGCTCAAATTAACATCGATATGACTCAAGTAAATAATGATACCAATGATGTCTTAGGTAAGATTACTGTACTTGGTACCATAGTATTACCAATTAATGTTGTTACCGGGTTATGGGGTATGAATTGTATTGTCCCTGGTCAAGATTACGAAGGTTTAGCATGGTTTTGGTCTATTCTAGGGGGTATGATTCTATTCAGTACGTTTGCCTACAATTACGCCAAGAGAGTATATGGCTTGTAAGCTATCATTTGTAGTATGTATTCATAAATAATATAAGTTTAATCAAATCTCTGTTATGTATGAGTATGTGCAGTATCCAAAGACATTATAACATGAAAGAACAAAAACATGAATTCAATAGAATTTGCTTCCAACTAGACAATTTAACAATTGAATAAACTTATATAAAAGATTCTAAAACATTCAGCAAGATGAGTATTCAAATGTCCTTAGTTTTCAGTGCCTTAATATTTGAAATGGTAACCTTATTACTGATGGTATTACCATTGCCTCACCCAGTTAGGGTGAAGATTATTGATATAGCCACCTTATTACGAAATCTGAAGAACTTCAAGATTGGGTTGTGGTTTTCAATTATCCTATTAGGTATGCAATTTATGGATTGTATACAAAGATTGCAAAGGTTTGGAAGTTTACGGAATCCGTACTTCGCCTTAAACACCCAATCAAACCAATTTGGGACGATGTCTTACGATCAATTGGCATCCAAATTTTATTCGCAAAGAAATTTATACATAACTGGTGCTGTGTTATACTTAATGCTTGCAATTTTCACGGCGACTACCATTTTAAGGAAATTGGTATCAAAGGAAACTGAATATAGAACGTTGTTAGCGTCTGGCGTCGAAACAGGCGAAGCTGAAACTGCTTGTGAAGATGGCGACGAATCAACTGAAATAGCCAAATATCAGAAGTTAATTGAACAGAAGGAAGCTGATATTGCGATTTTTAAGAAGCAAGTAAGTGGTTTGCAAAAATCTTATGACGACTTGAATCCATCGCAAGCAATTGAGAAAGATGAGTAGTCAAATCTTATATAATTAGGCGAACTTCTTAGTATAGATTCAATGCTTTATATGAAAATACAAAATCGTTTATTTTCATGTAATAGAGATATTTATAGATATATCTATAAATATCTCAAGTCCTCAGTATTATGCTAAAACATATATGAATAAAATGAATTTATTAGAAGCTAGCATATAAAATAACTAAACAATAATACACTAAAACACAAGAACTTAATAATACAACTTTTAGTCTAATATGATCAACTACCAAACGTCCCTCTATTTTTTCATGTTCTAAACCTGCATTGGAAACTTCGATCAATAAATTATTATGTTGTTATTTAATAATTTCCGATCTCTTCTATCAACGAATCTTAGCTCTTAAGTTCTATTTTGACGAACCTAATCTTTTTCTTCAGGTTTAGGCTTATCTTCTGCACTTGTTGAATTTTCGTTGTTGTGACTACCATCAAGATTCGAATTGTTTGGGTCAGATATTGACGATTGTGGTAACGAATTTTGAGATTGGCCGGATTGACCTTGAGTATGGGGTAATTGTTGAGCTTGTTGATGACCTACTTGAGGTTGGGATTGTTGACGTTGTTGAGATTGCTGATTCACATAACCATAACCAGGATAAACAGGTTGCGAATTATAAGAAGAGTAGTTGCTTTGTGGATTATATGGCTGGTAATATTGATTTGGAGCATAGTAAGGTTGTTGATAACCGTAAACTTGTTGTTGACCTGCTTGTTGGTGTGGTTGGGATGAATGGAATTCACCTAAATTTTGTTGAGGTGATTGATTTGATGTTGTTTGGGGATCATTACTACTTGCTTGCTGTTGGTGGTATTGCGAATATGGAGGATAGTAACTATTCATATTCATAGTTGATGCACCAGAAGTGGACTGGCTTGGTGTACTTAATTGATTGTTTAGTGTTCCAGGCGCAGAGCCAACAGTAGAAGGTGCAGGTACCGCAGGAGTACCTGAGCCGGCAGCTGCATTGTCTGGTGAAGCATTATTACCTGGAGTGACGCCAGTTTGAATAACACGCTTTATATCTCTAACGAACAATGGATATAACAAATCCACAATACCCTCTCTCTGGGCCATTGCTAACGCTCTTTCAAATGGGATCCAGACACCCTTTAAATGCATTGAACCAATTTTGACCACATGTCTAACCTTTTCTGATTTTAAAATACCATCTCTACGGCCTCTTGTCATCTGTGCAACATTTAACAACTTAGTCCCGTTAATCATATTGTTATCAGCTCTTCTGACGACAGAAACGTTATTCGCGTCAACTTGGTAGCATAAAGTTTTTTCGTCTTCCCACATGGTTGTTGTAACTCTTGGCCTGACCCCTGGTGGCTGATATTGACCCACTGTAGAACTATTTGACGTGTTAAGAGTATCTGGAACAGGCGTATAATTAGAGGAATAGCTAGCAGAAGCTTCTCCACTTGGTGCTGGCGTGCTGCCAGAATTATTTACATTGCTATAGTGTTGTGGTTGCGGTTGAGTTATTTGGTTGTTGACCTGAGGAATAGACTGCTGGTAAACTGAGTAGCCTTGGGGAGGAGCAGCCGACGTAGATGTTGACGACGCCGCTGCTGGAGGGTAGTTTGAGTATCTGGAGTAAGGATAGTTCACGTCGTTCGACTGGTTCTGCGACTGATTGAATTGCATGTAGTACGAGTATGGGAGTTGTTGAGGAGCACCCACAGAGTTCTGGTATTGGCCCATTGCGGAATTTACTGGTTGGGGTTGCTGCTGGTGAGGTTGACTGGCCAACTGTGGTTGGGTAGACTGGCTCAGCAAGGACGACTGGTTGGTGCCGTTGACCAATTGCTGGTACTGCTGCTGGTACTGGTCCGAGTAGTAGTTCGATGGATATTGCTGGAACTGGGGGACGGTCGACGAATTTCTAGGGTGCTGCGACGGCAATTGTGGGTTCGAATGGAGAGGCTGAAGCGATGGTTGTTGTGCCGATGAGTTCGAAGTTTGGCTCGACGGTTGCGCCTGGCTCGAATGTGCCTGGGTGCTTGTGGTGGGGGTTCCTGAGCTCGACTGCGACGTCCCGGCCGGCCCATTGCCTGCAGCGCCTGGATGACCCATGTAGCTGCCGTTATTGCTGTGATACGCTGATCTGTAGTCCAAGGATTGCTGAGGTTCTAAATTCGACATTGTATCTGGTTTGCTCTGTGTTTTTGCTTCTTCCTAAGTTCTAGTTGGTACGTCTATTTCCTTAGCACCAACACTCTTGTTCCTTGTATTATTATCTACTATAGTCAGTACAAAATACAATGTTTCTCTCTTAAAAAAAAGCCGTTATAATTCAAGAAAAATAAAAACAATTTATGTAGAGAAAAAATTTACACGTTCGTCAAGTTCCGCCCTCTATGAACCCACCGACTAGCGCTTCTAAATATTGCTAACGGTGTCCACAAACCGCCCGTATCGTCGTAGTATGACGTGTACGGCGCCTGCTCATGTCGACTCCTACTGTTTCCGTTCTCTAGGCCTCTAGGCCCTCCAGCTACTCTTTCACCACTCCCTACCCTTTCTCACCCTACCCTTCTCACCCTACCCTACACCACACATCCTCTGTCATGTATCATGCACCACCACTTACTGAGCTATACGTCTCTTACCACATATGGATGTTCTACCTACTGTAGCCTACAATCCCCAGACCATACGTTCGCTTTTTCGTACTCCGGGCCTCTGCTTATTCGCTACGTAAAGAATACAATTGCCTCTGATCGATTCAACAGATGCTTTTAGAATTATACTTTGGCCTACTTGTGCTTGTACCGCCAGATTGTAGCTATAACGTATAATCATACCTACACATGGTTCGGAGATGCATACCACGAAGCGAAGAGATGTGACATATCACAATCAGATGTATCACAACATGAGATTTCACATATGGGCTTCATATTAAGGTGTTGGTACAATAGCGGACTACAGATCACAATGTGGGTCAGGCTCGGGTACAGAATTATGTAATGTTATTATTGCTATGGTCACCTAAAAACGCCGAGATTAGGTAACAGGAGCGAGTTGAGTTGCGGTTTCATGTAGCGGGAAGCTGTAAGAACGTGGTAGTGCAGCTGGCGAGACCCGGACTCGAACGCGGGCGCGACGGGAAGTTCGGAGCTGGTCGGGCTAGAGGGCAACTAGCCGCGGCATGGGCCGAAGGACGTTGTGGACGGTAGGTGCGAAGTGAAGCGGTGGGGGACGGTAGCCTGGTGGGTAGGTGTGCAGGCGACGTTTGGGTGGAGACCTCGGTCGATGATAATGGATGGCAGACGGCTGTAGACGTGTATAGATATAGTAGAGCGGGGGTTGAGGACAGACAACGTAGACACAGAAGAGTGTTTTGCAGCCATCGGACTGTGTGCATAGCATGTCCACGGCAGGGACAGAGGTGGTACAGTGCGAGCAGGCTGCAATGGAGGCTTCAATTGTGTCTGTGCCAGACGCATAATAGACCGGGTGCTGCTTGTACATTGACGGCCGCGCTCGTCCACTGTACGCGGGAAACGCATACTACGCACACTCGCGTCTCGTGGGCATGTCTATGTATTACGAACTTTACTACGGAACTATGTATTATCAACGGTGCTTGTGCATCCACGTTGGTGCGCTACCTCTCTTGTGGTGTAACTATCTATGTACAGTTCTGAGGCGTCCAACCCAGCTTCAGGACCTGTTCACGACCTGTTCAGGACCTGTTTACACTCAACACTTGTCCGAACGATCTGCTCCACCTTCTGTTTCTGCACTTCAGCTGCCTAGGGCGTATGTAATTCAACGATAAGCATCATTCCTATAGCGCGCCGCGATACAACTCCCGGACAATATTCCCATTTATCACCGTCTCGTCGATTATCCCCCCGACGTTCTCTGGGAACACCCGACCGTACCAGACAGACTTCTTGGTCCTGTCGAGGGGGAAGTAGATCACATTTCCCGCATACGCGTGGCCCCCAATGTGCGAGATCGTGCCCACGTCGATATCGAGCCCTCTGTCGTTGATCTTCCGCTCGAATTGTTCGATTAGGATGGGTCCGATTTTCCCGCATCTCACGTCCCGCTGGTTGTGGCCACACACAAGGATGAGGTCCTTCTTGATATCTTTTTCGCCAAACTCAAACGCCTTTCTCTCCAGGGGTAGCTCGGGCGATTTCAGTTTGAACGGGTTGTAAACGGGTCCAAACTGCGCCAACTCGTCCGCCGACGGCACTAGGAACGTTTGCATGAATTCCTTGGTATCTTTCTTATCAAACTCGATCATCTTATTGTCTGGATAGAGGTACACTTTCTCTTTTGTACTGTGCGTCATGTTTGGTACGATGGCATTCGAGATCATTACCGGGTGATAGGGCGAAATGATTTTTCGCTTCAACAAATCCATTTCATTACTCAACGAATTGGGCACCAATTCTACTTTAGATGGCCACTCGTCCGCATTTTTGAACCCATGCGATAAAATTAACAAGTGCTTCCATGGAATAACACTGGTTCCGTTCAAGTTTTGATTAAAATCGATCTGTCTATCTTTGGGTAATTCATTTAGTATATTACACTCGCATCCCCTTTCAATGGGACACTTCTCGATATATCTACGAAGATACCTCTTTGTAACATTCATTCTCTGATCGACAACACTATCTAAAATATTGATGTGCAACTTGTAACGTCTCAAGCTATTATATAGGACCTACGAGACTTATTTATCGATGAGATTCTGATTTTGTTCGGACCGCGATCTCGTATATATCCGACTATTTATATTCAATAATGTAAAAAACTCCTATTGACCATTGGCTACAAATTCTTCTTTCAATATCCAGCCCTTACGGGTGATGTCCCATGTAGCTATCTCTCGTAGCATCGATCTAATTAAAATCATATCCTTTTCGTCGTTCAATTCTAATTTTAGATCTGTTAGTATGTTATTTGAAGTGCTAAAATTACCTGTCTGTCTTGCCAAAAAATTGATCAACTTATCGAGTATTTCTTGCCTATCTAGTTTCTTGTCATTTGTAACTGACTTATTGTTAAACACAGTATCAACTTTGTTTTTCTTTTGTTTCAATTCGCTCAAGATTGATGTTGACGATAACAATTTGGACGAACTGTCCGTGGTCGATAATTTTGTTCGTTTGTTTGGTTTCGGTCCAAATTTACCAGCTAATCCAAATTTACCAGTCCAAGTAGGCGTACCGATATTATTCTTTCTGGTCAATTTTCTTGACCTCTTTAAGGCTTCTGCCGCCTCTGCTGCAACCTTATTCGCCTCGCCTTCTATAATGGAGACCTCTTGTCTGGATGAATCCATAATATCGTCATGCTTCAATGCACTATGAACACCACTATTGGCGAATAGCCCTTCCATTATTCTATTTTCGTCCTTATTTCCGTCCTTTTCTCCGTCCGTTTCTTGATTATCACCCTCGAAGTTGTCGAGCTTTGAAACTCCGGTAATATTTGCAACTTGGTAAAAGTCGTCATCATTCTTATGTTTCGGTTTGAATAGTTTATTTGACTTCCTGTCTTTACTTCCATTAAATTTGGTTTCAGATCCATTGAATAAATCACCCGTTTCCGTTCCTACTTCATCTTGATCTCCTAATGAGAATAAGTCATGCAAGTCATTTACTTTGAAAAATCTTCGTTGCTTTGGATCTTTCAAAATCTTGTTAGTGAGAAACGTTTTGAAAATTTGTCTATGATATATTTTCTCTTCAATAGACCCAGCTGTCATCAATCTATAAATAGTGATATCTTTCTTTTGGCCTAGTCTCCACGCCCTTTCTCTGGCTTGGATATCAGTCGATGGATTCCAGTCAGGATCATAAATTATGACTCTATCAGCACCTGTTAAATTAATACCTAATCCTCCCACTTTGGTTGTCAATAAAAATACATGAATGTGTTCATTTTCATTAAATGTGTCAACTAATGCTTGCCTCTTTCCTATTGGTGTTGATCCATCCATCCTTAAATAATTAAAACTTCCCCGTATTTCTTCACCATTTTCGTTCAATGATGGCAAATTAGTAACAAATTTTTCTAAAATATCAAGCATCTGTTTTGTTTGACAGAATAACAAGGTCCTATGACCTTGCATTTGCCATAATTGTAACAAATTTTTAATCACTTGCAATTTTCCTGATTTTGCTGGGTTACCATAATTGTAATTTTTTCTGTGTCTTAATATATCTCTGTCCACTAAATCAGGATGATTACAGATTTTACGTAAGATATCAACCCCCATTAAAATATTTCTTTTGCCCTTTAGTATCGCATGTAGATCTTCGCTATTAAGAAATTTCTCATAGAGGTCTTGTTGATATTGGGTTAACTTTACAAACAAAACCATTTCATTCTTTTTAGGAAGATCTTGGGCAACATCACTCTTTAACCTCCTTAAAAGATACGGAGATATCAAATCTCTAAGAATCACGGCACACTTATAGCCAGTTTGAACTTGAACATTAGATGCGTTAGCATAGCCACCCATATTAATAGGTACAGAAAATTGTTGTTCAAATACAGGTAACGTTCCCAATCTTCCGGGGAATATAAAATCAAATAAAGACCATAACTCAATCAAATTATTTTGAATTGGCGTACCTGACAAAATAATTCTATTATACGTTTTGATCTGCTTGCAAGTTAATGAAATATCCAGATCTGGATTTCTAATCTTATGGCCTTCATCTAACACCACATAACCCCATTCTCGCGGCAAAATGTATTTTGAGTATATTCTTAGCCCAACGTAAGTTGTTACTAAGACGTGCCCTTTCTCCATAACAGTATCTACAATCTCTTTTGCACGTATGTGACTGTTAATACCTCTAAACGAGTCATTCTTAACTGAACCTGGATCCGATGTTTCTAAAAATGTTTCAATTTTTTCTTCTGAATGAATTGCGTTTTTACCCATACCTGAACCAATGCTATGCAAAATTACACATCGTAATGGTGGCCACCATCTATGGAATTCGTTCACCCATTGATTCATGACAGTTGCTGGCACCACTACTAGAACGGGTTTATCTAATAACCCAGAATAGTGTAATCCAGCTAAAAACGAGATTATTTGGATCGTCTTACCTAATCCCATTTCGTCACCTATGATTCCGCCTGTCTTCTGTGAGTATAATTCCCATAGCCATTGGACGCAAGTTTTCTGATAATCAAACAAAGATGGGTATATGTCACCCGGTAATTTGAATTTCGAGTGAAGTATCGCATCTGGAATCTTGGGATGTGGTTTGAACCATTCCTCTACATTGTCCGCTTCTAAAGTCTGTGATTCTGTCTGTTTTCTCAAACCAGATCTTCTTTTAACCCAATTTTTAAGTCTCATTTGGTATAAACTTTCATCACCATCGTCGACATTACGACTTTCATTTGAAGTTTTATTATCTATTATCTTAACCTTTTTGTTTGGGGTGTCATATATATCGTAATCATCATCAGCTAGATCAGGTTTATCGTCATCGCTTTTTTCCAGAACGTAGATATCATCGTCGACCTGATATGCCTCGCTTTCGTCCGAATCTTTAATTTCCAGTTGCTTTCTCTTCTTTTTTCCATCAGCTGTGGTCAAACCAGGCGTAATTTTCTCCAGTGATTCATAGCTATAGTCCTCATCATCCTGAATAGTGGTGTCGGCATCTTCAAATCCTGGAGCTCTTAAAAATACATGACTTTTGATACCCTCTGATTCGTTTGTATCATCTTGGTGAAATGCATTCTCATTCCCGAATGCTGTAATTTTACCTGTTCGTATAAGAAAATCTTTCTCAGATTCATCCGGTAGCTTTTCATTAATGGACGGAGTTGATTTCGTTTGACCAGCTTGGTTTTTTGACTTTCTCAATTGAGATTTGTTTTCATCTAATCTATTCGTTATATCATTTATATCTTGCTTCAATGGTTCTAATTCATTTATTTCAATCCAATGACATTCATCCTTGAGTGGCGTGCGCTGTGATATCTTAGTTCTTGGGTTTGATAGTTTATTCTTGATGATTCTTATCTTGGATAAAACTTTATTATAATCTTTTGTAGCTTTATCTAACCTCTTACTATCTAATTCAGTATCTTTATTAATCAAGGCTTCAGTGGCCTTTTTAGTTATATCATGCTCTAATTCATCCTGATCAACAAACTTAACTCCTAGATGATCTAGTGGGTTTTCCGTCTCATCCATGGTTACTTGGAGTTTGGTATGACCGGTTGATACGTTTATTAGATATAGGAAGCGATGATGTGCAAAAAAATAGTCGCATTTAAATTATATGATCTATTAATAATACTACCTAAGCTCTATTAAATACTTGTTTCTGTAATTCATCCAAACATTCTTTGTATATAGATTCATCATTCTCTTCAATTAGTTCCTTGGTGTCGATTTCGAGTTCTTCCATATTCTTCTGGGTTCTGCCAACCTGAACCATAAGTTTTTTAAACCATTTGGCTTCACCTTTACCAAAGCAAAAATTGTATGCAAAACCTTCCTTATTAGCTCTTGCTGTACGACCAACTCTATGAACGTATTCACGAGAAGAATTTGGTAAGTCATAATTAACAACATCTGTGATTGATAGTATATCAATACCACGGGCTATCAAATCAGTTGCAACTAAAATGTTAACAGTTTGTTTCGAGAAATCTTTTAATACTTTAGAACGAACAGAACTGGTATTGTTAGTAGAATTTATATATGCAATATTTATGGGCTGGGGTCCCAATTTGTTCATTATTAACGACAACAATCTGGAAAGCCTTAACGAGGCTTCGTTGGATTTGGTAAAAATCAAGACATTTGAAACCTTGTCCCGTGAGAGTAAAAATTTAGATAATACTAATGGTTTCAATGATGACTTGGCAGAACCAAATTGCAATTTAAATTCGTTTAACGTAGCTGGTACGCTGAACATTTCGTTAACTAACTGTTCTTTATTGTTAACGATAATTAGTCTTGGTTTAAGAAATTTCAATAATGATAATTTTCCTGCGTCTGTAGTTAATGTTGCAGAAAATATCAATTTCTGAACATTTAGCTTCCAGTATTTAGATATATTTCTTCCTTGGATGTTTGAAAATTCGTCGATTTTGGATATTAATATTTGACACCAGTTTTGGAAAGATTGATTAAGCAAACGATCAGCTTCATCGATAACTAAATACTGTAAATTCTTTAAACTGATATAACCATTACTCAAATGATCAATCAATCTACCTGGAGTAGATATGATTATATCTGGTTCATTGCTTTGTATTTTTAGACCCTCTTCTTTAATAGACATGTCATTCTTTAAGCTTACAACTGATAAGTTCGTACCCTTAGAAAGTTGGTTAAGTGTTGTCTTCACTTGGTTTATCAATGGTTTAGTGGGGACCAATATTATAGCTCTTACCTTTGGAACCTTTACTGTACGCAAGCTTTCAATTATTGGGATCAGATACGCCAATGTCTTACCAGACCCTGTTGATGCATTGACTAATAAATCACCTCTCATATCTGGCTGAAGTCTATTTTTTTCAATATCTTTTAGCATTAAATTTAAAACAGATATTTGGACAGAAAACGCATTTTCAAAGCCCATATTCTTCAAATTTTTGATCATTAATGAGGATAAACCTGGTTTCTTAAAATCAGCGAACGGTTTTGTTTCTTCAGGGGAAGCATATATGGGTGTGGTTAACCAATCTAAATTGTTCAAATGTGCGGTGGTTGAGACTAATCTCTTGTCTCTTGGTAGTTCTGGTTGTGGAAATGGTGCTAAATCTTGAGTATCTATATCTTCCACTTGTTCGTTAATATCCTTATCTATTTCTTCGCTTTTCCCATCCTGTATTGACGACTTAAATTTCTGAAAGACTGAGTGATGCTTTGATATATACTTCAAGTCATTCTGTATGCTCTCTTTCGGAGTATCATCCTCATCAATATCCATTTTATCACTATCTTCTAACACTCGACTTATTTTCTCATTGCTATTTTCTGCTTCTTCTATTTCTTCCGTGGTATTTGCAGAACTAGGGCTCATCGTAGAGTCGCTTTCTGAGCATTGACTATTTTCCAATACAGGCCCAGTCCCTGATTTAGATTCCCGTTCAGATTCAGATTCAGATTCAGATTCAGATTCAGATTCAGACTCAGACTCAGACTCAGACTCAGACTCAGACTCGGATTGAGAGCTGGAACTTGGTGAACTTGAATTCGAATCATCTTCATCTAAAGATGTGATACTTAATTTTCTCTTCTTGGAGTCCCATTTTACTTCATCTTTCAGATCAAACGTGTTTACATCTGCCAATGCAGTGGGATCGAACCTTGGGGCAAACATCCTTGGAAACTTAGAGTAAATGGTTTGTCATGCAAAATAATTTAGTACTCATCTCTCCATAAATTTTTATAAAATCACGCGCACAGAGTATCCAATGGAAATTTTCAATACAATTATCGAGTACAAGCTAAGGTTGACAACAATCAACAGTCGACAAAAACAATAATAGTATGAAGCCATCATTACGTATATTAAAAGGTAGATCATCATGGAAAGGACCACATGTTGTTCCTTTACCTATAGCTAATGCTATTAAGACAGGGGTTCCAATTAGAACTAATGCAAGAAGCTGTACTATTTTACCACAATTTGTCGGTTTGAAATTCCAAATACATAACGGTAAAGAGTACGCTGAAGTAGAAATAACAGATGATATGGTAGGAAGTAAATTAGGTGAGTTTGCGGCTACTAGGAAGAGATTCACTTATAAATTCTCGAAGAATTAAAAAACCCCAAAGAAAGGTGGCATTTATTTCACTCATAGACTTGATTTGCCAGTCAATAACAGAGAAGAGACTCTAACCCTTTTGACATGTATTCGTCCTTGTAAATATAAATATAAATATAAATCAATTATTGAAAATTTTATTATACTAATTAGTCTAGGTATTTTTGTTCTAACATTGTATTAATTGAATTCATCCACGTTCACCTCTAGGGCTATAATCCTTCATTCTTTCTTGTCTAAGTTCGCCAGTTCTGTCTACGATCGGCCAATTTCCCCATCCGTTTAGTCTAATAACCATGCACGTTGCGTTATCATCTCCACCAACATACTCTACGAATTTAATGACTTCTTCCGCACATAACTGTGGTGATGCTTTAGGGTGACCTTTCATATTATAATGCACCATGACAATATCGCCGATTTCTTGATCGGTTAAAACGTCGGTCACACCATCGGTACATAATATTAAGAAACTCTCATCACCTCCCAATGCACCGACCGTATAATTTTTAATCTCATCTGGGGTTAGTTTATTTTTTATCGTAGAGTTATCACCAACAATTAATTGAACTACATCCGGTTCTGCTGTGACTCCTACTTCCTTATAGGATATATCACCAAATGCTCGGGTATTTGCCAACGAAATAAATCTTTCTTCCCCAAACGAGTCTGTCATGAAAAAGTTTGCTGCGTATTTCCTCAATCTTTTAGACTCTGTAGGATTCGACGGATGATGTGCATGAGTTAGTGGATGTGCATCTCCATTCTTGTCAACAAGTATCGCTCGGGTATCACCAACCTGCGCAATTGTAAGTTTAGATATTGTGTGTCTGTTGAAATAATACTCTTCAATCGACGAATCTGTATTAGCCGCGTCAGAGTAAATAGTCTCAATAAAAGCTGACGTACATGTGGAACCAGACTTGTCTTTGTCTTTAAAGAATTTATAGTCAGTTTCCAAAAATGCCAAAGGTATTCTCAAGTGCAAATCATCGTGAG
This sequence comes from Debaryomyces psychrophilus, assembly GCA_900186205.1. Taxonomy (NCBI): domain Eukaryota; kingdom Fungi; phylum Ascomycota; class Pichiomycetes; order Serinales; family Debaryomycetaceae; genus Debaryomyces; species Debaryomyces psychrophilus. Next base: position 318,847 of record FYBW01000005.1, on the reverse strand, counting down.
TGTTTTTGATATTGGTCAATTTTAAAGCGTTATTTTCAGGCGTCATCGCTTCAAAGTTGGCGTCCTTATGTCTGTACCATCTTTTCCAGTAGCCACCAACGTTTTTCCAATATGCTTTTATTAGATTATCTCGTACACTGGAATCTTCCGGTTTACTAATTTCATTAGCTTTCTCAATCTCTTGTGACAAATTATCTTTCAAGAACGTTGAGCATTGGTCTCCTCCATGTCCATCGAATACACTGAATTTGAATACCGTCTTGTTTTCTGGCAATGTCAACACGCTAGCGCTATATTTATCTTCGTTGCACAATCTATTGACTCGAGAAGTGAAGTGTCCTAAATGCGATGGACTCTTCAATAAGGGAACCCTTAGTTTTCCAAATCTGTGTACCATATTGGACGATCTGGGATGTGCTGCGGACTTATCAATTGCTGTGAATGTTATTGCACTTGATACGAATCTTCTATTGCTTTGAGTACATTGGTTCAAATTGTGTAACGATTGTGGAAGCTTCTTTTGGGTTTGGATCATAGATAGCAATCTAGGTTATTTATTTAACTTCCTTGACATACAATATAAGCAACTTGATTCGGATGCTTTGATAAATCATAGATAACCAAAATTCAATATTTAATGAAAGTTTCGAACCGTAGTTTCTCAAAAGGGGTTCATCGAAAATATACGGCGTTTCGATGAGCAGAACCAATATCACTACAAACTAAATATTTGGTTAATGTATATATATATGTATATATGAGCTATAGTAAAATATTATCAGAATCTTCAGTAGGTTCATCTCTGTATTCTCGAACATTATTTTGATTGAAAGTTGTAGTGACATTGGATTTAATACCATTGATCACACCGCCAATTTTACCCCATAAATTACTATTTGCAGGTCCAAAACTATTCAGATCGTTTGAATCCTGTGTAAGATTATCACTATATGATGACTCTGCCCTTTGATTTGTAGATTCTATTAGGGCATTATTGAAATGCAATCTATTATTCTCATAAGTTAGATTCGCTGCGCTTGTTAAGTTAAACTCACGCAAGGTATCAGAATGATATAAACGTTGCTGAGACAATTTAAGCATTTCTCTATTAATTGTACGCTTAGCTTCGACAATTATTAAGTCCTTACGCTTGTTATTAATATTTTCAATGTCACTATTGTTTTCACAATTTTCGTCGTCATCAAAAAGTGCCCACGAATCATACAAATCAGACGTGAGACCTAATTTCTTTTTCAACTTGTCGTATACATTGAAAACAGTTAACAACACCGGAATTAGCACAAACCTCGGTATCCAGTTGTTCATAGAGTTGAACAAACCTGTCAAATGAATTGACTTACCAAACCACGTTTCAAATATCGAATTACGTGAAACGAATAACGTTATAAAATTGTAAGACAACGGAATAGTAAGTCTTGCAATGTAAGTAGTGTAGAAACAGGCCGACACTGGATCAGAGTTATGCGGAACCAAATTATACTTATTGAAAATCTTTAAACGTGTTAACGAATTCAATGAAGCAAAAAGCATGTATGAGAAAGTAATACAGCAAACAATCAATTGGAGCAAGTTATGGTTGTTAATGCCTGTTGAGTAGATCAAAACGTTCATCAATGAAAGTGGCGTTGAGTGAAAGAATTCAGATTCAAGAATAATAAAGGATGAAATAAATAATATAACTGACAACAATCGATTAGCCACCGGTCTGATGTAATATTCTAAAACAAATTTATTTCTAGGCAGCAATAACCAACGATGATTATCGATTCTGTAAACCAAGTGATTTCGCTCTTGTAGATTATCATTCGTGCTGCAGTTTAATACATCTTCTAATGAAACGATTTTTTTTAATAAGGAATTAAACTCTGCTTCATACGAATTTAATTTATTTAAATCCAGGTTGAAGTTTGCTGTTAATTTAGTCATAAAATGGGTAGTTACTTGATCCCTAGTAATAGTGTTGCTCGGATCATGAGTATACTGTTGTTCCATGAATTCCCGTAATTCGAGCGGAACCTTATTATATAATTGTAAAATCCAATCTCTGAAACAGAAATCCTCACCTGAAGCGCTGGTGAAGTTTTTCGTCAACACTAAAACCTGCAAAACATCTTCTTTGAAGGTGATCTTGATATCCTCTAAATTATCTACCAATTTAGGAACTTTAAGATAATGGTGGTTAAGGTCCTGTAACAAATTTCCGCTTATCCACTTGTTTCTCGGAATACTAATCAACCCATGAGCCATGAGCCAAAGGGCCAATACTAATGAATAAATATGCGACACTGCAATAATCATCAACTTCAAGTGACTGAGTGACAATCCAACTTCCAATATAAGATAAATCAATCCGGCTATTGACACACCCAATATAATTAATTGAAACTTGATGTTCCGTTTCACTGCATCTTTAAACTTGCTGAATTTATTGTAGTAGCCTGATCTGAAAAATTCCTGCAACAAAGGTAAGATTAACCAAGTTAACAAAAAGGTCGTCCAGTAGTTAAATTTCCATAGATACAAAATAACTTTATCAGGTAGGTCAAACCATATGATGGATAGTGGCGAATTATGTGCTACATAATCGATAGGCAATAAAAATATAATTGATAATGGTATGAAAACTGCTAATGTAAATGGAATAACAAGGTATGCTGGATATTTAGTTATGGATATGTGAAACTGAATACCTGTCAATGTCAAGACTAATGCAAATACATAGCATAGGAGTGGAAGAAACCACATACGAGTATCTAATACTTTCGTTCTCTTTACGACCAAACGGCTTATCGAATATAAACATTATCATCAGTTTTGTCGCATCAATAAACACAATTTATCCGGTGCGAAAACCGAAGAACACTAATAATTATCTATATAACCTTCAAAATTACAATTAATGGTTTAATCTAACATGTCTACGGGAAATAAACTGAATAAGAAAACAACCTCTAATACTGAAACAAAATCAAGGGAAGTAGGCCCTAAAACTACTCCAGGGGAAACGAAATCTGAAGATATTCATCCAGGCGGACAGACAGCGGAAGAGTCGAATTCAACCCATACGACATCTAGTGACAAACAAACTGCAGATGAGAATGAAAATATCGATTCGAAAGAAATCGAACTAGGGGAAACCAGTCTTGAACAATCCAAGCTGCAAGAACCCGTATTTGAAACTTCCGAAGATGCGACTTCTACAGCAAAAGGTCCTACTCCAGTAGCCACAGAGGAAACCGTAGCAGAAGATTTCAATAGTAAGGGCTCCGAAGGTGGTGTCACTGAAGAGAATTCTGAGAATATTGTTGAAAATTCGACTCAAAAAAATGTTGAGGATAGGACGGTGGATTCTGCTAAAAAGAAGGGGAACAAAAAGAAATCCGTTGGGTTTGCACCACCACCAGAAGAGGATTTGAAAGACCATCATGATCGTTTAAAGAAAAAGACTGAAGAAAAACGTATGTCAAATCTGTTCCAGAAAATACCTCCAGAATTATCGTATTTGCAAAAGAAGCCTGAAGGACCTAAACCTTTGCATGCTTTCGCTACACGTAAGCCAGGCTCAAAAGAAAGACCACAGAAAGAATTGGGTGATTTAAGAAATATGTCTATCAAAGAAATATCATTACAGAACAAAGAAACTGAATTGAACTTCAACTACCCTTCTATTCATTTACCAATTCAACCCCATTACATATTGGTTGATGTCAAATTCGGATCATTAAACTCTTTTGACTTAGCCAAGGTTAACAATTACATTTTGAATTTGAGCAACACTAAAGTTGGACTTGGATATGAATTTTCTGGAGAAATAATTGAAGTTGGTGCTAACTATCAATTGGAATATTCAGTCGGAAGTAAAGTGTTTGGGTGTGTGAACCCGATGGGTAGAAAAGGTGCATTATCGACAAATCTATTAATTAATCCTACTAAGGATATACTCATCACGGTCGAAGACCAAGTATTAGAAAAGATAGAAAATGTCAATATTGAGCTTTCTTTCAAGAATATACATGAAGGTGATGAGTTCGAAATTGATTCCACATCTTCGTCATCCCTTAATTCAGAAGTAGAAGCGTCCAAAAAACCCACGAATTTACATAATAAGCTTGCCAATTTCGCAATTGACGAAGAGTTGCCGCCTCTTGGTAAACTAGCTGCATTTCCATTACTTTACTGTAGAGCAAAACAAGCTCTAGATCATTCCAATTCTGTGATTGAGTCCACGGGTAAAGTTTGTATTTTAATAAATGGTGCGGATACAAATTTAGGATTTACTATCATTCAGTTATTAAACTCTTCGGTATATTCGAAGACTTTGAACGAGTTGAATCTCATTTTAACTATCAGAGAGAGCAGCTATGATAGAATGACCAAATTGGTAAAGTATTTTACCAAAGGAAAATACTTCGACCCATCAAGGAAAAAGAGATTCCACTTAGTTACATTTGATATGGCAAATGAGGACTTGGTATTACGAGGTGAGAAGCCTCCAATTAATTATAAGAAACCAGAATTATTCGCTTCTGACGTGCTTAATGCGTTATTTGGTAACTCCGAAGAAACCATAAATAACACCAACGTAACTGACCACAAGTTGGATTTGATTATTGACATAACCGGCAGTAAAAAATACTTCCAGACCCTGTCTATAAGGTTTGCGAAACTTGAATCGTTATCCTTACCATATTTATCGAAAATTTCATCTGACACTACATTGTCTCAGGTCTTGAAGGCTAATACCAGGGAACCCTTCTTGGTGAAAATATTAAAGCCAAGATCATACAACTCATGTTTCGTGTCTTGTTGTAAGTTCAATCTTTCGCTTCCCAGCTATAAAGTCGATGATGTGTTTGACTACATCAATAATGAGTTCTCAATAAACCCTTGGTCCATGAAATGGTCACGGAATATAGCAAATTCCTTAAGTAACTACCGCTATTACGAGGAATTGCAATTACGTATAAAGAAGACTTGGGTATTAGAGGGTTTAAATTTACTTCTCGAAGATGAGTTGAAGTTCAGAATCGATGATTTTACTGATTGGAGAAATGATTTCAAAAAATATATAAAATTATTAAAAAAAGATGATGGAAAGGTGATCTTTAAGATCGAAGACTTCTGAATAAGTCTTGTACCAATAAGTCTATATTGTATATGCTATTATGGGATAATTATTGCGACGTACTTTTTTATAGTGGTTTTTGCGGTTACACAGCCCTTACCAGTTTAGGACTTGATAAATAAAGAAGGAATCGATGATCTATTGTTTAGTTCAGAATTTTATAAAAGTAGTAGTCATAAACCTGCGGTACGTATCTCTGATTATATTATGTCATCTGATTCTATGAGTGTTCATTCACTTATCGATAAGTTTTCTAATTCAGAAGGGACGTCTAATAAAAAACTGGGTGTGGAAACTAGGAGAAAAGGGTCCGAACTAGAACAGAGTACGCAACAGCAACAAGTACAAGAAGGAGAGACACAACAAGGACAAGGAAAAGGACAGAATATCAATACTATAGATGAGACGGGACTTTTGTCGTTGTTGGGACCGAACGTGAGGTCATTCCCGTTCTCTGAGGAAGCATTCATTGAATCTGTGAAACTCCGGACAGAGCAGGAGAAAACAAAACAAAGCTATTATAAATTAGAAACTTCAAACAAAAACTTACTTATATTAAATACTGCCTTGAAGGCCCAGGTACCAGCAAATTTGATTCCATTAATGTATGTTCCGAATGGAGACACCGATGCAAAGACTGATATAAATCCTGAGTCTAGACCTGAGTCGAAACTGGAATTGTCTTCTACGTTGACAAGCCCGTTCCAACAGGGTAACAATAAGATTGGAAACAGGAACTTGTACCAGCAAGACGCCACAAATTCCAATCAAGTGCGACCGATCAATTATAAGTTTGGTGGCAGCAATACTCCTAGCGCCACTAGAAGACCACTTTCTCCTGCAAAAATTGGGGCAGCAGCAGTTGCAAATTTAGCCACTCCAACGAATCCGTATAGAACTAACAGAAGAAATGTTTTGCCCTTGCATCAACGGCATTTTTCGATGCCTGCGTCATCATCTTCTGTCACACCCAATAGAAATAAAGCCACACCCAGCGATCTAAATACCATTGATACAAGTTTGGAATCACATAGTAAACGCAGACCTCCCGGAAATAGCATGGCATTAAATGCTACAGGAAGTACTTCAGATTCAGGTACTCTACAATCACCTTTGGGTGCAACATCATCAATTCAAGTAAAACCGTCTCCAGCACAACCATTGCATAAACTGGTAAAGATGGCAAATCCTCCATCGCAAGAGTCTATGACATCCTTCCAACATGTCATACAATTTCATCACTGGAAACCAGAGGGCCCAAATGTTGGTTCATCATTTGGTGGAAGTCCAATGAAATCACATAAAAGACATAAGTCATCATCTGAGAACATGTCAATAGATTTACCTCCTAATTCTTTTTCGAGTGCTAACGAAAATGCTCCAGGAATACGTGTTAATAATTCCCGTGAAATTGATCTCAATTCTAATAATGAACGTGAAGACGACGATGAAGACGATGACGACGATAATGATGATGACAACGATATAACAATGGAAACAAGTACCATCACAGACATTAACGTGTCAAAGACGCCACGCACTGAATCACATAATGATTCAAATAATGAATCCCTGCTGAATATTGGAAGATACCCACATGATATTTTGTCACCTTCAAACTCTTAAATGTTGCATTTTAACTCGAATAGCATAGCATGCTTGATTTACATAGCCTTCCACTTCCCAACGCGATAATCAACATTATTTAATATTTGTTTGTTTTGGTTTAACTAATGTATCCATTTTTTTTTATTATTATGAAATTTTGAGTTGATAATAGATCGATACACCTCTAGTGAGTATGTCTTTTCATACATGGGTTAATTAGCTTGCCAAACGATGGAATTTACGAAGAGTATTCAAAATGCATAATTCCCTAAGATAAAGTTAACAAAGGACAATTCCCCATCCAGAGAATAGGATAAATTACATAGTAGTTTTTAATTATAGGATAGTATTATACTATGTGTTACGACTTCTGTATATACGTAGGTTTGCCAGATCTATCAATAGTGGTTGTAATTATCTTGGAGATATCTTATTCCTGATTCTGGTATAAATTAAACAGTTCCTCAGCCATAATTTCAATTTCCTGAATATTTAGTGCAACTATTTCTTCTTCGTCCATATTATCACTGAGATCTTGTTTTTCTAACTTCTCAAATGTTATCTCTGTCTTCGATAATGTAGTATATTCTTTTCTCACGTCATGGGCCAAATTTCTAATCATACCTTCAGTAACTTGATCGCTAATAATCCATGAACTTAAGTCATCTACCCAAATTTTATTGTAGACATAATATACGTCGTGATAACGATATAATTCCCTCAAATCTAACAATGACTTTAATATCAATCGCTTTCCACCTCTCATATTATAATATACATCGTCCCACACTTTAGATACTAATTTATGATTTCTATGCAAAGGGTAAGATAACGCCCTTCTTACACATGTTATGACGGTCGCTTTTAGGAAATTTTCTTTATTTTCTTCCGTAGCTATTGCTATTTGTGAATCTAAACATGCAAATTGAGGAGTTAGCTTACCTATTGTCCAGGCACTTTCAATTGTATGTTCACCTTCTGTTTCACGTAATTCAAAATGATATGCAAACAATAATGAAACTAAAAGTCCCAATAGCTGAGGTTTGTAAACATCTTCGATCAAATAAGTTTTTCTAGGAAGATTCAACATTCTCTCCTGTTCATCCTTATTGAATTCGACATGCATTATTTGTTCCCTGTCAGCGGTGGAAATTTCTTGTTGCGCTTTATACCATTTCATAAATGCTTTAGTTATAGGTGATTTCCATTCAATCAAATTTTTAAAGATTTTGTCATCATCGGGACTAGGATATTTCTCCATGATATAATCAGCAGCATAATACTCGGGATCAAACTTGACATTTTCTTTTATCAATCTTTCTATAATTCTATCATTTGCGGGTGTTGCTTCAGGGTCGCCAAGTTCATTAATATCATTCCCATTCGCAATTGATACACCAAGTACAGAGTCATATTCATTATTAAAGCCATATTTGATCTTGGTGAAATTGATATGAGAATCATCATCCTGTGGTCCTACAGGCATCGTCTGTGCAACCTCCCAATTGAATTTTTCACCTTCTGCAATATCTTCCTCCAATCTCGTCGAATTTGTCGATAGATTATTGTTAATATCTAGCTCCTGAATTAGTGGTTTAGAGTTAGTTTCTTTTTGTAACGGCCCGTTATTATCGATTTCTACATCTGTTTCCTTCAAAAGTGGCTCTTCGTTTGTCACATTCGTTGATCTCGCAAGTAATTTCGTACTCAAATCTAAATCTGGGAAGAATTCACCTTTATTGAGTTTTGGAATTTTGATTTTAACACTTTCACTTTTGGAATCAAATAGGGCATGTGATCTTTCATCATCGACACAAGCAAACGGTAATCGAATTCTCAAATAGTAGGGGCTTAATGAAAATATAAATAATTCGTTATCCACAATCATCTCAATATTTTGACTGCTAAATCGAATATGTGAGATTTTCACATCAATTAATATATATTCATCATCCTGATGTATAGTAAAGAATGGTGTAATCATTCCAAATGTAATATATGTTGGTGAGAAGAAGGTTTATGGATTAATTAATTGTAGATATTATTCTGATGTCTAATTGCGCCGCACGATTTTTTTTTTTTTTTAGATTACAGATTGATTTAAGACAAGCAGTCTACTTAACATGAACATATAGGAATATATAATAATGGAACCCAAACCTGAAGAATTGGAGAAAAAGAAAACTGTGAGAAGGAAGTTTATAGGTAAACGATCAGCAGTTAATGGGGATGGAACATCATTGGTAAAATCAGCCAATAAAACCAGGCATGTTGGTAGAGTGATGAATCAGATACCAGCCGACATATTAAATGACAATGATTTGAATGAAGCGATTAAGTTGTTACCATCCAATTATAATTTTGAAATTCATAAAACTGTGTGGAACATTAAAAAGAATAATGCTAAAAGAGTTGCATTGCAAATGCCAGAAGGCCTTTTGATATATTCATTAATCATCTCAGACATTTTGGAACAGTTTTGCGAAGTTGAAACTGTCGTGATGGGAGATGTATCTTATGGTGCCTGTTGTATTGATGATTATACAGCTAGAGCATTAGATTGTGACTTTATAGTTCACTATGCACATTCGTGTTTAGTTCCGATTGATATAACAGATATTAAAGTCTTGTATGTTTTCGTGACTATCAATATTGACGAACAACATTTAATTAATACGATAAAATTAAACTTCGATAAAGGTTCACAGTTAGCAGTGTTTGGAACGATTCAGTTTAATCCTACTATTCACAGTATTAAAAGTAAACTTGAAAACGATGACGAGAAGACTATGTACTTAATACCTCCACAAACAAAGCCGTTATCTAAAGGTGAGGTCTTGGGATGTACCTCGGCAAGATTAAATAAAGATCAAATTAAGGCTATGATATACATAGGAGATGGAAGATTCCATCTTGAAAGCTCGATGATTCACAACCCTGAAATTCCAGCTTACAGATATGATCCATATTCCAGAAAATTTACTAGAGAATATTACGATCAGAAGCAAATGCTTGAAGTGCGAGAAGATGCTGTTCAACTTGCATCGAATGCGAAAAAGATTGGATTGATATTAGGTGCGTTGGGTAGACAAGGCAACCCTATTACTTTAAGTAATTTGGAAGCAAAATTATCGGCTAAAGGCATACAAGTGGTAAAGATCATCTTGAGTGAAATTTTCCCTCAAAAATTATCGATGTTTAACGATATTGATGCATTTATTCAAGTCGCATGTCCTCGTTTGTCTATTGATTGGGGTTATGCATTTAACAAACCTTTATTAACGCCATATGAAGCAATGGTTATGTTGGAAGACGATACAAAATGGAATGAAAAGTATTATCCTATGGACTATTATTCAAAAGAAGGATACGGTAGGGGTAAAGTCCCAGATCATTCGAATGTTAACTAGCTGTATATTATTATGTATATAGCTTTTTAAGCAAAATTCATCAGTTGCTTAGTTTGTAAATAAGGCTCCTCTACACCCAACAACGTAGCGACTTCTATATCAGACCAGATAAGCAGAGTATCATCTAGATATTCTTTTACAACTAAATCAAACTTCACATAAAATTTAATAAACTCAAGCGAAGAGTCAGTAATAATATTGTTAACAATCATTGGCGAATTGGCTTTAAATAAGGATTGTTGAATATCAATTAATACGGACGGTAAAAAATTTTGAATGACATCATTGGTCACCATAATTTTTTCTTTAGTGAATAATTTGTTTTCAGTAATAGGTTGATAAATGGAAACATCAAAAAAATCGTCGGAAAATGGACAAATCATGTTAATAATATTATGAAAGTCAGTTAATTGACATTCATGTAATAAACTATCCAATTGCAAATTCTTTATTTCTAACGCTAATTCATCGATTAGTTCATTCAACTCTAATATTTTGTCTGATAATAATATTATAGGCATGATCTTAGAAAGAATCAAATCTAAAAAATTCAACTTTAATATAATTTGATCTTGCTTATCAAACAGCTTCGTAATATTGTTTTTAATGTGCTCATTGAATATATATATCGGTTGATTTATTATTATATTCATGAATCTAGCATTATCTTCAGCTGATAAATTCATAAACGAATATGACGTGTTTTGATCAATAACTGGTAATATATCAGCGTAAAAGTCGATAATCCACTCAGGGGGCTGCAAATCAGTATTTAATTCTAGTTGTGCCAGGTTACTCGACTTTATTGTAGTCAACTTATTCTGAATAATGTTAAAAATTTTGTCCTGTGATGTTTTAACCAACTCCCTAACAGTAGTTAATAAGTTGTGCTTCTCATTTGAAGTTTCTTTTAAGTTCTTTGCAAGCATTATAGTATATAGTTCGACTAAATTATAAATAGAATAAATTGTGGTTAATTTAGTCTCAGAAGATATAATTTGTTCTATTTTAGATTTGACCGATCTAGACAAAGAATTCAATATCTTACCTGTAACATCATCAATTACTTTTTCATATTCAATACCTTCATCATCATCCTTTTCATTCTCATTAATTGCAAAAATACTAGTGACAGTTTCAGTTTCATTAACGACAACAGAATGAATATAGGCTAATAAATCACCAATAAATCTGACTGGATCATGAGCGGAAAGAATCATCGGTCTATCTTGTTTAAGGGACGCTGACCTATTATCGCCATGTTTGTCTAAATCTCCGTTAATTTGATTTAGAAATTCATCGATGATTAATTTGGATCGTGTATCAACAAAGCTTTCAATCACAGTATTAAAATAATTTAGTCTTTTCTTTAAAAACTTCAAACATTTGCGTAATGTTGTCAATTTTGAAGTAGTGTTTAAAGAATAAAGATTATTTAATGTTTTATTGGTGAAGTTTATTATCCGCTCGAAGGATTTGTTAATTAATTGATTAAATTTGGACATAATTTTTAAACCTAATTGAGAATTATCCACTGCTAATAGGATAGAGCAATTTTCATAAATTGTTTCACATTTGACTAATACTTGAAAGAATTCATCGTTGATCTCACCATTCTGTAATACAAATTCTTCGTATACGTCCAATGTAAATTTGCTTTTAAAGCATGTTAATAAACTTTTCTTTAAGTTTATCAAGTTCTTGGTATCATTTAATTTTTTGATTTCACCATTCAAATCATTCGTAGATTGAAAATCTTTATTTACCTTCTCTCTTATGGTGTCTCTTAAATTATTCAAATTTTTCAAATTGTTTTCCAAATTATTCAAATTCTTGATGACAGGTTGGTATTCTTTCAACATTAATCCCTGGGTCTTTATAAGATCGTTTTCAATTTCGCCTCGTAATTTTTTACGTGAACTGGATCCTAAAATCCCTGGTTCGACAAGGGCCTCTATATTGTTGATTTTCAAATCCAAATTGGCAAATATCTCCCTAATTAATGAATCCGGCATGGGGTTACTAAGAGCTCTAGATAACCTGGTCGATAATGATGTTGTTGTTTTCGTTCTATTTGAGTCGACTTCGCTCTCTTTTTCATTACTTTCATCCAAGTTCTTGATCAAATTCAATGATAAGGTAGCATACTTTTCTGCTAGTTTTATCTCCTCGGTTTCACCTCCATCAGCTGGCAAATCATCTTTTTCTTCAAACCTCAATAAGTTCTTGGTTAGACTATTCAAGTTGGAAAATTTCTTGCCTAAATTTTCAATATTTGATGAAATTGGCAATGATAACGCAGGTTGTGGCAGGGGTATCTCATCCTGTTGAAAAGAATCAAAGTCTATAAAATCCATCGTTATCTACCAGTAGATCCCTTATAACCATTAATTGACCTTTCAATTAGTATATAACAATCTACAATAGAAGTCTAATCCACTCAATTATTGTGTCTGCATATAACAGTACTATATACAAATCGAAATTTTTCAATTTTTGTAAACAACCACAAATAGTGATGAACTATAGGTCGAGATGTATATAACAACCATTTATTATATCCAGAATACATATAGAAACCCTTCTGAAAAATAAACTGAGAAACCTAATTAACGAATAAAGAAATGTATGCATTCCAATTTTGATCGAAGTATTAAAACCACAACAATCAAGATAGGATATCATTTATTCTCATACTGATTCTTCTAGTATGATTGGGTAGATTATGACTTTCCTCGCGGACACCAGCAGCGAGCAAAATTGAAGAGATTCCATCGCCGGAAGAATTAATACAGCTAGGGGTTTTAGGAACCGAAGTGATGTAATCTCTATTAGATACCGATTCATACGAAATAGGCGAAACTTGAGTCTGACTTAGCGATTGAAGGCACTTAGATGCATTTACTAGATCTATCATATCATGGTATGACATTTCAGATGATGGTGTGCTTTGGTACCGATGCTCTGTTATCTGACGAGTATCAATAGACGTGGGTAACGAATGTTGAGGTGTATGATAAGATGTAGAGAAATTATTTTGTGGTGTTTGGTGAAAGTAAGACGGGCTATGATGCAGTGACAAGGATTGCTGTGAGTTTGACAGTATGTGAATGTTGGAGGTATATGGTATTTGTAACAATGAAGTATGTGATATTGGTAAAGGACCTGAATTGTTCTGAGGCATTGAAAAGCTCGATGCCTTTGGTGTGTGAAAAGAATTATGCATCGACGATAACGCATACTGAGGAGTATGCTCTTGATACTGAAACTTTTGGTTGACAAGTCCTGCTGTCTGAGGAAAGGAAAATTGAGGTAAGCGTTGAGGAGTATTCTCAAATGGCGTTGGATTAACAGATGCAAAATGATTAGTAGAAGGTATTGATAAATGGGACACCGAAGATGCTCTTTTAATTATAGGGGATTCTAATAACGATGCAGATCTCCGTTTAACAATTCTATGTGATTTTTTACCCTGTTTAATTACATTCTCTGCTGTCGGGTCTTCCATGTACTCATCCAATTTTAATTCCCCAAAACCCTTATCCTCCGGCGTCAAGCATTCCTGTGGAAACCCGTTTCCAAAAATAGGAATCAATTCAAATCTTATGTGGTAGCAGAAGCGTTTAGCTAACATTTTACATAAATCAAATGGTAGCCATGTTCCTTGGATTTTTAGAAATCCTCCCCTAATACGTTTGATATGATGGTGGTATTGCTTAGGAGTAGATTCGAGTAACTTAACTATGTCTGCTTTCAAATTCCTGTGGGTATTGATTTCATCGTTTATTGACGCCTTCCAAATCCCCGTCAAATGGACGAAGCCAGTTTCATAATCCCAAATAATCCAATGCTTATTGATGCTGTATTCAAACACCGTAACGTAATTCCTGAATGTATCAATGGCTGACGTAGAATATTTCTTTGTTTCTATCTGGGGATATATCGCCTTTAAGCTTGTGGTTTTCTCTGGTGAAGCATCGCAAGTTTGCTGATGTACTGGGAAGTTAACTTTATTCGTCAATTGCACATGGGAACCACCATTGGCCTTGGTAGGTCCCTGATACAGACTGCTCTGGAACTTATTGATCAACGGAAATTGTGTTTTGGGTAATGATTTACTTTTCTTGTGCTTGTTGCGTGTGGTGGCACTGGACTGATTATTTTCAGGATAATAGATTATTGGACCAAAATTCATCCCAAATACGTTATTATCAACATGTTTCGACCTGTTCTTGCCATTTGTATTACTATTGCTACCACTATTGGTATTAGCATGCCCATTCATGTTACCATCATTAATACATTCGTTCTTACTAGGGCTATTATTCGGGGATTTATTTGCCCGAGGGTATTGAGTGTAACTCGGCTGATATGAATCGTACGAAAACCGACGAGGTGCATTATAAGGTACCATAGGCTCTATTGTAGTTATTATTAAGAAAAGCCTGTATTATAGATATAAATGCCTATAAGATATGTTTAAAAGTATATAGTGTATGAAAAATTACTGGATCAAATAAATGTCAACGATGAAAATAAAGTAATATGCGTCTAGTTACTACAAGACGCTTTATATAGAGGCAGTGAAGCAATGTCTTCTATTGTCAAGAAACAATTGGCCATAGCTTAAAAAGAAATATTATTGCATATACTCCTACCGTGCACCATAAAGTACTACCGGATAGTGCACTATCTGGCTGGCCTTGGAATTCTACTTGACGATAAATCAGGTTAAAAGAGGCGCTTTACGCTCCGTGTATGCTGCGCAACTTACGACACTGTCTAAGGTGGTTGTGATAATACATCTAATCATCTACATGAATTACGACACCATAGAAGTGGAGTACACAATACTCCGTATACGACTATTGGGGTCGAGGATTCAAAACTCATCGACCTGACCAATTTTTTCAACTTGTATTCCAGGAAATTGAATATGTACTGTAGTTGATGTAACTGAACAATGTCCGTGGGCAGAGTATTGGTGATTGAAAGTCAAAGATCATCCGTATTGATTAGCGATGGGCCTAGACGAAGGGGCTAGATGCGCATGTAGTGGCGCAAATATGGCTTGCTTCATTATTTCTTAAGAACGAACTGTTTGATATCCTTCAGATAAGATAACACAAACCATTGTGAATGACTATCTAACAGAAAACAGCAAGTTCCGAATAGTGCGGGCCAGTGCTAATTAGTATATACAAATCTGCGGACTCATTTGCCAAAAAGTTATTTATCATTGCAAAGATTGTGGTGTACGATTGATTGGTTTGACTGCCGTAGGCGTCTTTTAAGAATTCGGTGTTGTATGGGTATTGTAGCATTTGTGTGTCATAGAGACAGAGTCTTAAAATACAATTACAAGCACAAATGGAATTATGGCTTTCTTTTATAAAGCGATAACCAAAAATGGGTGCCAAATTTTTCGATGATAGGTGCATATACTGGGATTAAAAATGTGTATCTTGGTAGTATTGGCATATAAGGTCATCCTGAAGTTCGTGTATAGGTTTTTGCTGGAGGATTTACATTTTCCAATAGATGTTAGGTTTAGGTGGTGCAATTCCTACCCAACTAAATTTGATTGGATAAATCATGTATTTGATGTGATCATAGCTATTCAATTGTGATATTTCTTTTCGATAGTTATTGAAGGTAGTTGTATATAAAGATTGAACAATTTTGCATAATTTCGCAACATTTAGTAAAGCTTGAAGAAACAGCTCTAACCCCAACCCTAGTGTTTTGTAATCTCTTTTTTAGACTATTGAATCCTGGAATTTGCCTGAATCCATAACTGCTTCATATTAGATTATCAAAGTATAGAACAACCAGTAGAGTACATATATCTCCATAGTAGGTATGGGCCAAAGATATCGCCTTGCACAGACACGCATTTTCAGATCAAGGGAGAAATAATCTTAATTTATTTAATCATCAATTACTTATAAATACAGAATTAGGGATATGTTTAGACAATTGAGTCGTTCAGCAAAGCCATTGACATTTGCCCGTTATTATTCGAAAGAACCGGAAAAGGCAAACCGTCATGTATGTATTTTGAGGAAAACGTCTGGTATTCAATGTACTAACAATTAGACCGTCCTTTATAAACAATATGGCAAAGCATTTACAAAGATCTGCGCCATAACGCTCATTACATATTACGGGCTACTTGGATTACATGATTTGTTGGACTATGGTTTAGAGAAGAAGGAATAGCACTATTGGTAATAATGACGGATAGTAGGCATAGAAATGGATCCATTTACTTATTTTTGCGGTAATAACACAAAACCAAATATATGTGGGATGAAAATTCCGTAATGAATATTACTTACAGATAGTTGGGTAACAAGTTCATTAATGTGTATATTGTTTATATTTACGTAATCGAAATCATAAGCATTTCCTGATTGCTATTTTTGACTTCAAAAGAATTAAAAAATTCAAGCTACTACTCTTATACTTTGATTTGCTTCTGTAACTTGTCAGAAACTGCATCCAAGAATTCAGTTGTTGTGACGTAGGATTCTCTATCAGTTCTACCAAGAGCTAAAGCCAAATCCTTAGTCATGATACCGTCTTCTTGGACAGTGTCGAAAGTAGCTTTTTCAACGGTTTCAGCAAATTCCACAACATCTGGGGTGTTGTCTAATCTACCTCTTTGAGCAATACCTCTAGTCCATGCAAAAATAGATGCAATTGAGTTCGTTGATGTTTCTTTACCTTGTTGGTGTTGTCTGAAATGTCTAGTGACAGTACCGTGCGCAGCTTCACTTTCAAAAGTCTTTCCGTCTGGAGTCATTAAGACTGAAGTCATTAAACCTAATGATCCAAACCCTTGGGCAACGATATCAGATTGCACATCACCATCGTAATTTTTTAATGCCATGACAAATCCGCCCTTAGATTTGATCATTTGAGCAACCATGTCATCGATTAATCTATGTTCATACCAAATGTTATTGCTTTCAAATTCTTGTTTGTAGGTGGATTCATAGATTTCTTGGAAAATGTCCTTGAATCTTCCATCATATTTCTTCAAGATAGTATTTTTAGTCGATAAGTATAATGGTAATTTCTTGGTTAAAGCCATCTTGAAAGAAGAATGGGCAAAACCGATAATAGATTCATCGGTATTGTACATGGCTAAGCCAACACCAGCACTTTTGTAATCATAGACAGTCCTGGTTTCTGGTGCTCCACCATTTTCTGGTGTAAAGACCAATTCCAATTTACCTGGCTCATTAATAACCAAGTCAGTTGCCTTGTACTGGTCACCATGAGCGTGTCTACCAATAACAATAGGCTCTTTCCAGCCTGGTACTAATCTTGGGATTCTTGGTATAATAATGGCTTCTCTGAAAACGGTACCACCCAAAATGTTTCTAATCGTACCATTTGGAGATAACCACATCTTCTTCAAGTTGAACTCTTCAACTCTAGTTTCATCCGGAGTGATAGTAGCACACTTGACCCCAACGCCGTATTCCTTAATGGCATTGGCAGCATCGGTAGTGATTTGATCATTGGTCTTGTCTCTATTTTCAATACCTAAATCGTAGTACTTCAAATTAACATCCAAGTACGGATTGATTAACTTATCCTTGATTCTTTGCCAGATGATTCTGGTCATTTCGTCACCATCCAATTCAACGATTGGAGTTCTCACCTTAATTTTATCTAAAGCACTTAAACTTAATGAAAACGAACGCATCGAAAATTTGCTAAAGCCAGCCATAGCTGACGTTCTTATAACTCCGTTTCTGAACATCTTTTATGAATCAATTGTATATTAATATACTCTACTAATCAGAGAAAGAAAACCACTTACTGTATATGCTCAATTTATATCGGAATACTGAGTGAGTCAACAAAAGGCGATTTCGCACAAATGACTCCGCTTCCGCTGCTACTCGAGTCAATAAGAAGAGAAGAGTGAAGATCTGAAGACAAAGTTACTCAACAATACAATACGTGATTGCATACGAAGGCCATGCAGTTGATCAATTTATACTGAAACATACAAATCAACAAGTATCAATGGTGACATTATGTTGTAAAATTTCTCAATCGGGTTGTGTGAGACAGAGACTTGTTTGAATGGCATGCGTTTGCTTTTTGAGTTTGTTGATATGCATACAATCAACAAATACATATCTAATTGAATGTATGATAATTGATAATGTTGTAGAATGTCCTAAGAAGTAACAGAAACAACAAGCTAGGCTTTGCAACCAATTTGCAACAATTTTTATATTTTTGAACAAGAAATTGTGTAATATAAACGCATTTCCACACTTCCTATGACCTGCCTAATTTAGTTACAGAATACAGTAATTGACCGCCTGCTTAAGTAAATTAAGTACATTGAGTAAAGAAGTAATTTTAAGTAGTGGTTTTAAGAGACACAAAATCGCGACATGAAAATTGAACCATCAAGTTTTTGATCATTATCAGATTTAAAATTCTCCTTCATTATATCAAAAGAACGTATAGTAAATATCAACTAGTAAATATTTGGATATTCACTCAGATGAACACTCTTATTTAAAACATAATAAAATTTGCACAAAGCCGATTAAGAAACTAATAATCTTGCAATCATTTTATTTGTACATCCTTCCAATTATCTCTCTTGTATTATAGAAGTAAGCCAATAATGGACATAGATGAACCTTTTAATCCGGAATATTACCAACACTTACTATCGTCATTGACATTAAATTCACGAACGTTAATTACGGAACTAACTACCATTGCAGAGAAAAATACAGATCTGGCATCGGAGATTGTTGATATCATAGAAGAAAGAATAAAAAAATGCTTACCCCAGTATAAGTTGTTTACAGTATACTTACTAGATTCTATCTGTAAGAATATAGGAAATCCATATAATTTACTATTCGGATCAAGACTATACAAAATCTTCACTGAAACCTATTTAGTTGTAACTGATACACCAACTAGACAAAATCTAATCAACTTATTCAAGACATGGACCAATGGCAGGACAAACTCGGGTTTGGAGTTGTTTCCTACAAAAGTCATACAGAAGATAGAGCAATTCATAATACGGGCCACATCTATTAATCAAATAAATCAACCAAATCTTCCATTGAAATTAGCACCAGATATGCTATTGAGAGAGGGAAATTGCTTATTGCAGTACATCATTATACTAAACGGTGAATTGGAAAAATTACCACAGACGAACATTAAGGTAAAGGAATTTACTAATGCTAATAATAAGATTCGAAATAATGTCATTTCTGTTATTAATAATGTAAGTGACAGTATTCTATTCAACTCTAAACAGGAATTTGAAAATAATGTCACATCATACCACACAGATCTAAAAGGTGCAAGGAAAGTGATGGACGATCAGAGCTTCCAACAAAAGCAGTTTTTGGGTCTGAACTTATTCAAAGAAGATATTAGTAAAATCGAGATTCAAATAAACTTATCCCCCGACCTAAAATTCTTCAACTTCAATAAACCTCTAGGTGATGACACTGAATTACTAGAAGTCGTGAAGGATTGGGGAAAACCAATAAATGAGCAAACTCCAAATATTGCGAAAGTTGAAGCGGTACCTGTTCCCAAAGTACGTTTTAACGAACTACAGGAAGAACCTAGATCAAATTCTTCCACGCCCGAGCCATCGACCAACAGCTTGGGAATTAACCTAGGATCAATTAATTTCATGGACTCATTCCTAGGATCGCCTAAGAACGAAATATCGAAGTCCCCAATCGACGAGATCGACCACAACCCTATAGATTCGTACGACCCTGAACACAGCATCGTCGACGACGATTGGAATCGTCAACCTACATCTCATCGAAATTTGAAAAGAAAGAATTCAATTGATAAATCTGTAATTAAAAAAGTAAGATTTGATATTTAGTATATATGAACCTAAATTATACAATTTATTCCATTAATGAACCGGACTTCTTTAAGTGGTAGTAGGTGCTTACGAATGGAAATGCGAAGAAGCCACCTGTAACACCCCAGAACATGATACTGAATGGAATTTTTCTGCCCTTGACCTTGAATGGTAAATTGGAGTAAACACCTGTGGCAGGTGATCCGAAAATATTGTTGCAGCTTCTAGCTGAAGTTTGGAAGTTTCTGGAAGAAACCTTTTGGATGACGAGTCTTGATCTAGAAAACATTATTGTAATATAAACCCTTGAAAATCGTAGTAACTATAGACTAGGAAACTTATTGTATTTGAAGAAGTGAGTTCATATTTCGGAATTACACAAAGTCCCAATTATTGACCAATGAAATTTATTTTAAATTTTCACCATCAACTGATTTTCTCAAACCATTATATAGATAAACGAGGGATTTATTCTTACTTTGTTTGATATTAAATAAAAACTAGAAAATATAAGATGGCTATTGCTCCAATTACAGGTACATTAAAGAGAAAAATCATCACTGATATCACCGTTGCTTTCGGATGTGGTTTTCTTTTAGCCACTGGATACTGGTATTACGAACACAAACCATTGGTTGCCAAGAGAGAAGCATACTATGCCAAATTGAAGTCACAAAAGGAAACTGAAGATTCTGCTTAGACGGTATTGCATTCAATTCATTCGAAACACCATGTCATATTAATATATATATATATGAGTAACTCATTTTTAAGACCAAAAATAAATATTATAATTTAGATTTGACTAACAACACTCGTTGAAGCTTCTGAGGGAGAGAAGTGACGTGGACTGGCTATGGATGTACGTACGGCGTTCTAATGCATTATTGAGACCCGAGAGGAGAGCTTCGATGACTGTGGTATAGGTATGGTATGGTATTGCCTAATACGACATTCTGAAAGTACAATTGGCATCAATTGGCATCAATTGAGAATTAATTAATCGTTAGAAAGTTGTAGAATTAAGTTCCTATGTTCTGTGTACTCTATGCGTTGCGGGTGATTACATCCAGATGCTTAACCTGGACTATGCCTTGAAAACTTCAAGCAACTTGTCATTATTTACTATACCACTAGTCAAGATGATGAACTGTTTCCTAATACCAATATTTTTCAAACGTTGTTCCAAATATTTCAAACAACTGATTTCACCTCTTGTAATACCTCCGATAAATATAACAATTACGTATTCAACTCGATCTGAATTTAACTCATTGTTCTTATCATCCAGGGTGTCACAAATATTAATATCTGTAGTCTTTCCTTGGAACATTGTATCTAACCCCAATTTATCCCAATTTGGTCTTTTACTTATATTATTCACAGGCTTGTATTCAAGAAAATCACGTATATATAATGATTCAATTATTCTTGAAAGTAATGGAACTGTGCTCGAAGGTAAAGTAAATGATGGATTTGGATATTCGTCTGACAATAATCCTGATTTCACGTCGGTTTCTTTCGCCAGAGGATGTAAATTCCAAAATTTATTTATTAATGTGTAATTGCTCTTGTATGAATTACCTCCACCAGAAATACCTAGTTTAGTATTGATCTTATTCTCTTCATCATGATCGTCATTTTTGTCTTGGTTAGTTAAATATGTTAACGCCCCCCCAAGTAAATCATTGTCATTAATCTTAATTATTTTATTGGTAACTAAACTGTCAACAACAAAGATTATCCCCATACCAAAGCTATCTAAGATATCATTGTATATCCAGTCAAAATCTCTCTCTTTGATTCCGTCATTCACTGTTGAAATTAATATTACACTCGATAAAACAATTTTGTAGTTGAAATTCTCTATAAGAAAGCTTCGTAAGTAATTAATCTGTGTTTTGTAATCGATTTCAAATAATTCGTTTTCGAAGTTCAAAAATTTTTCATGTTCATTAAATTTGTTACTTGTCTTTGTTGGCTTGTTTTCAATACTACCATTCTTGATGGAATTCAATATGGATTCCGATAAGAAAGTATGTTTCTTAATTAAATCTTGTTTGGAAGTAAGGTTCCCTAGATTACTTACCAATTTCTTCATTTCATTTAAACTCTGAAGGTTGTCTTTGGTATTAAACTCATTCTGAATAAATTTTGCTAGTTTATTCAATTTAATACCTATTGATGCAAAATTCAAATGTTTCAATTCATTATATAATTCGTCATTTAATTTGTACTTGTTTTCTCCGACGTTAACATTATCGATATCAATTCCGAATAAATCATCGATTAAGCCTTGATAGTTCAACTGGCTTAATATGACCGAAATGAAATCTAAATTCCTTTCGACTACTATTAAGTCTGTATTTCCCTTGGCTTTGGTCAAGTAAAATTCTTGTTCTAAAGAAGACAATTTCAAACTTAAATATTCTGGAATCCTTTCATCATTAATTATGTTAACCAACAAGTTTGAATGATCACCTTTTGCGTAAATATTCTTTAGCTTTAGAAATGACATATTGGAGGCTTTAAATGAATTTTCTAAGATAGTTATGAAAGAATTAGATAATTCATATAATTGCAACAATGGCTGGTTAAAGTAAGAATAAAGGCCACCATAAGGTGATTCGATGGATAAAACTCGTGATTCTATATCCACAACTATTGGATTTATTTCCCAGTTAGATAATCGAATCATCGACGTAAACTTTATGGTTTCTTTGTTGCTCTTTATCTCACATATTTGTTCAAATGATACGTTCCCATTAATAGCTTTATTCACCTCGTAAATGAATGATTTGGTTAATTGTTTAACAATAATATATATCCTCTTTTTTCCAATTTGCTTAATCGTTCGTAACAAAACTTGGAGATTGTCATTAGACTCGTTAAAAATAAAAATGAAGCCATCAAATGGCTGTAAAATATCATTTTCTAAGATATCACCCATCCATATTGTTTTGTCTATCTTTGCAATTTCTTTCAATTTCAGGAAGGGAGTTAAATAGTTTATGAGTGTTGATAGATTTTGATCTAAAACCAACAAATTTTTAGTTGTAAAAACACCGTGAAATATATCAATTAGATTATCAATTGCCTGTTTATTCAACAGTCTTAATCGATTGTCTATCGTGTTCAGATTATTGGACATGGTTTTTATCTGTTACGAATATTTTAATGATTCTCAGTTCTACACAAATTTGTTACTGAGCGCTTTTTATCGTAAATTTATGTATACTATAAAATGTTGTATTGATAAAGATAACTAATCTCTACTGTATTCATAATTTGGCTAGTTTTTCAATACCGTTGAAATGAACCATACCTTCTTGAATAATTGTAGCAACATGTACACCTTTATCATTATACATTTCACCCTCTAATAAAGCCCGGCTATTTGAAAATCTAATATTCTTGAAACCGAAACCCATCCACTTTGTAACATCAAAATCGGTATCATGGAAATACATTATATGGTCCAAAGAAAGTGAAAAGTAGTGGACCGTATTACTGTAATCAAGTGTAGGGATTCTTAACACTCTGGCTAATCTGGTCAAGAAGAAAGAATCCGACAAGACACCCAAGCCTACAAACTGGAACGCCGGGTCTTTGATCTCGACTTCGCCTTCATTACCCCATTTAACGTAGAATGATAACTTCCTTTCACTGGGGGCAACATTTTCTTCATCCTTAGTTATATCTAACTTATTCATTTGTGGGGGAAGCTTGTGGTAGATCAATCTGTTTTTGCCTCTAGAATCAAGTTCTAATTCCCCAGGTGGTGAATCTTTCAACCAGTTTGGATAAGGAGTCTCAAAGCCAAATGGATTCTGCGCTGGAGTCTCATCGTCGTCTTCTCCGTATTTTTCTACTTTCGCTTTATACGCTGAATATTTATTGATAGCATCTTTGTTTGAATTTTTTTTTGTCAAAGATATGTTTGCAATGTACTTGATTTCTCCATCTTGAATAGCTCTAATCAGTCTATTACAAAAATTCTTACCGTTACTAATTTCTTCCACTTCCCAATCAACCACAGAATCTGGCGAAGTTGCCTTGACAAAAAAGGAATGAAGTGAGTGTGGAGTAAAGCCCTCAGACGAAGATCTAATGGCCACTAGTAAAGCTTGTCCTGCAAGGTTTCCACCATAAACTCCTCGCGAAGCCGGATGAGGCTTTGTTAAAGGAGCGTTGCTTTGATACCTGAATTTTGAAATTTGCTTAATTCCTAATTGATATTCTACGTCTTCCATATTGAAATATTTTGCAGATTAATCAGATATGACAATGAAATAAATAAATAGCTTGTAATTGATTAGCAATTAACCACAACTATCAATTTGTGGGGCTAACTGATGTATTTATATATATATATGTATATATATGTTGAACGCAGCTTTGTCTTATATCCGTAATTCATGTGCAAAATGGTACTTCGAAATCTCAGCGATCTCGTTAAACATCGGATATTCGACGCTTATTGTTCTAATCATGAATATTAATTAAGGATGTGAATAAAATAAATAATATATATATATATATATATGTAGCAAACATTCCCTTATAGTAAAAGGTTATAATTTGTATGAGCCTCCTACAGCTTGGTCAAGGTATTTTTTGGGTATTACGGCCATGGCTTCTTGAATAATACTGACTACCATGTTACCCTCTTCATTAAACACTTGACATTGGCACAAGATACGATCGTTGCTCATTCTCGAAAACCTGTAGTCCAAAAAGAGCCATTTTGTTGGGTCGAAGTCAATATCGTGATAGTACACGGTATGATCTAAACTAACTCTGAAAAATTCAAAAATCTCTGGTCTCAAACGTATTCCTAAGGAACACACCATTAACGAGAGATATAGACTGTCAGATGCGAAGGCCATACTGGCCAACTTGGTCTTAAGTTTATTCTTAGCCAAGGAAACATCATCATTGACTCTGACGAAAAACCCTATCTCCCTCATTCCCGTTTCCTGCGATAGAAAATCGGATGGCATTCCCGTTTCGTATTCTGGGGGAATGATATGCTGCAAATTACCATTGGTATGTTCAAAATATGGCATGTCGTCTAATTTGTCATAATATTTGTTGAAAAAATACTGTGGAGATCTCTGAAATTCGAAAGGTACCTTGGTGCCAGGGTTGGTTTCGAATTCGAGTTTTCTTTGCTTGATCGAGTTGCTTCTCGTAAAGGATGCAGTGAGCATAAAACATAGCTTGTTAGTGTGCTTTTGGTAACAGCGTACTAACCTGTTGCAGTAGTTTCTACCGTCATTAGTCTTTGTGACTTCCCATCTCATCACAGACTGATCGCTACCAGCCTTCAAAAAATATGAGTGGAACGAATGTGGACTGAAATCTGGATCTTCCACAGTCTCCCATGCTGCTAGTATTCCTTGAGAAATGAACTCTCCACCATAGGTGCCTCTAGCTCCCTTTTTAAATGCTTCTAATGGGTAGTTTCCCTCCAAAACTGAATCGGAAATTTTCTTTAGCGAGAATTTCTCTTCTATTTTGCAAACATTTGTGTTATAAACTTCCACAATGCTCATGTCTGTTGAATATGTATCAAAAATGCAACCAAACTACAACTTTGTAATTCGAACCACCTCATATTTGCATTTGGCCATATAAGAATATTTATAACAGTTCCATTGAAGGTTCGGTTTGCGGAGTTAATGAGATAAGATCCTGCCGAGGATAAACTTCATCAAAATTTCTTTTTTCCCAACGGTCTCATTATTTTCATTTTGTACCGTGGATGCGAAATCGAAGTGAAGTTTTTGGGACATTTCGTGAAGAAGATCCGAGCAATAAGATCCGAATTCAGGAGGCTATACATACCGATAGGCGTATTTTAGGTGTTGGAAATAAGTCAATAAAGTCTATCAATTGTATATTAAAATCGTGAGAAAAGTATTAGTATATAGTAGTTTATAATTTAGCTCTATGTTCCGAGCCACTGTGGAAAAACACCAAGCCTTCTTGTACAATAGTGGCAAAAAGCTTTCCGTCTTCATCGTAGTAGCCTCCTTGCAATAAGACTCTGTTATTACTGAACCTTGGGGCCGTGAAGTTGAAAAAGACCCATTTGGAGGGGTCGAAGGAGTCATCGTGGAAGTAGATGGTGTGGTCCAAGGAAACCGAGAAAAAGTGGTCACCTTTGCCGCCACTAGTTCCGATACCGCTACCGGAGATGGGTAAATGCAAGACTCTCGACAAGGAGGTTAAGTATAGGGAGTCAGACATGATACCAAAGCCCGCGTACTTGTGCTTTGGATCTTTGCATGCATCATCGACTCTAACCCAAAAAGATAAGTCCCGCTCGGCTGGAGACTTTCTCGATTCGTCAGGGTTGAGCTTGTGGTCCACAAAATCCGGCGGAATCTTGTGCTGTAATGTTTTGGTGTAGTCAATGTTGGTCAATGGTAAATCTTGATGCTTGTATTTGTAGAAATTTGGTGCCACTGAAGCTTGGTAATCGAAGGGAGATTGCTTCTTAGGATTTTCAGCATATTCTCTAGCGGCATTTGCACGCGAATTCCTCTTGGTGAGTGAAATCATTATAATGTACTTCATTTCGCCATTCTGCGATACCCTGACAAGTCTATTTGCAAAGTTCTTCCCATCACTTAACTTCTCTACTTCGTATTGACATGGCATGTTGTCGTCACCAGCCTTAATGAAGTAAGAATGAAGCGAATGTGGTGTAAACCCACTTGCGCATGTTTCCATTGAAACTAGTAATGCTTGTCCACACAAGTTCCCACCATAGACTCCACGTGAATTCAAGGATGGTTTGGTTAACGGATTAACTCCTTCGTATTTGAGATCTGACAATTTACACAATTCAAATTCTTTCTCTAATCTTGTCTGTTTGACAGTAATTGAGTTATTTATCAGCAAATCAGACATATTTGTAAAGTTCTTTCCTTGATTGTTACGGCGACCAAAAAAAAAGTTGAATAGATCCAGGAATAATAAATATATTTATGTATATACATCATCCTCACCATAGTATTCTATTCTCAACAAAATTGCTTATCGGTTGAAAGATTCTGCAATCGAATAGTTTTTTATTTTAACCGAGGATAGAATATTTTGGGTGGAATTCTAGGCGATGCGAAGACCAAGTAGGGACACCGGATCGGTTATACCAACCGAATAACCGTACTATAGTTTAACCTGATCAACCACACCTTCAAAAAAGTATGCTAGACCTTCTTGAACAACAGTAGCAACGTTCTTACCGTCCTTGTTATATATATGAGCTCTCACCAAAGCACGATTATTAGACAAACGCTTGAATTGGTAGGTAAGTGTTAACCAATCTTTGCATACATCAAATGCACTTTCATAGTCATCACAATGAAAGTAAATATGATGATCCAAGGACATGGCATTATAATGGTATAATTGCAAAATATTGAAGGAGTCCTTGAGTAAATTGAGTGCACTGAAATCAGGATCATGATCCTCATGCGTACTATTTTCCGTATGGTTCCATGATAAGTGCAATACTCTTACCAATGTAGTTAAGAGGGCGGAGTCTGACAAATCTGCGAGCCCCACAAAATTGTAGCGAGGATCCTTAAACAGTTTCTTCTGGTCGATTCCGCTGAAGACAGTGATCCAACGTTCCGACGGCTTTTGATCCAACTCTTCTGGTGTTAGTGTGTGGTCAATGAATTCATCGGAATAGGCATTTCTAATATAATCGGTGTGGTGGACCACATGCAATTTGTTTGGGTCGGGGTATTTCAAATGCAATTCTGGAACTTTATGTTGTATGTCGAGTTGTTCCTTTCCCGAAGATGCGGTATCAGCAGAGCTGTCTTTTTTTTTTAGCGACACCATACATGTAACTCTGATCTTGTCTTCTTGAATTACTTCTATTGACCGACTGGTGTAAGTTCTTCCATCATGCAATTTTGTTACTTTGTAGGACATGGGTATCTTTGCAGAACCTGGCCCAATAAAGTAAGAATGAAATGAATGCGGAATATACCCTGGTGCTGACTCCATGGCAACCAATAATACTTGCGCACACATGTGTCCTCCATAGACGCCTCTTCCCATCTTGACTGGTAATCTCAACGGGTGTGCCCCAATATAATTAGTTTCGTCAATTTTTATCACACGAAACGCTTCTTCAAAATCCTCTATCCTGGTTGTCATATTCTATATTAATTTTTGAAATATCAATATCTAAAGCAATGACTACAATATATAAAGTAATGATTTATAACGACTAATACTCCTCAAGTAATATGTGAAATTATTCTTTTACCTGTGTTTTATAGTTCGGGTACATTTGACGTGCCCCGCAAAAACTTTGTATGGAGGCATATGAAAGAAATACTGGTATTCCCAACAATGCAAATATTACTAGATCATATTCAATGTTACTTGGCGTCTATATATATAGTATTCGATATATTTCTAGATACAGATTCATCTCCGGAACACATTTTGACGATAATTCTTCATGTCAAATGATTTATTGACCGGTATGATTGAAGGAGAAGGAGGAAAGCTATCCTCGTCATCTGAACAATTGAATTCAATATTGTAGTTCCGCGAAAAATTTGATTGTAGGTCTCTATTGTCTCGCGGTTTCAATTTATATGGGGCCGTGTGAATTAGTTTGTTCTTGACAATTTTGTCAGCGAGGGTTAAATCGGTCGGATCACGGAGTTTTTCATCAGCCTTCATCGCGGATCTGACTTGATGTACTGAATAGATATTGGACTTGTTATACTTTGGTAAAATATAATCCTTGTGGTGTCGTGATTGAAATATTCTTTGTTTTATAGTTAAGTCTGCACTATTATTCTCCAAGTCTTCTTGCTCATTAGAATTATCTTTTATTGGTTGGTCAATCTTCAAACCTAGTAACTCTCTTTGTTTGTTGTTAAGTGGTAAATCCAAACACTGATCTTGACTTTTGGTTAATTTATAGAACGATATTATACAATTGAAAATGAAGATTCCATATGCGATACGTATGACCAATATGGTATAGAATCCAACAGTTCCTGGTTCTATGTGGTCTTGCCTTACTGGTGGATAGTAGCCCCCGACACTTTGGAATGGCATTCTCTTATATTCGTATAGAGCTAATATGTAGTTCCCAATAGCAATCGATAATCGGAACGAAAATAGATATAACAAGTTCATCATTATCTTTTTAATTTTTGCTTCTTTACGGGGTTGTCTCTTTAATGCTTCACGGACTATAGGATTAAACCAATCACCTGTCGGATTATTCATATCATCGCTTTCATCTAATTCATTATCATCATCTTTCACAAAATATTTTTGATCGACTTGCGGAGTAGGAACGGTATTAATCGTAATCGGTACCTTGTTTGTTTTTCTATCTCTGATGCCTCCTCTCTCGAAATTTGGGGGTAGAAAACTCTTGATACCATATTGGGTGCGTTCGCTTGATGAAGGTGGCCTATAGTATATTGGAGCCTTACTGGAGCCAATGTATGAATGTTGTTTAAACGTATTTTTATGATGTGAGTGTCCGTGATGACTATCAATGTTTAATTTGGTTTGATATAATTGGAATGCAACGTCGCTCAAAGGCATGAGAGATCCATTGATATTATTAGGAGGATCAACACCACTAGATGATTCATTCGATGAAATTCTTGATTCGTGGCTTTTAATGTCGTCTTGAATATTGTTATATCCGTGATATTGAACCTCCAGTCTGTTGTTATGTGGTAATCTTTCATTCAAAGAATTATTGGATAGCTTTCGAAGTGGTGTGGAAAATTGCTCTATACCAGTTGTTGTATCATTACCAACATACAGATTATCAGAGGAGTATATTTTTCGACGGACAGGTGTACTGAAATGCTCAACCGTCATGTTAATTGACCTGTTGAAGATGTATATGCTTTGGCTACATTTTCTTGATATATTTTAATTCTTTTGATGCTTTAAATTTTCTATACACCAATCACGTGAAAATTATAATGTTGGCTGCAATTTTTTAAGTACAATATCATATCATTATTTACTTAAGCTAACGAAAGGAACTATGGAAGGACGACCGTGGGCACATTGGAAAGGTTGATTACATTTGCTTAATAATTTGAGTAGATAAACCATTTCTGCGAACGTCAATTCATGACCAAACATAATGGCGGATCTGCATGCCTTTGAATTTATAATCTCTATAAGTATTTGTGGTAGATTAACAATATGTCGAGCCCAGTCTTTCGACGATATGTTTGAAATGTCAGACTTCTTAATGTGACCTTCCAAGTCAAATAGGTGCTGTAGTAAACATGACTTTAAAAATTGATCGTCGTTGCCAACCTTTTCAATCAATATGCGAGGCAAATGCGTTACCGTCAACTCATAATCTGTGCTTGTAACATATATAATCCCAATAGATATGAAAGTAGATCTGTATGATTTAAATAGATCACTCTCTCTATTAGATATATGAAGAGTGAATGATTCTTTTAACTCAATATCAAGGGGTTGATCAAGCGACAGGAATATAAAATCCTTTAGTAATACTTCAACACGAATTCTTTCATCGCACGCATGTTGGTCAATCATTAGGAGCGTCGGTGTTTTAGCCTGAGATGTAATATTAGTTGTTGGCATTATAATCATGATGAACTTTCTATCTATTTGCTTTATGATGCGGTAATTACCATTGATTAAGTCATTCTTGTTAATGAGCGTGTCATTAAAAATATCGTAATAGTCGCTATTCTCATTACGATTTTTAACACCTTCAGTCGTAAATGAATCGTAATCTGCATCACATTTTGATTGCGGTATTGATTCATTTGCAGAAAGAGAATTAGTCCGCAAGTATGCTAATTGTCTTAATGGAAGATTTGAAACTCTAATTTCTCCACATTCTAAAGAACTTTCATTATTAGAGTTAGAAACATTCCTTTCTAAAAACGGACTACGCTTTGGGATGGTAGATAACTGACAAGGTTTTGAGGGTGACAGGATCCCTCGTTGGCGTTTGGAACTTGGATTTGGTGATACCAGCGACCCTCTAATAATAGAGTATCTCTGTGCCCTCAAGAAACTGAAAAACACGTTACGTACCATATTTATTATAAACTTCAAATGATTTGAATAATAGATACTCTTTGAGGGATCTTGCAAAAGGTCTTCGATTGTAACAGGGCATTGCACATCAATTATAAACACGGGAAACCTGGAGAACGACTTGCTTGTAAACTGCTTACTGGGGCAAACTCTGGTAGCAGATTGGTAACTCTTTTCAGAGGCATTGCTGACTTGAATTGCAGAACCGAAATTAGCAGCAATGAATATTTTGTTTAAATAATTACTATCTTCATTAGAAATTAAAATAGGTCTTCCATTAATGAAAATATGCTGAAATGTTTTGGATTGAGATGGAAATAAGCCTATTATTCCTTCTAATTTATAGTCTTGAAATACGGCTCTAATAGTTTCATATTCTGATAGAAGAGATGAGCCATATATGGATTTGAAAATTGTTGCATACCGAGTGTGTAATTCGTTTTCTTTATTTTTCTCGATCAGAATTATTTGATCTAGGGAATCCAATGTCAGATCCACTTTGAATAGAGTTAGCCTAACATTAGGTCCGCCCACTAATGATTGAAGAATTGCTCGCTTAACATCTTCCAATAATTTTCGTTCGGGAAGCTTAAGTATTTGATTCCGTCTTACTGGAACATTCACAAATAGATTTGTTGCAGTTACAATAGTTCCGTTTCTTAAGATCGGGACTAAATTGAAATGTCTTTCAAGGTGGTTAGTATGCTCGTCTTTAAAATTGTACACACATGCTTGTTGTACACCATTTATGTTTTTCAATTTAAACGCTTGTTTATTAGAAATGTGCTTTGATATTAAAGATAAATGGGAAATGCAACCAATGGAATGTAAGCCTTCACCTCGAAATCCAAAAGTTTTAGTGTTCTTCAAATTATCTAGCAGGTCAAGTTTCGACGTGAAATACCTCTTTCCTGCGTTTTCTAATTCCTCGGGAGTCATACCTCTACCGTTATCTTCAATACAGACACTTAGGGTTCTGAAGTCTAGTTTGATTCTAATTTCGTCTGCATTTGCGTCCAAACTATTCTGCATTAATTCTCTTATTGCTGCTTCGAAGGAGCTTATTGTAATTTGCGATTGTAGGTGGTTTAGCACTGACTTGGGCAATTTTTGAATTATGCAATTTGTGTTCTTCATCATCATTTGAATATTGTCAAACGTCTCTTCATTATTTATCTGGATTAGTGCAAAGTAACGTATTGATAAGTATTTTTTTCAGATAATGAGAAGATAAAATTTATTAGTATATAAGATTATTATATTATTATTCAATTCTGACGTGTAAGCTTACATACTAAATGAGTTAACAAATTCCATGCTGTCTGTAGTAGTGCTTAAAATTAATGAAGATAGAAACAACTTTATAGAGTCAAAAGAAGTATGTTCAAAGATTTAAAAGATAGGGTGGTAAACTACAATAATCACAATGTACTAACCTTCCAGGCGGAATGGAACGACGATAAACAATTGAAATTAGAAAACTATGTCAAATCGATTGTTAATAAATCAAACAACGTAAATGATTTTTTTGCGAGAGTTGAATGGCTATATTTGCAAACTTATCTAAATATTAGAAATGAACAATTCATACAGATGAAAG
The DNA here is from genome assembly GCA_900186205.1 of Debaryomyces psychrophilus. Lineage (NCBI taxonomy): Eukaryota > Fungi > Ascomycota > Pichiomycetes > Serinales > Debaryomycetaceae > Debaryomyces > Debaryomyces psychrophilus. The sequence goes on along the minus strand of FYBW01000005.1, from coordinate 286,082 downwards.
TGGATGAAATATATGAAGAACAATATACTACAAAACTGAATAACAATAATGAGAATACAATAATAGATAATTGGAGACATAGGGATAGCCCGGTTTATGACGAAGTTTCTCGATTGATTAAAACTTTAAACTTACAAGGGTTTGAGGCCAACGATGTAAATGAACAAAACCAAGGAACTGATGGTATTAAAGAGCGTCATAAGAATAACACGAATCAATTGAATGAACAAAATTTGAATGGTGTAATTGAAGAAGATTTTTCCTGGGGGACAGAAGCAATATCTAAGGTGGAAGAAAGTACCGCAAGCTCTTCAAAGTTGCGGATGCCTAAGCTAACCAAAAACCAGAGAAGAATGTCCTTAGATCTCATATACACAAGTCCCAAATTCCCACTAAAACAACCAAATAATATAGTTGAGTTGCGTCAGAAGAGACCCACTTTAAGTAAACCCGCATCAACAACTACTACTAACGTCAATGTTCTAACTAAGAGCGATGTGAATACGGATATAGCAGAAAACAACAAGAAAAGAGATATTCCACATACTGGTCGCTTTCAGGAATTTCTGCGTAAGATTAAACTGAAAATAACTAGAAATGAAGTAGTATCTGCTACAAAAAGTCCGTTAATTCTTCAGCTTGATGATAGACTAAAAGACAAACCGGATAATATAAGAAACGAAGTAACAAACTCTGTTGGACAGAGAAAAGAAAAAAAAGATTCGCCAAAATCTACAGCATTAAAGAAAACAAGAGGTCGTTATTCGTTTGGTGAGAACTTACCATTATATATTAGACAACAATTAAATGAAGAGCAATCAAAGTCAAGATCATTGCCCGAGAACTCAACTTCTCATCTAGAATCGGCTTCTTCTCCATCAATAACAAAGAAACAATCAAGAATGTATAACCTTTTAGAAAATTCCCAATCATTGTATACACAATCAAAGGATTTATCGTTGATAAGCACGGGCGTAAATCAAGATGATTCTAAAATGTCTAACACCTGCAGCAACTCTGGTGAAAATGGCCGAGCTACCGAAAATGATGATATATCTGAGAATGGTTCAGATGATGACAAGGAGTATATACTGCCTGATCTGTTGACACGGTATTATGGTATTGATGAAAATCAAGACGATATAATGAACAACATTAATGAAATTGAAGATGTCAACGATTTCATTAATGTGGGAAACTACCATGCGTACGAGGATATCGAAGATGATGAAGGTTATAACGATGACGAAGGTTATAACGATGACGAAGAATACCTTTTTAAAATATGATATTATTGCATTAATCTATAAATTGCTAACAATATTATTATAGTTTCTCTTTTTTCTTTTTTTGAAATTCTTTTATAGCATTAAGCGAATATTCGTATATGAAAAGTGATATTGCAGTAGTAGGAGCACTTTTTAAAATGCTAATGCCAAAACCCTTATAGAAACCAAAAATCCCTTCATTTTTGAGAATTGTTTTACATAATCGAATCGCCTTGACAGAATGTTCATCTATATCACGACTTCTCGACATTTGAATTCTCTTTCTTAAGGTGTCAAGTGGAAAAGTTAATCCTTTAGCTGTGGCGCCCGCTATGAAACCACAGAAGCCTTCCAAAAATGGAATAACGTCTTTGTAATTATTCGAAAATTCACGAGCTAGTTCATACGACCAGAACATTAGACCGGTAGACGATGCCACAGAAAGAAGTCCGGGACTTAAGCCTCTCCAAAAACCAATAATACCATCCATTTGTTGAATCAGCTTGATCGTGCCCATCATAGACAAAAAATGAGCGCCTGAATTAGCAGCCAACCTCGTTCTCAATAGATCGAAAGGATATGTGAATAAAGTACTTGCTAATCCAGAGCCCGATCCAGCAACCAATGAATGTGTCGAGTTACTCAAATTGAATTTCATGATGCTGTTATTTTCAAACTCTGATAACGAATTACTGAATACTGAATAGGACGTGAATTGTATAGCTCCGTACAATATATATAGTATTTCTGCCGGGATATTTCCTTTCCAAAGAGCTCTCACACCTTCATTTTTACAGATACCCATAAACGTTTCTGTGGCACCTTTGTATTTACTGTAACTCTGAGATTGAAGTTGTAATCTGATCTTTACCGTATCTAACGGTGCAACTATTCCTCTATATTAAAGGTTAGTTTCTATCTCGCTTTTTTGTATTGCAAATTTACATACCTAGCCACAGCTCCTGAAAGCGATCCAGCTATCAATGCTTCGTACGCGCTAACACTGGACCCTTTTTGTAGATGATTCTCCCTACCTGAGGTGGTATCAGATGCAGCGTTCATTCATTTAATTATAATTCGTTTTGAAATAAGTAAAGTTAACATCTAAATCTAATTTTCATGGGAATGACATGTACTGTACATAATATATGTTTTATATGCAAACTGAATACAACAAGATACTAGAATACAAATCTATATACTAGACTTCATACTCAGTAAGAACTTCTTTTAAGATGGTAGGGTACCATCGGGTTGCAACATCTTGATGTGACTTTATCCTATTTTTGAAAACTGTATGTCCCACCGGATATTTATCAACATCAGGAATAAACTGAAAGCCTACGTCGACCGCCCAATCAAGGATTTTCTCGTCCCTTTCATCTCTCAAACGTAATATGTCTGTAGGAATGCCTTTTGCAATAGACTTATGCGAATCGAGGTCAATTGTTTGAAAGAACGGTATTGAAATTCTTGTCCCTGTGCCTGCCTCGGGAACCAATACTCTATGAATAGTAGCCTTGCAGACACCTTGCGTGATAGCTTCTAGTGTTTGACCAGCATTGACTACCAATGAATTTGGTACATTTTGAACGGTAACCCATTTTCCTTGGAAATTTTGGACCTGCAATGATTTCGAGTGGGATGTAGGTTGATATATGTACGTCAAAAGGTCAGAGTCTCTATGCGGACCACATCCCTGTCCTGTTGTCGGTAAATCATCAAGTGCTTTTGAAGACTCGTTTGCCAATTGTTCGCCGTCCGGATATGCAATGATCTTCATCTTACACTGTTGATTTGGTTTGAAAAACTCGTCTAAGCTTGTAGCTTCTAATCCGATGGCTTCACAGACTAAATTCCGAAACATTGTACCTAAATTTGTCATCTTGTCGATATAATTCAATACGACAGGCCTAAACTTTGGGGCATATTTCGCATTAGGCCACAAATTAGGGCCTTCGATATTTCGGTATATGGGCTCGTCTGATCCCGGCGCTGGAAGCTCGGTACCCAAATCAATCTGTTCTCTCCAATCTGTGTTTAATGCAGTTACTTCGTTGGCCAATCTCGTATACCCCAAAAAATGAGGCGAGTTAATCATCTCACAACCCAACTTGACCTCCTCTGGAAGCTCAAAAAATAGTTCTGCCTGCTCTCGTATTTCCTCAAGCTCTTTTCTCGACGGTCCTACCGTCTCGTAGTTAACGAGAAGTAAGAACCCAACGTCTATCAACGCATGTCTTAGTTCATATAAGAATTGCCGTTTGCTTTCAGAATTAAGTGCCAACTTTAAGTCAATGACAGGAATTTGTTGAAATGACATATTTTACAACGCCGTAGTACGGAATTCCAACACGATGATATATATTTCTCTCTGATTACCAGCTATCACCATATATATATATTGTAAATTAATTATTGCTCGAATTAAGCTGTACTATAATTACGCAACAACTGATGACCTCCTATATATAAAATAGGATTAGGCTCAATACTAGGATTTTCCGGATCAACGTAAGCTAATCTGGAATCTTCAATCAGCATCTACTACCTTGGTTTATTCATTTCAGGTAGTTCTACTTTGCTAATGAATCGAACCGTCGCCTGTAAGCCATGTCTTGTGCTTATAGCTGTGGGGCTCTTTCTTAACTATTTACGAACACGATATCGGAAAAATTTGAGAATCCTATATCTAACCTACAAGATCTCCTTATGAGATGTGGTGAAGTAGATTTCTGGTTGATTATTGTTTGCAAATGTAGTTACGTAGCCGCAAAACAGTAATGAAAATTCGTCCCAGACTGAAGAATTCTTTAGTCACCCGCGCTCGTGTCCTTTATTGAGTGTCCAGAAAAATTAACTATTGATTCAACATTTTTTATAATTTTAAATAGGATACTCTTGAGTGATAATATACGATTAGATCATGTCTGAGTTGGTAAGTAATCTGGCTGTCCAAGCCGCTGATTTATTGGTACCTAAACTGATGATGTCTAGACCGTATGCTTGGCCATTTGCCATCATATATCCAATATTTTTACAAGTCTACACGCAGCACTACGACAAGTATATTGGCGGATCAGAGTGGACGTTTGTGTATTTAATGGCGATAGTCTCGCTCAACATGTTATTCTGGTTGATGCCTCATTGGAATATTGATATCGATGGCAAATTCAACTATATGCCTGTGAAAACTGTCAGTGAAGCATCGCATGTCAAGATTGTTCCAGCACCAAACAATGGTGTTGGCGAAATTTGCGAAATTGTTAGAGAACAATTCCATGATGGCGAGAAACAGATCAGTTTCTTGTATCAAAAGAGACGTCATTTGTTCCATCCAGAATTTAAGCACTTTTCTCCACCCGAATTTGTTTTTGATGAAACTCCGAAATTGAGCGTATTCCAAAATTCGAAAGGATTAAAGGGTGACTTACAAAAGATAACAAGAAATTACGGGGCAAACAAGTTTGACATTCCAATTCCAACCTTCTTGGAATTGTTCAAAGAACATGCTGTGGCGCCCTTCTTCGTTTTCCAGATTTTCTGTGTTGGTTTATGGTGTATGGATGAACAATGGTACTACTCGTTATTCAGTTTGTTTATGTTGGTCTCTTTCGAAATGACTACCGTTTTTCAAAGAAGAACCACTATGTCAGAATTTCAAAGTATGGGTATTAAACCTTACTCAATATATGTCTATAGGGACTTGAAATGGAAGCAATTGGAAACCACTGAATTATTACCTGGCGATTTGGTTTCCATCACCAGAACCAATGAAGAAAGTGCCCTCCCGTGTGATTTACTTTTGGTTGATGGATCTTGTATTGTTAATGAAGCTATGTTATCGGGTGAATCGACGCCATTATTGAAGGAATCTATTAAGTTAAGACCAGCTGATGAAACCTTGAATGTTGAAGGTTTTGACAAGAACTCTTTATTACATGGAGGTACCATGGCATTACAAGTCACTAAACCTGAAAACCCTACTATACTGTTAGCTCCAGATAATGGTGCGTTGGCTACTGTTGCTAAAACTGGCTTTGAGACTTCACAAGGTTCGTTGGTTCGTATGATGATCTTTTCTAGTGAAAGAGTTTCTGTTGGAAATAAGGAAGCATTCTTCTTTATTCTATTTTTGTTGATTTTTGCAATTGCAGCTTCATGGTACGTTTGGGTTGAAGGTACAAAAATGGGCCGTATTCAATCTAAATTAATTTTGGACTGTATTATTGTTGTCACTTCGGTTGTTCCTCCTGAATTACCTATGGAATTGACCATGGCTGTTAATGCTTCTTTAGGAGCATTACAGAAATATTATATTTACTGTACCGAACCATTCAGAATTCCTTTAGCTGGTAGAATTGATGTTTGTTGTTTTGATAAGACTGGTACTTTAACTGCCGAAGACTTAGTGTTTGAGGGTTTAGCCGGTTTTCATCCAAATGACATTCATCACTTATATAACTGCTCTGAAGCTCCCGAGACGACCTCTTGGGTTTTAGGGTCTGCCCATGCTCTTGTGAAATTAGACGATGGTGATGTTGTTGGTGATCCAATGGAACAAGCAACTTTAAAAGCAGCCCATTGGAATGTTGGTGCTAAGGATTCGGTCGAAAGAACCAAAGAGAACGGAAAAGTTGAGAAAATTAAGATTATGCGTCGTTTCCAATTTTCTTCAGCTTTGAAAAGATCTTCTTGTATATCTTCGGTTAATTCTTCACAAAATCAATTATTAGTGTCTGCCAAGGGTGCTCCTGAAACAATTCGTCATATGTTGATTGATGCTCCTGAGAATTATGAAGAGATTTATAAATCGTTTACAAGATCGGGTTCGCGTGTTCTTGCTTTAGGTTATAAATATTTGGATCAAAGCACCAAAGTGCTTAAAATTAATAGAAATGATGTTGAATCGAAGTTACATTTCGCCGGATTTATTGTGTTCCATTGTCCTTTGAAAGACGATGCTGTTGAAACAATCCAAATGTTGAATGAATCATCTCATCGTTGTATTATGATTACTGGTGATAACCCCTTAACAGCCTGTCATGTTGCTAAAGAAGTTCAAATTACTGAGAAAGATGTTTTAATTCTAGATGAACCTGAAGATCACCATAATGTTGAGAATGAAAATTTAGTTTGGAGAAATACCAATGAAACTGTTGTCATTCCGTTTCATAGTACTGATAAGATTGACTGTAAACTACTTGAAAAGTATGATATATGCATTACAGGTTATGCTTTGAATTATTTATCAAATCATGAACAGATTTTGGAATTATTGAAGCATACTTGGGTTTACGCTAGAGTCTCACCAGCCCAAAAAGAATTTATTTTGACTTCTTATAAGGAAGCTGGTTATAGTACTTTAATGTGTGGTGATGGAACAAACGATGTTGGTGCCTTGAAGCAAGCTCATATTGGTGTAGCTTTATTGAATGGTACCGAAGATGGATTAAAGAAAATGGCAGAAAATAGAAGAATCGAAGCGACGCAGAAGGTTTATGAAAAACAGGTCAAATTACTTGTTAGCTGGGGTAAGCCTGCACCTCCGATTCCACCGTTGATTGCACATTTATATCCTCCGGGACCTCTTAATCCAAAATATTTAGAAGCTATGGAAAAGAAGGGTATTGAAATTACTGATGATATGAAGAAGGCTGTCGAAGCTGCTAACAAATCAGTCGAGGCTACCACACAATCAAAAGAAACGAATGATGGATTTGCTGATACAATCTTAGGTGCAATGAATGAAGCTGAAACCGGTGATGAAGTTCCCACTTTAAAATTGGGTGATGCGTCTGTGGCTGCTCCTTTCACTTCAAAATTAGCAAATGTTTCTACTGTCACACATATAATTCGTCAAGGTCGTTGCGCTTTAGTTTCTACAATTCAAATGTACAAAATTCTAGCCTTGAACTGTTTGATTTCTGCTTATTCATTATCCGTATTATACTTGGCAGGTATTAAGTTTGGTGATGGACAAGCTACTGTTTCTGGTATTTTGCTTTCTGTTTGTTTCTTGTCAATTTCTCGTGGTAAGCCAATTGAAAAGCTTTCTAAAGAAAGACCACAAAATGGTATTTTTAATACTTACATTATGGGATCAATTTTAGGTCAATTTGCAGTTCATATTATTACATTAATCTACATTACTAGAGAGATTTACTTGTTGGAACCAAGAGAACCTCAAGTTGATTTAGAAAAAGAATTCTCACCATCGTTATTGAATACTGGTATGTTCTTATTACAATTGGCTCAACAAGTATCGACCTTTGCTGTCAATTATCAAGGATTGCCATTCAGAGAAAGTATCAAAGATAACAAGGGTATGTATTACGGGTTGTTAGGTGTTGCAGGATTAGCAATTGCGGGATCTACAGAATTCTTCCCCGAATTGAACGAAGCCATGAAGTTCGTTAAGATGGACTACTTTTTCAAGGTTAAATTAACGACTTGTATATTGTTAGATTTAGGTGTTACCTGGTCTATTGAGTTAACATTAAAACATTTTTTCATGAACCACCATGCCGCTGATATTGCGTTTAGAGAATAATCCTACATTCATCCTATAGATTTGAAGTTACAATGTTTATGCGTATAATAAATAAATCTTCTTTTATTTTAATAACTCTAAATCATTATCTCTATCTAGTTGTATAACTTTGACGGCCGTTACACCGCTTCGTGATAATATCTGAAGTTTTCCGGCTCCCAATTTCGTTTCTACTAAACATATAATATCTTTAATTTCCTCTTTACTGGTCGGGTAATCAAGACTATCTTCAACCATATTGACTAGTTTTGCAAGAGGATAACTTTTGAATTGTTGCTTGTCTTGGCTTCGGTGTATGTGGAAAATAATATCATAAATTGGCACCATTTTACTTTGTATGTATGAGTTATATTTCATTTCGGGTGTCTCTTTCATATTTTGCTCATTTTTCAACTTTTCTTTTAATCTTATTCTCTCAAGTAATGAAAGGCCATTATTTTTTTCTCTTTCCAAGTTTTCATCTTTTGATTTAAACTTAAATTTGGAAGAGTCATTTTTCAATTCATTCAACAAGTTTGATTTTGAAATCTTTGTAGGTGAGCCAGTATTTGAATGTGGTTTAACTATTTTCGACGGCGATTCCTGTTTTTGGGTCAGAACGATCTCCTCTATTGAAGAATATGAACTTATCGAAGCTTGTTTGTTATCGACGATCCACGTATTTACACGTTTCAAAAATTGTTCCTTTCTTTGAGGTATACATTGGTTAAATGTATTCACCGGCATGCTTCTCGGTAATGAAATTAAGTATTCACTATTATCATTGACTATATTATTATGTCTTAAAGCGTATGCCTCTGGATATATATGTAATATGCATATTACGTTTTTTGTTGTAATCCTTCTTCCTATTAATCTGGCTGCTGAATCAAGAATTTTATTTAGACTTGTATCAATTGTATGATTAGAATAATGCAAAATTAAATTGGTATCTATGGCTGTAAAAAACTTCACTAGATCTTGAAAGAATTCTTTTTCTATTAACGGATGATTTTGTATTCTCATGTATCTGTATTGAAGCTTTAAAGTCTAGCACATATATCTCTTCTATTGATGAGCTTAAATTAATACTACGCGGCTAAAGTGTCAAAAAAAATTGGACGAGACAGGAATCGAACCAGTGACCTTCTGCTTGCAAGGCAGACGCGCTACCAACTACGCCACACGCCCCAATTATTTACTTTTCAAGGAAACACGTATTTCACATACTGTGTATATATCATGATAATGATATATCATAACGATGATACACCATGGTTGCGAAACAGAAGCTATAAATAAGAGTATCATCTCCCTGAGTAATCCCGAGAACGGAAGAAGGGAATTAGGAACTAATAATCGGTAGTTAAGGTTAGTTAGTTAGCTAAAGAGTAATAAAGTTAGTGATACAGAGTTCTATAGAGGCTATAGAACATATCTATCCAGTAGTCAAAGATAATTACCCTATTGGAACCCAGTTCCCTTACATACTTCTTGCTTATTGTGTATACCCATAACCACCCTAACTTTCACACATATTCCTAAATTTATTAGCGTTCTAACATATATACATATTTGAATAACTAAAAATTAGTCTAATGGCCACCAATCAGGCTTGAAAACCTTTAAACCAATATGTTTAATCCCGCCTTTGAGGCAAGGTAATTCTATTTTGTACATGTCAACATTTTCGATATCTGCTAAATTTGCTAGGACAAAACCCAAATTGTCTTGTACAGCGAGTAATTTACCACTAGTTACCGCTCTTCTACGTACTGGCTTAGAATTTCCAAAAGGAGATGCGGGTTGTGGCTCAGATTCTTCTCGACTGGATTCATTGTTTTGCTCAATTAGTGGGGTGATCTCTAGTTTAGAGATTGTAGACGAATGCATATCCTGCAAATCCTTTATAACTGGGTTACTTGGATCTAAAATTAGGTGTTCTGTTTTATTGATACCGGTCACATTATCATCATTTATTTCAAAAAATTGTACAGGTACGATTCTCTTTCGGATAATGCCATTGTTGTACGTTCTGATAGTGAGTTCCTGGCCAATATAACATCCTTTTTCCAAGGATAAACCATTAATAAAATCAAGGTTCATTTCAAAAGGCAACAATGACGACCCCTTTGGTGCATCTTGTGTTTCAAATAAACCATTTAGAAAACGTCTCCTTGTTATGGTTTCGGGCTTGACTATTACTGGTGCAGCAAAATTATCTTTGAACGACTGAGAAAATAAATCGCTAGCTGATACTTGGTCATTCTCATGAACTATCTCTTTGTTTGTTAATATTTTTATTCCGAAATTTGGAATTCTATTGTCTATTGCAAATCCTAAGATATTACCAGATACTTTCAGGTTGAATAATTTTTCACTATTAAGAAATGAATTTGCATCATTTAAAGCATTTTGTGGATCCATTGAGAGAAAAAAATCCAGCTGAATAAAATCCAAGTACTCATCAAATTCGGCAGTGTCATTATAGTAGTAATATGAGTGAATTGATTTAACTGGTTCTATAGTAACTTTCGCACTTAACTTGTGCAACTTTAGGAGCATTTGTAACAGTGATGCAAACTTAGCATCAATTTCAACAAGATAGTTAGGTTCCATTATCTTTGTATCAAAAGTGTTGTTTAAATTATGAAATGGTTGTGAGTAAAGGAAACAATCTGTGACAACCCTACCCTTTGAGGATAAAAACATAGAGTTCAATCCATCTCTCCTAACAAATATATTGTTGTCAGGGTCGTATATATCTTCGTGCATTAAGCCCCAATTTTGGTTAATGTTTATAATTTCTGACAATTTGGCATGTCTATTTTCAGCTTCATTTATAGTGTGTTGCTTCTTCTTGACAATGTTTGGTAGGAATCTTGAAGTTGACAATCCATTTAGAAACTTCGTCGCATCAGGGCCTTTGATCTGTAATATACTTCTATTCAAAGCACTAATACCCGAAACTGGAATCCTCGTCATGTCCTTTCAGTGTAATAGGAATTAAATCATACTGAATATAATTTGCTTATAAATTTAGAATGGTAAATTATATTGAGCTTCGCACGTCTGGTGGTTTGCAACGGATACAAATAATACAAAATAACGATCAAATATTCATAACTATATATATTCAATATAAAATACTAACTAGCACCTGTGATATTCAACTCCCGTCCTATTAATTTTTTGGGCTTCCCAGGTGTTTCATCTGTGGTTTCAGAAAACGTGGTGTCTTCTGTGTTTCCCGCGGAAGAAGTTGTCGCAGAATCATCATCGTTAAACATCAACCTGTCTCTGATTTCGGCGGATAACGAAAACTTTTGTTTAATGTCATTAGGATTATTATTAATGACTGCACTCTTGTGTAGATTAGTTGAAGAATTTTGTCTTGAGTTTAAACTTGATAAGCTTGGTGGTGTACAATTTAAGAGCGATTCTTCTCTAGATATTTCATCTGACCTTATATCTAAATCACCAAAACTAAAGTATCCATACCCACCTAGAATATCATAATCATCTTTGTAGTCATCGGATAATGAACTAGACCTACTGGTACGAGCTTTTGTAGTTTCTTTGTTATTGTCAATACAAACGTTCTCTATTGGAATTGGAGTTTTTTCAACAGTTAATTCGATAGGGTGCTTCGTCAGGGGAAGTGTATTATTAATGTTCTTAAGTTCGTGCTCAATTCTTAATCTTTGTAACTCCTGTTTCCTCGATTCTGAGTCATTTATACTAATCAAGAAGTTAGATCTCTGTTTTATTATAGATAAAAATTCCTTCATCACTCCCTTAAAAGTATCCAAAAATCTTTGAGTTTGTCTGAATTTCGAACTAACAGTCACTATTACTTTATCACCGTGGATAACGTAACCTATTCCAAAACCTTGGTCAGTTGCAGGTGGAATACCAAATAAGTGTAACGCAGGGTTACCGCAATTAGAAATCAATAACTCGGGAGACGAAAGCTTCTCAATAGTTGGGTTTGAAAGTAATGGGATATCTAAGTTATTCATTTTCAGGATATCTGGAATAGGTTCTAAATCAGGAACCCTAGCATTCATTTCATTCAAAATTTCAACTGCATGTGGTCTTCTTAGAACAGTAACAAGTGCATTAAAATGTCTCTCAAACCCTTTCCCTGTCATAGCATCACGGTACTGTTTAGTATGAATACTACAGCAATCTCTAAATAAGTCCCATTTTAATGAAGGGTTTGAGTTAGTAATAAATAATTTAACCAATCTAGAAATTAAGTCATTCTGTACCGGTATCAACTCTGTTCTAGAATCTCTAAATTTTCTAGTTGTGATCGGTTCTAATGTGTTTGCCATACTTCCATATAAGGTATAATTTGCAATTTGAAACGCAATTTGTAAAACTGAATCAATACTAAGCTCGAATTTATTGACCATGTATGTGTTCAATTTTAGTGTCAAGGTCTTATATTCATGTTGGTGTATCAAATCAGCTAATCTCGTCTCTGATAACCTAATCAAATTCAAGAGCTCAGGGGTTCTAGAAATCGTCAATTTTTCAGATTCTGGCTTTGCTATAGATCCATCCGCAGATATGAAACTAACGTTATCATCAAATAACGTATACTCAGCACCGTTAATGTTTTTAGCTAATTTTAAAATAGAATCTGCATATATATCACTGATAAATCTTAAGATTGCTGTACCGTCTGTTGATGATGATTCCCACACTACACCAGCGACAGAATTTTTTGTTACAACTAGCTGTAACTTATCATACCACCTGGAGGTACATGAACCGACTTGCATGTTTGTTCCCTTCAATAACTCTGACGTACCGTGGGCAATGACCGATGTCTTTTCCTGATCAGAAACGGGCATATTAGGGTCCAATACGACAACAAACAATGCATTATCGATCAATTCCAAGTTTTCCTTGTTAGACTTATTCAATTCGCTTCTGCTCATCTTCCAGATGGAAAATGCTTGCGTGGTTAAAGATCCGATTGAGTTATTAATCGATTCTACTCTATCAATCATGTTGGACTTGTCAATTATCTCTTGCAATATCATTGACAACTCATAATCACTAAACCAAATTTTATGTTTGGTTTTTGATTGCTGATAGTTGTCCTCGGTGTATTCAGTCAACACTTCCAAATAGTAGTACTGATTGTTGCATATTATAACTATGTGTCTGGAGTCGTTGATATCTTTGAACTTCTTTATAGTTGCACTTTGAAACGACGAGCTTTCGTCTTCCGAATTGGGTACTCTCGTAGTGCCAAAGAGTATGTTGTAGCAATTCATCGATAACGGATTACCATTCTTAGGTGTTCTATCCGGTTGTAACGTGTCATTCCTAAGACTTATTACAAACTTCAACGATGAATTTATCAAGTTCGCCGCTCTTTGACTTTGATTAGGAGGAGTGACCGTCTTGGCATACGGGTCCTCTTCAAGAATCAAGTATGGGTTACGAGGAAGAATATCACCACGTATTTCCCCGTAAATTCCGGGGCTGGTTCCATTATTAACACAATTTAAATAGCATGTACTCCCAGGGTTTACCGAAGCTGCCACCAAATGGTGTTGAATCAAATTGATGATATCATTGCTGAGGAACTCGCTTGATTCCTGGAGCAATTCTTTGTACTCTTCTACGCTCAATAATGGTTTCAATGCATTCAATAATTGCGTGGTAGTATTGGTCAACAGTGGCACAGGCAATCTAGGAAGACCTTCTTCATATTTATATGTATTTGTCATTTTTGATTACTTAACTGTGATTCGTTTAGTCTGAGGATTTAATCTGGTATTTATATACGAGCATAATCTCCGAGAAACCCCACACTTTTGATCCACGCATCATCACAACTTCTTTGCTAAATGCTTGGTGGAAATAAGCTAATAAACGATAATGGCCGTAAGGAGATAATATATTGCTTATTGTTACCCATTATGGATTGTATGTGAGTAATTGACTGAATAAAAGCAGCTTGTATTTTAGTCAGTATTTTACAGAAATATCCACTGCCCATTTTTCATTCACACAATTTCGTATGCATCTTACTAAGACTTTACCATAATGTTTGTTGGCTGAGAATCTGTAAATCGAATGTGTAATAATTGGTTGGGTCTGTGTGTGGCGATATATATCTGCCAGTTCTACATGCGATAAACAGTTGCGGCTATACGTGAAGGATTTCCAAAGTAATAACGACTTTAACACTGTCCTTCTGCACGATAACAAGCGTACTTAAAGACTTTGTAGCGAAAACAAGCACATATCAAAGACACCGTATATTGTGAACGAGAGCTTGAAATTCGCTACTTTGTTATCTAACATGGTTACTGGCACGTCTAGCACGTAGTTGGTTACAAATTGTCTACATATATTCATGTGTTTTTGGCTCCATGTTTATGCAGTAAATTTAATAAAATAGTCTCTATAGTGTACATAAAACCCATACCTGAAAACCAAAATACCCAAAGCCTAGAAATGAAATGCACTTTAATCCGACAAAGAAACTAACTTATTTAGGCTGTATAAACTTCTTTATGAATGTTGCGTTATCCATAAAAGTGTCGTCTTGCAGATGCTGCTCACAGTGGGAATCATCTGGAATATTTTCAGATTCGTCGGCTTCGTCCATTAGAGGCTTGATGCAGAGCCAACCTGTTTCAGTCCTGAAATGTCTGGATAATGCATCTGAACGCGCAAACTTCTTACCGCATCCCCATTTCGTGGTTCCGTCTTTAAGGAACCCTTCACATTTGAAGTTCTTTTCGCCCGCATGCAATAGTTCATGACGTTTCTTGTCGTGTGATCTAGCAAACGTTTTATCGCATACCGAGCAAGTGAAAGGCTTCTCATTCGAATGAGTCTTCATATGCGACTTTAAGTTGTATGGCTTCTGGAACACCTTGGAACACTGGCTGCATGGGTGTGACTGGTTTGCGTCCACCATTTTTTGCTTGGACCTCCGTCGCCTTTTCAACGATGGCGAAATCGTGTAGCTTACTAACGACGAGTAATCAATGGGCAACGGTTGTTTCTCTTCCGGCTCCGATGATATTCTTGGGCGTAAGCCCAATGACATTCCGTCACCGTTAGTATTCGCAAGTGGGCTGACAGGATATCCGTTTTTCGTCCTTGGTGACTGTAAAGATGTCTTTACCATGTGTGCCGTCCCATATTGGTACGGATGAAGCACGTTTTGTGGTGTCGAAATCGCCGATGGCTGGTAATACACTGGCGATATCATCCGTTGCATCTGCTGCATCTGCTGTACTGATTGTGAATTTGTGCGGTTGTATGTCTGTATTTGCGGCTGGGAATAATGTTGCAGTGATAACTGCTGGTGCATCGATTGCCCCACCCCTTGTCGGTTGGAATAATAGTAATCGTTTCCATTATTGACAACTGGTGCTTGATTCTGATACGGAACGTAGATCGAGGGGAGTTTACTCTGGTCGTAATATTGAGACATATTTGTGTGTGTTTGCGGAAAATTGGTAGTCGAAGGATATATTTCAGGATAATAATTCATCATTGGTTGACTGTTCATTATTATGCTATGTGATGTTCCTCGTGTTATGTTTCGTTCAGGTGGCGATCATATAGTCCATTTCCATAATAAGGAAGCTAATAATTAGGATATTAAAAAATATTTATGTCAAAAATTGAAAATCTCGACATCTGTAATTATCACAGCCACTGCTGCATATATAAACGTTTTCTATGGGAAATTCATTTGTCCAGATAACAATATTTTGTAGTGTTCATTTACGAAGAGGAGTAACGCATATAATTCGATCGTGCCAAAACTACATGATGTGCATTTCTATAGACCGGCATTCCATCGTCGACCTGTATCGGTCCGATGTGTCATTACGGTCACATATATGTTCTATTTATAATCATTATATGGCACACAAACCTACTGAACCATACTTATTCTTGCCCATCATGTGGAGGTATATTCGACTGGCTAAATTCTCTTCCAATACTCTGTTCTCGGTTTATTCAACCCAAGCCCTTAAGTCCAAGCACGTCATCTCCAAAAAGACGCGGAAAAAGCCTGCTTCAGAATAATTTTGACAGGTCCAAAATGTGTTTGAAACCCCGAGAGTATTTGTTTCAAGGCTTGTTTACACAGGCCACATATGACGACTTTAGGTATAATACAATAGACAGACCTCTATACATGGTAAACGTAAGATTGCTTATGTAAATGGCCGTTTCATTTTGGGTCCCCATCAAATACCGAGTGATTTAATTATACGGAATGGCGCAGCTCGGGCAGCGATCCGACCAAGCTCCGATTACGCTATGTACATTTGATGATTTTGGTAAGAATTAAACAAATCCCTTACGACTAAAAGACGTCAGAATTACGAAATAATCAACCTTGTAGAACAATGTGCATAATAACTGAATGACACGCATGGGTGAGCCGTTTATACCCGATGTGGTTATACGACTGCAACAACAAAAACTAACTCTATAAACCTGGATGGCCAAGCTTGATTAGTTTATTCAATATATACATTGGGGCCAACCAAGGTTAAGCCATTCTTTGTAGATATTGACAAGAGTAGATGAACTTGGGTTTTTGGCCAGGATCAGGCTGTAACCTGGGACCAGTTCCCCGGAGATGTAATTTTGTAGACGCAAGCATCCCAAGGAGGTCGGATCGAAAACGCCCAGTTCACAGCAAAACGAATTACACTAAGGAGTACACCAAACATCATCAATGTACAACACTTCATCTCAATCCCATGATTAGCCGGTCTAGTATAGTGGTCAGTACACATCGTTGTGGCCGATGAAACCCAAGTTCGATTCCTGGGACCGGCAGTTTTTTTCGTGGCTGTCGCAGTACGACTAGCGTATGATCATATATTCTTTAGTGCTATGGAGTATACTGGACTACAATGGTGCTAGTTACTACAACTCTGAGTGCATAATTGCAAAAACTTCTTGATTAAAATTCTTCGACGTTGTTGTCGGTGTCTGTGACTTTACATTGTTCGATTTTGACAACGAAGAGCGCATTATTGCCGTCTTTGATATAGTTTTCGGCCTGGACTTTGTCTATTGAGCTGTTGTTCAAGTGTAAAGACTTGTAGAAATCATAGATATCTGAATTGATAGGTATTTCTTCAGCATTGCCACTAATCATCACTGAAACCCGGCTGATTTCCGTTTTGTTCAAGTTCGTCAAAAATTCATACAACGAGTTTCTTCTCTTAGCAACAGGTTCGTTGGGTTCTTCGGATGTGGTTTTAGCTGACATCCAGTCGTGCAACAAGAGCGATACGTTGGGGTTCGATACCATATTTTCGTATTTTGTTGTTCCCTTTGGGGTAGTTATAATAATGTAGTCCTCGTTGCCATGGTAGTAGGTATAGTTCATCAAGGATACGTGAGGAATATTATCCAAACAAGTTGCTAAATGGACATATCTAGTCGAATTTAACAATTTGGTGACGGATTCTGGTAACTTTGTAGACATTGTATCAATATTTATACAAAACAAGGATAAACTAGTAATTATTGATATACAGACCAATTAAAAGATTTATTGTGCGACCAATCGAAAAGTGACAGAGATCAACTATTTATTGATTCAAACAATAACTGAATGTTATGGCATCAAATAACAATACAGAATTGGATTTTGAAGGTGAATTTCCACCAGTTAAACCATTATCTCCGGAAGAATTGCAAAATGATCGATTAGTTAAACGTATCAAACTACAACGAAGACTTGAAAGACTAGAAGAGCATAATATAAGCACAGATAATAACAACACTAGTGAATACGACGAGCCAATAGAAATTGATAACCCCTTGAAGAAATATACAAAGAGAAGAAGTATAGGAGAGAAAAATACTAGTCTCGATGACCAATTCCAAGTATCAAGACTTATAAACTCGGACCTGATTAGTTCCGACAAGTCCAGTATACATAAACAAAACTATCTTAATGAACCCAAGCAGAACAGTGCCAAAGATATCGAAGAAGGAACCATTGCACAAGCAAGTCGTGACCCAAAAGGCCAAGACAGTAGATTGCTGAGAGGTGCTAAAGATGAGCTGGAAAAAGAACAGAATGAAAGGCGACGCGTACGTACTGAAAAATTAAAGAACTTCAAGTTGACTGATTCGGGATTTGACGTATTTATAAGACAAAGTAGACTAAAAGAGAAAAAATTGAAGTTGAATGAGAATGAGTTGTCTTCGGAAGAAATGTACACAGAGACAGAAACTTATGTACTGCCCCAAGAATATAAAGATTTTACCCCAAACGAGAATGATGTAACATTAATTAGGAAGCGATTATTATCACAGCTTATAAATAAAACCAAGAACTTTCCTAACTTACTTGAGTCACCTACATTGATTGGTAAATATAACGAAGTTTATAAAATGTTTGAACACACAATTAGGGATAACGAAGGGCACTCCCTGTTAATCATTGGACCAAGGTCGTCTGGAAAAACTGCAATAATTCAGCATGCATTAGATAATTTATCTTCAAAATACCCCGGTCAATTCATTACGGTTAAATTAAATGCATACTTGCATGGTGACGATATCGTTGCTCTAAGAGAAGTAGCAAGACAATTGGACTATAATGCTAAAAATCTTCGTACCAGTGATGACGCCAACTTCGATAATTTTGAGCAGAGATCTATAAGTGATACTTTCACCAATATTTTGTCTATTTTAGACAAGAACGTAAATAATTCTAATAATGAACAAGAAGCAGTATCTATCATTTTTATTATCGAAGAATTTGAAAACTTTACTAGTGGCAGTAAGCAAACATTGTTGTATAACTTATTCGATTTGTCGCAAAGTTCGTCTACTCCAATATGTGTTGTTGGTGTTTCGACCAAAGTAACAGCAAGAGAATTACTCGAAAAAAGAGTTAGAAGTAGATTCAGTCAAAGAATTATTTCTATAAATAAATCGAGTACTATGGAAGAATTCTGGAAGAATGCAAAACTTGGGTTGACTTTGAATAGTACGTTTATAGAGACGTTAGCAGATCAGAATTATGGCATATTGTGGAATAAGTATGTGGAATCAATGTACCTGAGTTCATCGTCACAGTTGAAGAAGCTAGTTTTTCAAAATTATTTTACTACTAAAAACTTTAAAGACTTCAACAATAATTGCATATTTGCGATATCTAAATTATCATTATCACAACCCTTCCCTAAGGACGATGATTTTAAGCAATACATACTAAATCAATCCGTCAATAATATTCAATCAATTGTTAAGTCTCTATCAGTATTGGAATTACTATTAATAATTGCTGCCACAAGATGGATTGAAAAATTTGATTTGCAAGTTGTAAACTTTAACCTAGCCTACAAAGAGTATGAAGATATGATTAAGAATTTTAATATCAATTCAACTTCGGTGAACTCTTCTTCTTTAATCGACAATAATATTTTATCGAACATATCTATTAATCAAAAGATTTGGTCTCCGAAGATATTGAAGAATTGTTGGGAGTCGTTGTATAAACTAGGATTACTATTGGACTATGGTGCAAACACTTCGAATACCGAAGGTCAAGTAATATCCACAGCAAACTCGAATAGAAATATCATAATAGAAGATAATAAAATGGTTCAGCTAGATGTTACATTAGACGAATTGCATCATCTTATAGATGATCTGAATGTTTATAGGGCCTTAACTAAATTGTAACCTTAGATCGGAATTAAGCGGTTACTCGCATGTTTCATAGCTAGATAATATAATTACTCATCTGCATTACTTGCCCTTCTATTGTTATGTGTTTCAGATTATTTTTTTTCTGACAAAATCTCATACAGTCATAAAAAATGGAAAAACGCAACACATATGAGGTACCATAATAATTTATTAAATAATACGTATTCAGCATACCATGACACATATTCATCCAAAAAAGGGTTGTTTCACATATGCGAAAGATACAGAAAGGTGAATTGAAATCTTAATTAATCGCATGATAAAACTAGTGTGATTCTAAAGTTTTTTCGTTGCTATATATAAATACCCAATATACCAAATGATTTTGTAATAGAGGACTCCATCTTGGTCAAGTTTTTCAAATAACTGTGTGATTAAGTCATCTCCAAGCAAAATGAAAATTAAAAACATACTCAACTCAAACTCACTTGCAGATAATACGAAAACTTTACATGAAACAGTATTGAAGAACTTCAATAAAACGCCATCAGGGAAAATATATGAGAATGAATTAAAGGATATTTATGCAATGATGATTATCTGCTTAGAATTAAAGGAAACACAAGGAAGTCGTATAAGGCTTAATCCACTAAGTAAGGTATATCTGTATTCATTCCACATCGAGGAAGCATTAGAGACTATGAAACACTTACATGTAAAGATTGAATTGTCTAAGACAACGACTACAATATCGTACAGTATTAAGCCCGAATTAGGGTCAGCATTGTTAAGAAAATTTTTTAATGCAAAATTGTTGCATTCTCCGGCTGATAGGACGAGATCCAAACCAAAACGAAATGTACTCTTGCAACCTACTCCAAAGGGTATTGCCATACTTCAAGATTTCTGCAAGAAAGTTGGAGGTAAAAGAGAGACATTGCCACCAATTGTATTGTCAAGTTTGAATTCTATGGACTTGTTTAAATTTGATAGAGATCCAATATCTGACAAGATATTATACTCTGACTATTTCCTCCAATTGATATTTATAAAGCTAATCAGCAGCTGTCCTAATATTTGGTCTCCTGATAAAAAGCCAGATACATTACCACTATTAGACTCAAAAATAGACGTCAACGAATACTTCGGCGATGGTTATGACTTTAGTATGTTAGGAATCGACAAGGCAACTGTCAACTTGCAAAACCTTTATCCTGGTTGCGAGGGTGTTAATTTTTGGGACAGCCCAATGAATGGAAGTAATACAACAATCAATGAAAATGATAAAGGAATTGGTGACATTATTAGTCCAATACACCACAAGTACTTTACGAATCCCGAATCGGATTCTCATGTGCAATATTACGTTTCTGATACTGGTGTAAGGTTTCATAAAGATAAACTATTTAAAACTCCAAACGACGAGGATGTGATTGTCAATCTATGTGTTTCTGGTAAAGCAATATGTCAATGGCTTTGTGACTGTACTGACGTTATAAGCATTCATCACTCTATTGAAATTGCGGATTTATTGCTAAAAGTAAAATTGCTTCTTCCAATAACATTATCTCCATCAAATGCTAACCATAATCGTTTTCAAGCTGATAGGTGTTCATTTTACTTAATAAGCAAGAGAGGAATGAATATTGCAAATTGGGGAGATGTTAGTCAAGTTAATTTGGAATGCAATCTGGAAGAGAATGCCGATAAGCGAATTGATTACGATAACATATCAGGTAAAAGCGTTGAATCGTTTATTGATAATTGCATATCAAGAGATCTCAAAACACACTATGAGTCGAATGTTCTCACGACATCATTGGAGGATAACTTAAAGGATCCTGGAATGAGATACTTATTCAAGAAGCATTTAGAAAAAGAATTCTGCTCCGAAAACCTTGAAGCTTATTTGCAGCTAAAGCAATTTGAGAAAAAGATAACAATACTTGGCAAACTATTAATTTTTAAGAAAAATAGTACGAAAAATAACACGAAAACACTCAATTGTCAAATCGTTCAATTGGCGAATACTTGCTTAGCAATGGCATATCATATTTACTTTACCTATTTGAGTTCGGATTCACCTTTCTTATTAAATATCAATTATAATTTAAAGGAACGCATAACAGCAATTATGATGAACAAATCTATGGTTTCATGTGCCTCTCCCCAAGATTATTTAAAGACACCTATAGAAGAAGATTACAATAATGTGAATCAGTCAGTTCCCACTAGCATTAAAGACAACATTGTGTCTGAACCAACCCCTTCGTCGCTGAATAATTCAATAACCCTGAAGACAAATAATTCGCCAACAAAAATCACTGGGGATTCTAATGTCAAAAGACAAGACATTGTATATCAAGAATTTGATTTGGGATTTAAATCACCATTGGAACAAAACATCAAGAATACATTAAATATTCTACTTCAAGTATCTGCAATATTTGATGCAACAGCAAGTCATATTTATCGGTTGATGGAAGTGGATTCATTTCCCAAATTTTTAAATAGTGAAATCTATCGTGATGCAACATCAAGCATAGAACTTAGAAAGTTATAATTACATATCACAATACATATTAGAAATTTTGTTTTAACGAAATTCAACTATACTAAATCATACAGTGTCAACTATTTAAAAGAGTAAGGAAAAGGTACAGAAAGGAATAAGAGATATATATAGCTATAAGTACAATAAAAGGTGAATCATGAACAGATTTATGCAATAGGTTCCAAAGTGGTACCTTTCTTAATAGTAGCCCAACCAATTAAACGCCAATGCTTTTCGATACGTCTAGATAAAGCAATCTTTTCATCAACTTCAGTACAAGCTGGAGAAGTTAATTGTAAACGAGCCATATCAGCTCTAACGGCAACGACTCTAGCACCAGTTGCCGTGGAACCAATATTCACCATTAAAACTTCACCAACTTCTAATTTACGAACCTTAGCACCTTGCTTTTGACCGTCAGTCTTAACACCTAACAATCTTCTTAATAAAAAGTAATTGATTTCAATATCAGTGTAAATAGATGGTAGACGACCTTTAGCACCAACAACCTGACCGACCAATCTATCAGCTCTACATAAAGTAGGGTCAACTTTAGTACCAACACCGATTAAACCACCTGGAACGGCAAATTTCAAATCGTTATGTTCGGCAAATAACGACACAATATTAGAAAAAATTGGCTTACATTGAATTTTACCGTTATCATCCTTGGTAACAATACCTGGTCTAATTTCGATTTCGTCACCGATTTTAAAGACACCATTCAAGATAGAACCACCGGCAACACCACCCTTTAAATCATCGATTTCTGCACCTGGTTTATTAACATCGAAAGATCTAATAACGATCAATCTTGGGGATGCCATAAAATCTCTTGGAGGAATTGGAATAGAGTTAACAATAAACTGATTAACAGCATCAATATTATATTTCAATTGAGCGGAAATTGGAACGATTGGCGCACCATCAGCAATAGTACCTCTGATGAAACTTAGAATAGACTTTTGATGTTCTAATGCCGATTCCTCTCTCATCAAATCAACCTTGTTCTGTAAAATAATCACATGCTTCAACTTCATAATTTCAATGGCCGCCAAATGTTCAGATGTTTGTGGTTGTGGACAGCTTTCGTTACCAGCAACTAATAACAATGCAGCATCCATAACTGCTGCACCAGACAACATGGTACTCATCAAAATATCGTGTCCTGGACAATCAACGAACGACACATGTCTGACTAACTTGTAACGACCTTCACAACCTTCTCTTTGGCACTTTGGTCTTATTTCCTTATCTGATTTGAATGATTTATAGCAATCTGGTTCAGGACATTCTTCATTGTCACACTTGTAAATCTTAGCGTTTGCATACCCTAACTTAATAGTAATGTTTCTTTCCAATTCATCCTTGAAACGAACAGTTTGAACACCAGAAATAGCCCTCACAACAGTAGACTTACCATGCGCAACATGACCAATAGTACCAATGTTAATGGTTGCCTGTCTATTGATAATTTCTGCGGATAAAGGTGTCAATTCTGAGAAGTCTGGGTTTAGTGGTTGCTCAGGCAATCCTCCTCCTTCTTCGAATTCTTTTTTGGCAGCTTCTTCGTCAAATTCATCATCTAACCCCGCAAATGCAACTGATTTCTTTTCTTTGGTTGTTTCATGTGGTTCGTCACCATGTTCATTATCGCTCTCAACGCCATGTTCGTATTGAACGTTAAGTTCTTGATCTTCAGTGGAGCCACCGATCACAATATCTGGTGTAGCCTTTTCAATATCGTCGAATGACATATCTATAACTCTCAACTAGTAAAACTACGGCAGAAACCTATTTATATATTATATTTCAATTTTTTCAAACGTTTATTACAATCATTGACTAACTAAATTGAAATTTTTCATATAGTAACGGTACACGACTTTTGGGTTTTCGGGTTAATATGGTAGTGCATATACCATTATGTATATAAACACATAGAAGTAACCTATTTTGCAGCTATATTACACTTATATCTACCTATACTGTTATATATTATACAGAGATAAAGACTTAATCGACGGATTAATCTACCGTGTATGGAAACCAAAATCATTCATCACACTATCGACATCCTTCCAAAGCAAATCACTGTTGATGTCAAGATGATCCATCTCAAGGTTTTCTAGGCCACCTTGTATGGGAGATTCATTGAGCATCATGTCCGATAAAGACATATCCAAGTTGCTTTTATTTTTATTGTTGTTACTTGAATTTCTTGAATAATTTGATCGTGTGTTTTGGTTGGAATAATACATGTTTGATCTGTGTGTTTCAGATACACCTGCCATTTCATTGTTACCGGCTTTTGAAGGTTGGTTATAGCCGTAATATGCTTTTCGTGGATGTAATTCATGAATGTTATGAGTTTGACTGATGGGAGCTTTGTATGACGACGTAGCTTCTGCATTTTGGACTATCAGCCGAGGAGAATCTGAATTTTCTCGCTTTCGTTTGAATGAGCCGCTAGTATCTACGGATTTGAATAGACTGCTTTTATTTCCATGAACAGGAATAGGCTGAGGATCCAATGGTATTGTCTGAATAATTCTCCTCGCTTTGGATTCCGCATTTACCGTACCAGATAATGAGCGTTGTCTCTTTGTCCTACCCGATGTATTACTATTAGGCGTAGATTTTTGGCTACCGCTACCCCTCTGACTGTCTTCTATGGATTTCTCATCTTCGGAAGCTACAACCTCGTCATTGTCTGCGTAGCCATACTCTTCATCGTACTCACAAGAGCCACCTTCATTTTCTTCCTCTTCACCATTTTCTTGATTTTCCTCATTTCGAGTATTCAATATAACCATACCAACTTGGTCTCTCAAAAGATATAGACTGTCGAAAAACACCGACGCGGCCATTCTAGTCCTGATATTAATGCTTAAATTGGTTAGTTTCTTTTCGTCTAATGTAGCAAAAAGTTGCCACATATTCCTCATTATGCCACTTGACCTATGTGCCATATCGTGTTTCAATATCGAAGCCTTCGCTGCTAAGGAAATTGCAGCAAGGTAACTTTGTCTACCAGATCCTAAATCAATTACCATCTTCAATGAAGAGTGGGATAATTTTCCTATAATACATGAAGCCTGCCAAATATTTAAGATGTAAACACCTGGCAAATACTTAATAAATGTTTGATTCTTTGTTTGACATGCTTGAGCATGGTTCACCAATGCAATTGCAGCGTTATAAAGACGAACTAATCCCTTTTGTAATTCGAAGTATGCAATTCTTGATGAATCCATAAAGTAGTACGTTAGAAGATGGACCCTTGCTGTTAATAATTGAAATTCCCTAAATCCATCATCCGCAGGCAAATCATTATTAACTTTCAATTCAAGTTCTTCTAATTGTCTTGATAGGATTTTTAACAATGGCAATCTTTCTGTGGGTTCTATCAATCCACAAGTATCAATTGGATTTGAATTCAAGGTCTTTGCGACTTGATCTTCAAAGTGAGCAATTTCCATCATAAATTGAATTGATTTTGGAATCTGGATAACACTTTCAGGATTACGGGTGTTACATATTGACGTATCAAATTGAACAAACGCAGGGAATCCAAACGCTGTAGCAATACTTTGAGAGACAATGTTACACACAACCCAAGTTTTCGCTTGTTCCTGGGCCATGGCTAGTTCTTGAAGATTCTTGGTGTCTCTATTATCGTGTGATACTAACAGTCCTGGTGTATGTAAACCAATACGAATCGCTTGAAATAGTGCAACACCGATCGTATTCCATGAAGAATCAGCACTCAATGAAGATGTTATTGGAGGCCAATATGTATATAATAAAAATGCTTGAACTGAATATACCGAACATGCATTCATTATTGGCTCATCTTCAACAGTTGGGTTATATCTTGTTATCGGAGAAATTGTAATTTCTGCTAATATTCCTTTTACAATTGGTGATAATTTTAAAAGTAACGTCTTTTGCGAGATATTATGATATCTTCGTAATGATACAAACATAATAACCCAGAATAGTGCTGGACATAGCCTGTATATCCTTTCGGGGCCCATATATACATCAACAACAGGCAAAATTGGGTGGTAATAATTGACATATTCCAAATATAATTCTTTAATGATGTCACTAGACAACGAGACATCATCTAAAGTTTTCTCTTCACACAAAAGGGCGTGGTCAGGTATTACTATTTTCTTTATTTCCTGAATTTCTTTCTCATCCGGTCGGTTTGCCTGAACCACGGGTCTTGCTATCGACGGTGTGTTCGGTATAGAATTATTCGTTTCCGAAGAATCATGGAAATACCTTGAATCATGTTGTGTATTATATGGGGACACAGATGATGGCAATGACTCAGCTATAGGATATCTCCTTTGTATATATGATCTATCAGGCTGATATGGAGGTTGTGGTCGTGGGGATAAAGGTGAGATTGTCAGAGTTGGATCATTGGACAAAGAAGGTACCTTACTGAGTAGCTCTGCTGCTTGTGTGGTGGTTAGCCTATTCTTCAACTCTGAAAATTCCTTCTCTATTTGTGCTATTCTAGCCCTCTTATATGTTCTTTTATAATCAGATTTTAGATTGCAGTGAAGGCCTTTCTTAGCACATCTTGAACAAGGCGCAGGGTGTTTCTCGTGTGCGTCACACCTAGACTTTTGTTGACGGCATTCAACACAGGCCATCCGTTTCGTTTTTCCATTCTTCGACTGATTGGAATCCGTGGATCCTGGGGTCGTTTGGCTATTATTGTTATTACCAGATGGCGACTCATCGTTCAATTGTTGATTAAGAACTTGAAGCTCGTGTGACATATTAGCTATATGTGCTAAGCTATGTAGCGAAGTCTGGTGTGAGCTATCACTCATTTTTATCAGAGTTCAATATATCTCTGATATTGAGTATTTTGATATATTTAAGGTTAACTCTGTTTATCTGATGAGAGCCTTAAAAAAAATTCATGCCGCACAGTATATGGAAAACGCAAAATGTTGATGAAATGTATAATAATATTTGATAACCCAATATCTGGAAGAAGAACATACGTAGCTACATCAAGATGCATTTAGCTCACTCTCTTAAACTGTCTAATTGTGATATACGACTTCTTTGGGGGTCAGTCTTTATGCGGATGGCTAGTTATGGCTTAACGAATCAAGTCTTAACATTATATCTAGAATCATTGAATGTATCAGAAACAAACATTGGGCTATTCATGACACTAACTTTGATTGGTGATACTATAATATCGTACTTTTTAACGTGGTATGCTGATAGTATCGGACGCAGGCTTGTCATGATCATTGGCACATTTATGATGATTACGTCTGGTTTGACGTTTGCATTCTTTTCAAATTTTATAGTGTTGTTGTTTGCAGCTATATTTGGAGTCATTTCACCATCTGGGGACGAAACAGGACCATTCAAGAGTGTAGAGGAGGCATCTATTGCTCATTTGACTCCATATAACCATAGGCCTGAAATATTTGCATTCCATGGCTTGTTTGCGACAGCTGGGGCTGCACTTGGTGCATTGTCCTGCGGGATAATTGTTGACCATTTACATTTGAACTTAGGATGGTCTATTGAGAATAGCTATCGTTTCATATTCGTGGTTTACGCAGGTATAGCTGTTATCAAGTTTGTCTTCATGATATTTTTGACCGAGAAATGTGAAGTTTACTATGATGAAGAGGAATTATCAGACGACTCTACTGAGGAGTCGTCATTATTAAATCATAGTGATTATAGAGAGGAATCTTCTGGTGTGCGGGTTTTAAGTGGGAAACTGAAATTCTCGGGCCTTTCTCCAAAGACCAGATACTATCTCTCTAGACTTTTGGTTATTTTCATGCTAGATTCTTTAGGATATGGTTTTATGCCGTCGTCGTGGGTGGTCTATTACTTCAAAAAAGCTTTTGGGGTTACAGCTACAGGTTTAGGTGTGTTATTCTTCTGCACAAACGCAATTGATTCAATTTCTTCGTTACCTTCAGCATATTTTGCCAAACTCTTAGGTCCGGTCAAAGCCATTTTATTCACTCAAGCACCATCAGCTATGTTTTTCATTCTTATTGCATTCACAAACAGATTCATTACTGCATCCGTGTGTTTAGTGCTATATTTTGCTACTTCTACCATGGACGTTGTTCCAAGACAAGTATTATTAACTTCTATTATGCCCAATGATGAATTAACAAAGGCTATGGGTATTGTGAACATAGGAAAGACGTTCGCCAGATGCATTGGTCCTATATTTACCGGTAAATTGGCACAAAATAATCTATTGCATTATGCGTTTGTAATTAATGGGAGTTGTGTCTTGCTAGCTGATATAATTCTAGCCACAAACTTCCTCCACCTAGATACGGAAGTTTTGAAAAAGCAAAAAGTTAGCTACAACATAGAATAATATATTTTGCAAGTATATTATTAAAATGTAATATACAGTTCAAGTTTATAATGCCAGCTATTCGTAAAGCTATAAGTCATGTAATCGTTAAAAAATGGTAAATATACAAAATTAAGTATGAAAAAAACTAGGGTCGTTAGAACAAGAAGTTCCAGATCTTCCTGTAAAATGGATACGCTGCCCTTATTTCCCTTTCTTCGTAAAGCTCTTGTTTCAATTTGTCGATATCCGTCTCTCTACGACCAGTATCAATGTCCATGGTCTCTAATGGGACTATTGTGTTAAGTTTCATAGAGTATAATTTGTGTCCAACAAAGAAAACTAAGACAACAACAGCACCAAGGTAGTTCTTAAAAAATGCTGTAGCATTAGGAGCTTTACCTAGCGGGAATAAAGCAATCCAAAATTGTAAACACAAGACAATAAATAAAAGGACTGCCGCATAAACAGATCCCCAAAAACCAGTCAATGCACGGTAAGGTAATTCATCAAGAGTTCTACCTTGTTTATTCATGGCCATTCTAAACCGAATGTGTGATAAATTAACGGAAAACCATGTGAAAAGTGTGGAGAGACCTGACAATGCCATTAACCAAGCAAACACATCTGATTCCCTTGGAGATGCAGCGACGAATGATAACAACCCAACAATAGCAGAAACCAAAATCCCAACTAAAGGACGTCCTTTTCTGTCAACGTAATCGAACCATTTTGGCGCCAAACCTTGTTCTGCTAATGAAAGGATAGTTCTACTAAACCCATAAACCGAGGAATTACCAATAGACAATAATGAAATTAAAACAACTACGTTGAAAATTGATGGTAATGCAGTTATACCACCTTCTTTGATGGCAATAACAAATGGTGATGCTGAAGAATCTGATGATGATTTGCCAAGTAAGTCATGATTTTTGTATGGAACCAAAAAACCGACTAAAGTTAAGGTGATCATGTAGAAAAGTAAAATTCTCCAGAACACCTGCTTGATAGCTGATGGTAACACAAGTCTTGGGTTGCCAGCTGTTTCGGCTGCAGTCAACCCAACTAACTCGGTACCTGCAAGCGAGTATGTTGCAGTAATTAAAACGCTCACAACACCTTTGAAGCCAGCCGCAAAAGCTCCTGGATCGTGCCAGTATTTTGCACCGATAAAACCTTTTTCGCCACCTCCACAAATAAGGACAATAGCTAGAATATTAAATCCGACAATCCCAAGGACCTTGATTATCGACGCAATAAATTCTGCTTCTCCGAAACCTTTGTTGCCGCATAAGTTCAACCCTATAATCAATACGAAGAAGATGGCCACCCATGCGACAGAGTTGATATCAGACTTCCAAAAGTTAATCGTCATGGATGATGCCACCAACTCTAATGGTAACACCACAACCCAGAAGATAGCGTAGTTCCACCCAACAGCAAAACCCCACGATGGGTCAACAAAACGGGTAGCGTATGTAGAGAACGACCCCGAAACTGGGAATAATGCCGCCAACTCTGCTAACGACTGCATGGTACAGTAAAGAAAACTCGACACCACGCCCCATGCGATTAACAAACTGGCAGGTCCGTTGGTTAATGCGGGTCCGACCCCTATAAATAAACCCAGCCCTACACATCCTCCGATTGCGATCATTTGTAATTGACGTTTCTTCAAGTTCTGTGTCAAGTCGTTATTGGATGTCTTGTGAATCGCTTTCTCTAAGCCGTCTAATTCCTGATCCTCATATTGTACACGTTCCCGTCTCTTGAACGAGTCTCTCAAATTTTGCCATTTAGAACCACTCTCTTGACTCAGTATATCCTTCACATAAACCTCATTCAAGCCACTCGATTTTGAGTTTATATCTATAACTTCGGATGACATTTTGGTACTAATGCTTGTTAGGGTCTCATCTCTTAGTTGCGGGCCCGCTGATTTATATTCCTTATATACTAGGGCTTTTTTTTGCACCGGTTCAGGCAACTTCCCTACGGCATTTCTTTTAACGGTAAGTATAGCCGTGTATACAGTATTGTGGCTAGCTGCAAAAAAAGAACTGCCTTCTTCTCCCCGACGATAACGATTGTGACTGCTTGAACGTAAACGAGCCTTGCTATTACTGGTAACTATCGCAATCTTGCAATAGCAGAACTTGTTCTTGACGACTGTAACAAATTCTGCTCATGTAATTTAGAGTATTAGATTATGCATGGAAAAAGATTAAATAAGGATCACGTTTCTTTTTTTGTTTTGTATGACTTTAAGCCCATCTCCAGCCTAACTAGCTGAATAAACTATTTCAAGCAGCTATACTAACAGAGCAACCAGCAGATGAAAAATCTTGTTACAACTACCCAAAAAAGACATATGGGTGTAAATACCGGTGTTAGTCGTTGTTTACTACCACACATAACAAATGCGAGAAGTGTTCAAACGTTTCTCCATCCATAATGGACGGCCGCGAATTAGACGGTCATTATACTTCGGACCGGTGGTGAGATGTCACAATAGACGGGGAACATGAATCATTATCGAGATATAAGACATACCCCATATTTGCAAAATACAATTATTAGTAACGGTAGGTTCATTTTGTAAATGGCCCATTAGGATGGCTGCTGGTCCGGCCGTTTGTCCGGCCATTGGTACAATAAGACAATCGCATTACTACAATCACTGTTATTCTAGGATCTCGTTCTGATATATGGATCAATAGGCTGATCAGTTTATGCTGTTCAGTTTATGCTGTTCAGTCGACAACTGCTACATGATACTGGTGTCCTTTCGAGTACCTCAAGACTAGTCAGTGCCGTGTTTTTGTTTGTGATCAGATAAGCTTTTGGCTAGTACCCGTTTGCTACGAAATAACTTATTTCTTGTTCGACACCAGTACCTAATTGCTAGGTATTCCCATATTGCTACATCGTTGGTTAGAATGTCAGACTCCTTTGCAGTTGTGGCCAGAAGTTTGGCTGCAATGAAAAGTCCTCGTATCTGGGATTTGACACGTGCCGCAACTATCAGAGCTGATGATGTCATCAAAACAGCCATATATAAGTATCCTTGACCAGTTCTTATAAGAACTAAAGAGCATGACGGAATAAGATTCAACTATAATCAATGGAAAGTTCAATAAAATTCTGCGTATCCAACGCACCAGCCAAGCTATTAGAAATATACTCCCTCTGTGGAACAGAATGGGGTGGTGAGCTTAGTCCAAGACAATTTGGTGAAACCCTCACTGCTAACCATTTAAAGGACCTTGAGAATGGAAAGAAGTCCAACGGTTTCTATTTTGAAGATCCTGAAACAGGCAAGGTGGTTTCGTGTGCTGTGGTGAAACGTATGAAAGGATTCTACAAAGATGCCGACAGATCTCTGGCCATAGCTTCAGCCCCAGATCCTACAAAGTTTGGGGTTCGTAATGTTACAATGTTGATGTTATGTTTTGTATTCTGCGATAAGGACTACCGCGGTAAGGGGTTGAGTCAGAGCCTCATAGAGAAAGCCATTGAGCATACTGAAGATGAGCTAATTGAGGAAAACATTGCACGGAGCAATGTGGAAAAGAAGGACAGTTTCAAAAATATGGTGGTCAACAACGGCCAAATTGATAAGAGCATGGCGGACTATTATTTGGGAAAGAAATATTTTTGGGTGTTGTATTCGGGAGTAAGCGATTATTATAAAAGATTTGGATTTAAATCATATCCGTTAGACTTTTACAAAGTGCCTACTTCCATTATAAACGATGAACAAGAGAGCCTCATTAAGACCCTTATCCAAAATGGAGAGTCTAAAGATCCAAGCACTACTAGTGGGAAACATTTAAGATTTTTGCATGCCTCGAGAGAACAAGATCAAGACATGATCAAATTTATCCTCCAAGATAAGGAGTTAGAAACATTGACAGATTTAAATAAACTGATGTTCCACTCGGAATTGGCCGGCAGTCACAAGTCGTCATCTTCCTTGACAAATTTATCAAGTGTGTTACAAATGTCTAGGCGTGGGTCAAATGTGGCCTTAACGGATATAAGTGAAGGAATAGGCAATCAGGATTCTACTTTAAGAAGAAAGTCTTCAGTACATGAGTTGTCCGTTCCAAAAATATCGTTCAAGTCTGATTATAATAATTTCTTGAATTTAGTATGTCTTGAACAGACGTCTGCAAAAGTTGTAGGTGATGAGCAGGGTCTCAAATATACGGATATCCAAGGTGCTATTCTCACTAATGATTTGCAACAAAAGTCTTACTATATCCTTTGGTGTTCTTTCAAGCAACAAATGTTGTGTGTATTAGCAATTGGTGAGTTAAAATTCGACATGTTTGCGAGTGTTGCAGATCCAATTGGAAGACGTGGGAGCGGTAGTCGCCGCCGTTCATCATTCACAGGTTTAAATGATATGGGTGGTTTCAATTTCCAGGACTTAGATCTTCTCGTTAGTACGGCGTGCTTAGTCGCTAAGAATAGACCAATTCCTAAGAAGGAGTCGGTTTTTGTTTCCGTAAATGATTTACCTACAAATATTCCAGTTCCGGTGTTATATGATTACTTTATCAACTACTTGCCTAAAACGTTTGATGATGTACACTCACCTAACGATGAGTCAACTCCTGTTGAAAAGAGTGTTGAAATTGTGACCGATGCAGATGTATCATTAGGAGTTTTGCCAATGTTGAGAAGATTCGGAAAAAGTTCATCAGAATTTAATTTAGATTGGACTTCAGACGGACTTTGTTCATGGGGCTAATCGATGAATATTTAATTTTCTTGAAGTGGCTGTGCTATTCTGTGAATAGGGTTGGCTTCATTGAATTTAAATACATGCATTAGTTTTCAATTTCATGTAGATACGTACTAAAAATATATAAAAACATAACCCACGGCGGGAGTCGAACCCGCAATCTTTTGATTAGAAGTCAAACGCGTTAACCATTACGCTACGCAGGCATTTACATGGAAGGTAGATGTTGCTGAATTAACACATCCGTAATAATTAGCACTGTTTACATGAATTCCTTCCTGGCCATGCTCGCAATTCGATTCCTACATTTACTGTTTAATAGTATTTCCTTTAAAAACGCTTGGTCTATATTATACACTATTATAACCTCTATTAAACATAAAATTGCATAGTTAGCACTTTAATCCCGTTAAATAATAATTAACAATTTCCCGGCACCAGAAGAATATATAGTAGATCATAATCTGTAAGTCTTACTAGATGAGCTATGTGAATCGGAATTATCGGCTAGAAAATTGCATCCAAAGTACAGCAGAGACATAACGCTGCCAAACATCCCATCAAACAAGTCTGTGTTCCACCGCTACTCTTTTTTTGTTGAACGTACATCGGCTGCTGTTGTTGGTAATATCCCCCTCCTTGTTGTGGATGTCCTTGTTGTGGGTATCCTTGTTGGCCTCCGCCATATCCTTGTTGGCCTCCGCCATATCCTTGTTGACCTCCGCCATATCCTTGTTGACCTCCGCCATATCCTTGTTGACCTCCGCCATATCCTTGTTGGCCCCCTCCCCAACCTCTATCTTGATCTTGTTGATTGTATGCTGGTTGAGCTTGGGGAACATATCCCCCGGATGAGTTATTGTTACCCTGCGACCAATTTGGCGGAGGTCCGGTTGGAGGAGCATAAGAATCTTGTCCCTTGTTGTATGACATTGTTTAGTCTTTTGTATTCAGATACGATATATTGGCCAATATAAAAGCTGATAATGAATCACCTCTATAAGTAGGACTCATTTGCAATGCCCATTTTTGACAAAGTCACTGAAAGTGTGACTTATCAGATGTGTGTGTCAACCAATATGCAAAAAGAACGCCAACGATGACTTCAACTTAGGCTTAGACGTTACAATAGGTATAATGCGGTTACGAGAAGGACCCTGCAATGATCAGATCACATCTAAGTAATTATCATTAACACCAATAGATATACAAATACAAAGTTGCGTATTAACATAAATCAATTTTTAAAACTGTATACTAATAACATTGCATGCAAATAGCTTACATGGTGGAAAGTAGAATTGAAATCGGTAATCGTCAGTACTATTACGTGGAGCGTATAATAGAAGGATGGTTAGAAACTAATACAAGTATTCGAAGCGTGGATTCTTGTCTCCTGCTAAAACTTTTGCCCTATCATCTAATGCGTTGAACCTCTCAATGTAAGCCTCAGACTTTTTGGTCTTATTCAAACGGTAGACGGCTAAAAAATATAATACCATCATAAGCATTGCAAACGCTACTGCGGCAAGAGATACGCTTAGACCCGGTTTGTAAACAGGCGCATCTTTGGCCAAAAAGATAAAGGTTGCAATAATACCGCCGATGTTACCGAAACCAATTTGCCATGCAGTACCAACAGACTTTCTTAGGTGTCCTCCGAAGTTCAATGAAGACCAACACACTAATAGTGGCATAGCTGTATACAACCCACACGCCGCAAGGAAGCAGCCTGCATAACGGGCTTGAGGGTCGTATTTTTCACCCAAAATCAACGCTAAACCGATAACAGCAATCACACATGCACCAAGAGCAAAGGGTAATCTGACCCTACATTTATCGGAAATAAAGGAAATGATGTTATTCAACGCAAATGCTGCTAGCCATGGATAGATTGAATGTTCGTTGGCACTTTGGGCCGTGTAACCCATTTGCTCAATAATGGTGGCTGCGAAATATGCATAGCCATACGATGGAATAATTAAGCCAAAGTATGCCAACGCAGGCAACCACACGAGGTAATCCTTGAAACAATTGGCAACATCAGATATCTTGTTCTTGATTTCAAATCCTGATTCAGCACCCGAGAAAATGGCTAACTTTTGCTTGACGAATTTTTTCTCATTATCAGTCAAGAATCGCGACTCTTCTGGGAAATCTGCGATGGTGAAGAAAAGGATAATAGCTCCTCCACATGTAATGATCCCGTCGATAACGAAAATCCACTGCCACGAGCTCAAGCCGTGTTTTCCATCCAAGTCATTGATTCTAAATGCAATAGCTCCACTAGCAGCCCCTGCCAAGCACGTCACCGAGAAAAACGCAGAAAATCGCCTTTGCGCCTCTGCCTTATGATAGTATGTCGAAAGAAGATAAAACAAACTAGGGAAGGTCGAAGCCTCCGCCATACCGACAAAGAATCTGCATGCTGCAAGCCCGCTGAAATTGGTAACAAACCCCATCCCTATCGAAACGGCCCCAAATATCATTATGCATCCACTCAACCACACATGTGGACTCACAAACTTAATGATGTAGTTGGAAATAACCTCGAAGAACACATACGGCACAAAAAATAATGTCAATGCCGTGTTATACTGGTTCCCTGTCAAATTCAAGTCCTCGGCCAACCCGTAGAGTTTTGCGTTCGAAATATTAACTCTGTCCAAAAACGACAAAAAATACAAGAAACAGAATGGTGGAACGACACACAAGTCGATTTTCCACAAAAGCTTCTTCTGATTAATGCCATACTCCTTGGCAAGCCCATCCACTCGTTCAGCGGCCGTGAGCTCTGTATTTAACGACAAACTCTCCCCATAATCCTCGTCTTTGCTAACATCTAAATCCTTTTCCATTTTGCCCAGTCGAAAATCTCTCCCGCAAATCGTGATTCATCGATGACAAACGAATACATATATATATATGTCCATGATTAAGATGTGCATAGCTCCTGTTTAGGCTACATCCACCTGAATCGGACCTCCAAATATGCAACAATATGTGGAGGACGCCATATCCCTGAACGAAGCCCGGCTGAGCACTCTATTTGTTCACCGGTACCGCCTTCGCGTAAAAGCGCTCTGACAAACCGCGCCGAACTTTCATGGCCGAAGCCGTTCTCCGTGATGAGTCCCGTTCTCAGCTTCCCAAGACCAAGAAAGCGATACGGCCGAGAGTCTGTGCTCAGATATACCGGTCTGGGTATAGAATTTACATTGCCTAATTGGGTGGATGAAGTAATAGTATCGATAAAAAACTTTTTGGCTGTGTGCAGGATGCTAATCGTTGATTCCATCAGTGGTAGATCGGAGAAACAGCTGGGTAGAAGAGGGGTCAAGTGGGAGAATTAGACTTCAAAGTGCTGAAGCGGTAACTATTGGAGCCCGAAGTTGTAGACTTCGTTTTCTCGCCACTTTCGTAGAAGCGTTAGGCCCGTAATTCTTGTAGACGTAGTTTGGCAGCACGCTCGCTGCCGTTAAGTGTACAATAAAGGTATTTGGAGAACTAAACAAAATACAAACGGATCAGACTAGCAACTGAACGGTTCCGGACGCTTCTCCTCGCCGTGGCTACCATGTTAGGGTACTTTTGACCACGACAACCTTGCAGTTGCTCCATCATGGTGTTTCCCCATATATGGCAGTAAAAGGGAGATGTATTCACGTGAAGCGAGTTAGGTATAGAGGACGAAAATTCGCCCTCTTTGAGTATGTATGCTGAGAGGTTCAGTACAAACGCAGCGAGACCAAACTTTTGAGCACGTCCAAAACGCGGGTAACCCCGTTGAAAATTTTCAGAACATAATTCTGGTGTTCAAGTTTCGAAAGTTTCACGATTTAGTTTATGGTAATTGTAGAAAAGTCACCCGGTATATCAACTTCCACCATATCAACATAGTAGGAATCATGTCTGACGTCGAAGAACAACAAGAACAACAACCAGTTGTCCAAGAAGAATTACAATTAGTTGAATTAGCGACTCCAATTCCAGCTGAAGTCCAAGCTGCTCAACAAGAAGTCAAGTTATTCAACAAATGGTCTTTTGAAGACGTTGAAGTTAAGGATGTGTCCTTAGTTGATTACGTCCAAATCAGACAACCAGTCTTTGTTCCACACACTGCTGGTAGATACGCCACCAAGAGATTCAGAAAGGCCCAATGTCCTATCCTCGAAAGATTGACCAACTCGTTAATGATGAACGGTAGAAATAACGGTAAGAAATTGAAGGCTGTTAGAATCGTCCAACACGCTTTAGAAGTCATTCACGTTTTAACCGAACAAAACCCAATCCAAGTTGTCGTTGATGCTATTGTCAACTCTGGTCCAAGAGAAGACTCCACCAGAATTGGTTCTTCCGGTACCGTCAGAAGACAAGCCGTCGATGTTTCTCCATTAAGAAGAATTAACCAAGCCGTCTCTTTGATCACCATCGGTGCCAGAGAAGCTGCCTTCAGAAACATCAAGACTATTGCTGAATGTTTAGCTGAAGAATTAATCAACGCTGCTAAGGGTTCTTCTACTTCTTACGCTATCAAGAAGAAGGATGAATTAGAAAGAGTTGCCAAGTCTAATCGTTAAGATGGAAATTTCTTGTGTATTTTTATCTTTTCACGCCTTTATAAAGTCATTATTTTTGTCTTATTAATGTATAAAAAGGAATATTAATTATAAAATTGTATGAGTTGTAACAACGTAGGTATCTAAACTATATGACGTCCATTGGAGAGACGAATATACAAAAATCTATTTAATGCGATGAGAATGCCGTTGGGTGTAAGTTAAACTCTGATTGGGTAAAGCATCCTGACGAAAAAGTACGGAACAGACTTGCTCATTAATTTCTCATATTTCGCTACTCTTGCGTATAAGAGTTCAATCTCCTGTGTGTTTTTGATCTTCTCGGACTCGTCCGCTTGCAAATCATTTGCCTTCAAATACCGGTGTTTTCTCTTTTCAATATTAGTTATACCTGACTTAGCGCTCAGTAGTCTATTTTTGAGGGTCCTTCTAACTAGCCATTCTCTATTGATTAACAGTAACACTGCAGCTGCAAAAAAACAACATCCTGAGAAAATTTGTGTGTTTAAAAACGGTCTATCACTGCTTCTATCTCTGATGGCTAATGCAATGACTTCAGAAACCAAACAGAAGATCAGGACAACAATATTGAGAATTGACCATGCCGCCGGTATCTTCTCAGGGGCTTGAAGAATATCAGCTGCTAATGATTGACTCATCAAACTACCAATACCAATGAAAAAGCCCAAAATAACTGCAAATGCTGCTATTGCTGGAAACGTCGTAGCATTAATCCAATATGCCCATAGGAGAATCGCAATAAGTAAGCTGGCCCCCGAGGATAAATTATTTCTTCCCACTTTGTCTGCAAATAAACCAAGCGTAGGACGCCCAAACACTTGACCAACGTTAAGCAATGCAGTTATAGTAGATGCCGCATGCGCTGATAACCCTACCAGGTTAGAATACGCCGCCATTGAGAAAAGCATTAACGTGTAACCCAATAAACAAAACAGGAACCAGAATGCAAGTAAGGCCAAAGGATAATTCTTAAATATACCGATGTCGAAGACTAATTTGAAGTTGTCCTTTATAAATTTTGGTTTCAATGTGGTCGAGTATGGCAATGGCTTATAATTCCTTGGTTTGTTTAGACTTGTAGCTAATAATGCCAGAACTAACGTAACAATACCGCTCATTCTTAGCGCCCATCTCTGGTCTCCTGTTTGCTGAATGAGCTTATTAACGGACAATGAAAATGTAATCCCCCCTAAACCCGCCCCAGAGACCGCAATTCCCATTGCAAACGCCCTGTATTTCTTAAAGTATGTAGGCAAAATGAGAGTGGGTGGAATAAAAATCATCAGAAATGATAAACCGATCAAAACCCCTTGCGTCAAGTAAATCTGCCAAAGCTTCGTTGCAAACGACGCAAGGATGTATCCACACGTCTGCACAACGATACCACAATAACTTAGAGTGTAAAACCCAAATATTTTATAGGCCAATGCACTGAAGGGTGTTAACACCTGGGCCAAAAAGACCACTAACCCCCCGATTAGCGCATAATCGTACGAAGTAGCACCGGGGAAGGCGTTGGACGACAAATAATAGTTCAAGAATACCCCATAGCCCGCATTTGAACCCCATGTTGAAAATACTGCCAACATAGCACAGAATGCTGACACCCACCCATACCCTCCATCCGGCGGCTCGTCGTCGTCTTCTTTTATTTCATTTTTGCTTTCGTCCTCTTCCACACTCGTTTCCTTCCCAATCGATCGGCGTTGCCCGAGCTTGTTCTCCTCGTCACCAACGCTGCGTCCCGATGTGATGTCTAGCTGTGTATCCAAGATCTCATTCAAATCGACTTGCTCTTTGTACTGTTCAAACTCTTCGTTATCTTGCTGGTGGTCATCTCTGATAGCGGTGATTATTCTCGATAATTCGGACGTATTGGATCCAATTCTCCCCATACTATTTCGTGAGTGTCCACTGCCTATACTACCCATCCCACTTGTAATTGCCTGAAGCTGATACGGCTCGTACCTGAGGGAGTCATTGGAAATGCGTGATTCTGTATCAGTCACCATCTTTGACCCTTC
Organism: Debaryomyces psychrophilus; assembly: GCA_900186205.1. Lineage (NCBI taxonomy): Eukaryota > Fungi > Ascomycota > Pichiomycetes > Serinales > Debaryomycetaceae > Debaryomyces > Debaryomyces psychrophilus. Next base: position 246,283 of record FYBW01000005.1, on the reverse strand, counting down.
GTCAAAACTTCTCTCATTTGACATGTTTCTTCTTGTACACATATACCTTCAAAGTACTTGAAATAATGAAAGAATCATACTAATAATAATATAACACTTATATAGAGATCTCATTTCTCTGACTAATTTTTGCATGTCCTGCGGTTCGCTAAAATTGTCGAATTGGGATATGGGGAAGGTTCCAATTTTTTGACAGAAGATGGATTCTAGGGTTAATCAACCACCGAAAAACACAAAATGGTGGCGTGAATTCATATAGAGGTCTTTGTGGTTGGAAAATGACAGAGATAACACTCGTGTCTATACATATAAAGAGGGATGGTTTTCTACTGTTATCGTTCGAGTTCGCAGCGCAATAGAAACGAGAGGTGGAAAAAAGGTGGAAATATATATACCCTCCAACCCGGTGCTCACTGAACTGGTAGTACTGACAGGCATGTTCCGGGCTACGAGGGTCTCTATGTAGAGTGCAGGTGTCGAATTACTAGCTGACGAGTGCTGTGAAGCCGACACGCGGAACGTCCTCCCGATAGGATCGACAGGAGATCGTGCTGCTGCGTAGAAAATGAGGTACACGAGTAGACAGTTCACAGAATGTCGTTCTGTTAGACATTTAGCTAGTTTCGTTCTGAGGAAAGTTCGTGGCCGAAGATTAAAAGAAAAAATTTGTGATGTACAGACACTGTGATTTTTACTAATTCTCTCAGAAATTTTGCAAAAGACAAAACTACGAATCAGACGACATCGCAGCACACTGCTTTAATATTTAAACACACCATATATGTAGATGCAGATACCGGTGTATACCAACACTGATGCATACTTTATTAAACCTTTAAATTTGCTGCAATTACACTCTTCTCGTCGACGATTGTTCTGGAAAGCTGCAACCAGTCGAGTCTGCCAATATCACCCGGGCACGCACCTCAACGTGATTAACCCCGATATCAAAAACCATCGAAACCACCGTTATCTGAGGGTCTTATCATAACCTTGTAGTATTTTCCTCTATTATCGGCGATATACACCAATACCGGAGCTAATTAGAAAAGATGTCTGGTGCGTCCGATTTTTTGTCGAAAGGTATTGATCTAGTTCAAAAGGCTATTGATGCGGATACGGCGACAAGATACGAAGAAGCATATAAATTGTATTACAATGGGTTAGACTATTTGATGTTGGCATTAAAATATGAAAAGAACCAGAAATCGAAAGAATTGATTAAGTCGAAGTTTACGGAGTATTTGACGAGGGCAGAACAGTTAAAGGATCACTTGGAGAAACAGGCAAAATCCAACACCGCTGAAGGGTCATCTGATGGGTCAACGAAGGCCAAAAAATCAGGAGATGGCGATGATGATGATACGAAAAAACTAAGAGGAGCATTGGCAGGAGCCATTTTATCGGAGACACCTAACGTTAAGTGGGGTGATATAGCGGGTTTGGAAAGCGCGAAAGAAGCGTTGAAAGAAGCAGTCATATTGCCAGTGAAATTTCCTCAGTTGTTTACGGGTAACCGTAAGCCGACGTCTGGGATTTTGTTGTATGGTCCACCGGGTACGGGTAAATCGTATTTGGCAAAGGCAGTCGCCACTGAGGCTAATTCCACTTTCTTCTCTGTCTCGTCCTCAGACTTAATCTCCAAATGGATGGGTGAGTCTGAAAGATTGGTTAAACAGTTATTTACAATGGCAAGAGAAAACAAGCCTTCTATCATTTTCATTGATGAAGTTGATGCTTTGTGTGGACCAAGAGGAGAAGGTGAAAGTGAAGCGCTGAGAAGAATCAAAACCGAATTATTGGTTCAGATGAACGGTGTCGGAAACGACTCAGATGGTGTGCTAGTGTTAGGTGCAACAAATATTCCATGGCAATTAGACGCGGCTATAAGAAGAAGGTTTGAAAGAAGAATTTATATTCCATTGCCTGAAGCGGAGGCAAGAACAAGGATGTTTGAAATTAATATCGGGACTGTTCCGTGTGAATGTACTAATCAGGACTACAGGATGTTGGCTGATATGACTGAGGGATACTCGGGTCATGATATTGCTGTGGTTGTAAGGGACGCATTAATGCAACCAATTCGTAAAATCCAACAAGCCACCCACTTTAAACCAGTTCTTAATGAGGAAGGTGAGGATAAATTAACCCCATGTTCTCCAGGTGATGAGGGTGCGAGAGAAATGAATTGGCAAGATATCACTACTGATGAGTTGAGAGAACCAGAATTGACAATCAAAGATTTTATCAAATCGATCAAAAATAATAGACCTACAGTTAACACCTCTGATATTAGTAATCATATTAAGTTTACTGATGATTTCGGTCAAGAAGGTAATTAGATAGACTTTTCATATGTAACAAATTCCGTTTATCCTCTATATAGAGCATTAAAATTTGTTTTCCTGATGTAAATTCTAGTTTAATAAAATACATTTATTTTGAAATAAATATAGAGTCTGCTAATATACATTCTAGCTGATTTTTGAATTCACGATTAGAATTAAACCGCATGCACTAATCCATCCTCATAGGTGATCTACTTCTGTTTCTATTACTACTCATTCTGCTTTTGCTTCTACCTGCAAAAAGATCTTCTTCTTCACCTCTTTCGTTTCTACCGTTTGTATTTCTTGAGTTTCTTAATTTGTGTGCAAACAAATCCTCTTCTTCATCGGGCTTGCGTTCACGACGACCACGATGCGATTCCCTCAGCCTATACTTATTATGGTGCTGTGGCTTCCTTTCTGGTTCTCCGTGTAACAAATAGTAACGTGAGTAAGCACTAGCATTCTTGACTTTTCTGTCTGATTGAAATGATTGCCTCACATATAAGACGATCGACGAATCGTCCTCTTCCATAGTGTTATCTTGTTGCATTTCTTCTTTTTTATCATTACTAGCAACACCTAGTCTATTAGACAAGTTCTGTTGTTTGCGGAATTCGATTATAGGACGATATGGCTTGGTCACTCTCTCTTGAATAGCGTCCTGGATCTTTTGTTCTTCGTTGAGTTCGATTTCAATATTAGGATTCGAGGATATAGAGATCGAATTTAAAGTGCTGTGAGCTTCTTCCATTGTCTTGAATGATACATTCACTGACGTATCATTAATCCATTGAATACGGAAAGTCATTTGCTCATCAATTGGGAACGGCTCGTAAACAGTTTTTGTAGTAGGCTCATCTTGGGCTTCCACTTGTTCTTGTTCCTCGGAAACAGTGTAATTGACATAGTAATCAATAAACGCTTTGATATCTTCTGTGGATAAACTGTCTACTCCACGTATGTGTAAAGCCTCAGGTCTTAATATTTCGGTTTGGTTATTCACTTGCACTTCAATAGCCTGTTCCTGTAACTTCGATTCTCTAGCTTTTTCATCATCCAATGTTTTGGTTAATAGGCCTCCATATGGGGCAACTTGAGGTTCACTCATGGTGTTATTGTGCGATTGATTTCGATTTATATAATATCTAGTTTATTAATTTTCACTTGTCGAATGTGCATTTCGCGTCACTTACCATCTGATACCACTAAACAGTGTTTTGGCATAACCACCAATATTAAGTACATTGTTATCTATATATTATACATATACACACAGAGACTGAATGTCGGCAAATTAAGGGAATACTTCGTAGAGCCATCATATGCTTTTACGTGAAGGTACTTTTGTTCTAAGAACACCAAGCATTACTTGCTTAACATCAGCAAACACAGAGCACTTTCTGTCGAAACCACGGGACCTTTACAAAGCTCTCTGTCGTATTTTGATTGGTGATGCTAGCTTACTTAGACCAATCCAGACGTCTGTCGCCCCATCCTCATTAATTGTCATCTTCCATCTTGGTGTCTGGTTCACCACTCTCTTTGCCATTCTGTACCTCTGTATCTTCTCTGATGAACAAGACATTATTGCATCTAATGAATATCTCCCCGATAACTTCTTCTTTTTTTCCGCCGTCTTCATATATCACCTCAGAAGTCTTGTCTAATTGCAAATTCATATAGTTATCGATCGATATCAAAGTTCCTTTGTATTCTGTTTTATTCCACTTCAACCTCACAATGACCTGTTTGCCCGTTAACGTCTTTAAGAATGGTTTTGGATTAATTGGTTGAAACTACGTATGTTAATATTATTCTGGTATTTTGTCTCCCCAGGGAACAATCGCCAAATGCTTGGCCAACACCCGAAACTTCTAATGAAAAAAACCAGCAGTATGTGCAGCTTAGGCATTATAAATATACTTACGGATGACATGATTACGCTCTCTATCTCTGGTAAATGTATATATTAACTGTTATAGCCTGTTGTTCTGGTAGATTTTTTGAAAAACTAAGATGGAGCTATCTGCAGTAGCATCAAACTCGATAAATTTCAAAAACACGAATAATAGTAGACATATGGAGCCTTATTAACGATACCATACGAAGACAAAGAATATGGACAAATTGACGTTGGTGTTCTTGATTGGGGCGGTCGTACGGTTTGTTATACCCACAATTTTACCGAAGTTACCTTTAAATTTATCTTCTTCCATTGAAATAGCGACGCCGCTAACCTCGTTTAAATCGCTTCAAGAAGCGTTCTACTACTTACAACATGACATAAATTTATATGATGGAGGAGTCAATCACCACCCACCATTGTTGGTTATTTTACTTAACCTAATTGACGAATATTTACCTAAGAGAATAGGCGATATAGTGTTTAATGGAGTGTTCACGGGAGTAGACTTAATAATTGCATCTCGATTGATTTACATAAACAAGTGGTACAACAAGCATATGTCTAATAGAACGGGTAAGCCTGTACAAGGCTTCAATGACGATTTGATTGCCGGGTTCTACTTATTCAACCCACTATTAATCTTGACCAATATTTCGCACTCTACTTTATGCTTCACACTATTAGCGATCACTGAGTCGTTGCACCAGTTGGTAGTAAACAGAAACTTGCAAAGATCGATGATTAGTATCGCAATTGCTAGCTACCTCTCGTTTCGCCCTATATTCTTGGTGATCCCACTTTTAGGGTTGGCCCACTCACTTGACCGAGATTGGAAGACAGTATATGCCCACGGTATTTGCTTGTTCACTTCTGCATGTGGTATCTTAATATTGACATCGTTTGTGATGACAGCATCGTTTCAGTTTGTTGACCAGTGCTACGGGATTGTCCTCAAATTCAACAAAATTACGCCAAACATCGGCCTCTGGTGGTACATCTTCACAGAGATGTTTGAATTCTTCACCCCATTCTACGTCGGTGTATTCAACCTATACTCTGTGATATTTGTTATTCCATTGACTTTGAGGCTCTTCGAGTTCAACCACAAGTCCGGCAAACTTACGGGAGATGCCTTCTTGGCTGTGGTTACGTCGTATGTGTGGCTTTCATTTACAAAATCTTATCCATCGGTCGGTGACCTCGCATTTGCCTTGTCGCTCTTTCCCATCTTTAAGGACACCATCGTGCCACATTGCAAATACATTTTCCTTACGGCACTCGTCCTCTTGGTGGGCTTGCTCTTGTCTCCTATATTCTACTATTGCTGGATTGTGTTGGGAAATGGTAATTCCAATTTTTTCTACAGTATCAACTTGGTATGGGGCATTGTCCACGGCATGATTCTTACAGACTTGGTTTGGAGTAAGTTGATATACGACTACATCGAACTTAATGACGTTCCCAGAGATAAGGTCTCCAAATTACGACTCACACAAGTCTGAATACTATCTTCTACGTGGGCCGAGTCATAGTTGACTTCGTATATAACAATAAAGGCACATTATATCCCATATTGTAGGTATAGTCTCCATGTATATCTTTCAATTATCACGTGATATAAATATCTGCCAATCAACAGACGAGAGTTTTTCATTTGAACGAAAAGCTCACCTAAAGAATTACACCAAAATTTGAATTTGTTCTAAGAAGAATAATTAACCCAATTAAACATATAGTAACATGTTATCCCGTGTATCTGCTCGTTCTTACAGTTCTGCTGCTCAATCTATCAAATTAACTGCTAGAGAAGCTCCAGGTAACTTATCAACATTATCCGTTGTTGTTAACAACGCAGGCTCTAAAGTTGGCAAATCAGGTGTAGCCCATTTGTTATCCAAATATAACTTCTTGAATACTGAATCTAAGTCAGCATTAAGATTCACCAGAGAGAGCGAATTGTTAGGAGGTGTTGTCTCATCCAATGTCACCAGAGACTCGATTGTTTTAAAGACCCAATTTTTGAGGGAAGACTTACCATACTTTGTTGAAGCTTTAGGTAACGTATTGACCAAGACCTCGTTCAGAGACCACGAATTCCCAGAGACCGTGTTACCAGCTGCCATGACCCAAAATGCGGAAGCCCAAGGTTCCAATTCATTCAAAGCCTTCGAATCTTTGCACGAAATTTCTTTCAGAAAGGGTTTAGGTAACCCATTATATTACGATGGTACTAACCCGGTCACAGTCGACGACGTCAAGCAGTTTGCATCTGAGACGTACAACACTTCCAACGTCTCCATTTTTGCTTCTGGTGTCAACGAAAATGACTTAACTCAATTTATCAACGAATCAACATTCTCTGCCTTACCAGCTGGTGCTTCGAAGTCTACTCCAATCGAGCTCCACAACGGTAAAGAATCCAGAATCAGAGCGGCTGGTGGTTCTGTCGCCTTGATTGGTGTCCCAATCAAGCCAGCTGATTTCGGAAAATACGAAGTCTTATCAGCTGCTGTTGGTTCTTCATACTTGCCAGGCTCATCTGCCCCATTATCTCAAATCCCAGGTGCTATTTCTAAAGTCATCAAATACCAGGATGCTGGGTTGTTTGTTGTTTGTGTCTGCGGTTCTGACGCTGCAGCTGTTGCACAAGGTGCGAAGGCTGCTAAGAAGGCAGTTGACTCTGTCTCTTCCACAGAATTATCCAACGCAACTAAGTCCGCTGAATTAGTCGTTGCCTTACAATCCAATTTTGAATCCCCATTAGACGTCAAGGTCGATGCTTCTACTGCCAAGTCTCCAGTTAAGGTAAGTGAATTTAACTACGTTGCTGTCGGTGACGTTGACTTATTACCATACGCCAGCGAATTATAATTTATTTAAGCTGAATAAAAAATTTTGTTTCATTCTTTGGTTTTCATGTGCATATTATATAAAGATTCAAACAACTGAAAGATGAAGTAGAAATTGTGGTTACGATTTATATTCTTTTCATATAGAGGAGTCAATCTCAAGTACTAAATAATTCCTTGACGAATTTTTATTTTTATTTGATTATAAAGAAAAAAAAAGCTATTATTTTTGTCTAATCTATACTCTATCTAGTTTTTTTTACTTGTCTGCTTTATTACTGTTTAATATATTTATTAAAATGTTAACTTCTGACTAGTATGGTCATCGTAGTCAAGGCTCCATAGTTAAGAAACAGTCGTGCGAAAACATTAAAAGATTTGAAAAAAAATTAGATATGATGATATGATGATATACAAGTATATGCACTTATAACTTGATCATTTGAACAATTTAACTAACATATAAAAGTACACCTATAATGTCAGATATCGAAGAAAACGCGTATAACGAAGCACCAGAAAATTTCGAAGACTTCGAGCAAGCTGATCACTTTTCAGAAGATGACTTTAATGAACCAGAAGCGGAAAATGAAAATACCAATAACGGCGATGTAGAAATGAAATCAGCCGATGGAAGAACCGTCATAAATGGCGGGTTAGGACCTGAAGAAGTGCAACCGAGAGCTAAGAGTGTCAAGGAATTGGCAGTACCAAAAGAAGAAAGAACCACCACACCATACATGACCAAGTATGAAAGAGCCAGAGTTTTGGGTACTAGAGCATTACAAATTTCGCTTAACGCACCAGTTTTGGTTGACATTGAAGGTGAAACGGATCCATTACAGATTGCTATGAAGGAATTGGCACAAAGGAAGATACCTTTGGTTGTTAGAAGATACTTACCAGATGGGTCTTTTGAAGATTGGGGTTGTGATGAATTAATCATTGACCACTGAACAATGCACGATCTGTATTTGTTTACAATCACTATATTGTGGGTCGCATTTCCTTAATATTTATTTCATAATATCTCGTTTTCTAAAAGTTGTTTACTTAACTTGTTTTTGCATATTTAAGATAATCGTTTATAAATATTAATAAATTGTACATTAATAGAATCAAAAGTAGACTATTTTTCCGGTTAGTCAATGTAGGCATCTAGCCATTTCGAAGCTAGTAAGATTTTGCGTCCGTCCATCTGTTCCTTGACAAATCCGTCAACTAATTTGTCAAATGTAGCCCTCGAGAGTCTATGATCACCAGACCCAATTTCGCCTAGCTGGACGGAACAGCATGCCTCCTTCAAATACTCGACGTTTATGATGAGATCTTCTTTCTTCTTGTCATCGGAAAACATTTTCAAGGCATTATGTATGGTTTCCCTATCGTCAAACTGCAGCAATTCTTTTGCCATAATGTTCAGAAATTGGGTGAAATTTATACTTTGCTCTCCTTTATTTGCAGATCCATCTACTGTTAACATCGAATCAAGTTGGTTATCAGTGGGTACCTTTATTCCCAATGTCTTGTACAAGCTAACCAAATCTTGTTTCGTTATTATTGAATCTCTCGACTCGCCGTCTATTAATGTAAATGCATTTCTGAGTTGGGTTTTCTGTTTATTTGAAAGTGAGTTTAATGCCAGCATGGTAAAGTTCTATGATATATTTAACCAGGTTTGGGGAAAACAAACAGTTGAGTTTATTACATAAATTTTTGATCTCAGCTTCAATACTAGAAACGTAAACAAAGTACACGCGCACAATCATCGATCTGAATCTTTTCAGTATAGAACTTTACTAACAGTTAGTACGACAATTACAATATCTTGGATAGAGTAAGGCTACAAGTGGCCATTTTTCATAGTAATAATAGTCTTGGTTAATAGAGTTGGCATAAAATGGAGTCAGAAACTCTCTATAACCAACCAGTTGTGATTGATAATGGATCGGGCAATTTGAAAGCAGGTTTCGCTGGAGAAGATAAACCTAAAGCATATGCGTCTGCTATAATTGGGAGACCAAAGTATCAAAAGATTATGGCAGGTTCCTTGATTTCGGCTGGCGATGAAATGACCAACAAGTCTGGAGAAGATACATTCATTGGGGATATGGCACAACAGAATAGAGGACTACTCAGACTATCATATCCCATTGAACATGGCATTGTCAATAATTGGGACGATATGGAGAAGTTGTGGTACCACACGTATACGCAAGATTTAAAAACAGATGCTGAAGAGCATCCCCTATTGATTACAGAGGCACCATTAAATCCTCGTATAAATAGAGATAAAATGTGCCAAATACTATTTGAGCTGTTCAACGTACCTTGCATATACGTGGCTATACAAGCAGTGTTATCTCTATATGCGTCCGGGCGCACAACAGGAGTTGTAATAGATAGTGGAGATGGTGTAAGTCATATTGTTCCCGTATACGAAGGATTTTCTTTGCCTACATCGATCAAAAGAATGGATATCGCCGGGAGGGACATCACGGAAAACTTATCCTTTAACTTGAGAAAAATGACCGGAATTTCGTTGCAGAGTAGCTCAGAATTAGAAATTGTACGGTTGATTAAAGAAAGGTGTTGTTACATTTCAAAGGATCCAATGAAAGATGAGAAGCTTTACTCGTCTTCTGCGTACAATCATTATTTAAATAACAACTCCCAGAATCATAACGAGTCCGATTTATTTGCATCTTATAAGTTACCAGATGGTCACACAGTTCAATTGGGTGCTGAAAGATTCCGTTCTACTGAGATTTTATTCAACCCTCAATTGATTGGCGAAGAATCGCCAGGGCTACACGAATTAGCATCACTTGCAATAGCTAAAACCGATTTAGATTTGAGACCCGTATTGTATCAAAATTTGATATTATCTGGGGGGAATACATTATTGAAGAATTTCGGGGATAGGCTACTAGTAGAAATGAAAAACCAACAATTAGTGCAAGCCGGTGTTTCAAGTATTTGGAATACTTCAAGAAACACCAATAATTATGACACCAAGATGAAGATAAAAATACATGCACCTCCTGAAAGGAAATATTCTACTTGGATTGGAGGGTCTATTTTAGCTGGATTATCAACATTCAAAAAAATGTGGGTTTCTTCGCTGGAGTATGCAGAAGACCCCGGAATAATCCACAAGAAGTGTATGTAAGTTTACAGCATTAGATCTATATCAATCATTAAATTAATATTAATACCAATCTACGCGAACATTAAATACAGTAATATCTATCACCGAAATCACCTAAACCTGGAACGATATATTTGTTTTCATCTAATTTTTCGTCAATTACACCAGTGATGATCTTCACATCAGGATAGATTTCGTGGAAAGCCTTAATTCCTTCAGGTGCCGCCAATAAATTTAAAAAGAAAATTCTATCCATTTTCACGCCCCTGCTCAACAACACCTCAACTGCCATCATAGCACTTCCACCTGTGGCCAACATTGGGTCCAACAAGAACACATAACGCTCACTAATATCCTCTGGTAACTTTTCATAAAATAATTTCGGTAAAGCTGTTTCTTCGTCCCTTTGAATCAAAATTTTTCCAATTCTAACTGATCTACAACAATCTCTGAGACCCATTTCCATAGATTCACCAGCACGAACAATACTGACACCACATATTTTACCCAAAAATTTGGCACCCTTGAATATTTGATTACCGAAGCATTGTATGTCAGCCTCTTCAACTGGTAATAAATTTAACCCTTCTTCAACTAATAATCTGATGATTCTGTCAGAATAGAATACAAAATCGCCTCTCCTGGTGGATTGATCACGAATTATCGAATATAAACCTCTAAGCTGGTTTGTTTGTGGAAGCAATATAACGTTCTCACTCACTTGTTGGCATTTACTCATCTTATTTACAACGTAATATCGATATCGATGTATAAATAGTTTGACATAATGAAGCATTTTAAAAATCGCAAATGAATGAGAAAAGATATCAATGGCTCGTAACAGGTCTCAATATAGATACAAAACCTAGCATCTGAAACAAGTCATTACTGGATAATACGATGTTTAATTGAACGAGGGAAGCTGGTTGGTGTAATCTACATTTGCTTCAGATTAAACACGAATACGCCCTATTTTTCATCGTCTTTTCATGCTCTTTTTCTTTGAAGTGAAAGTTTCCAGATTTTTGTTAGAAATAATTTGCAAAGCATTTTCACGTCTATAGTCAGACACTTTCTAGTGACCAATAGCTGACATTTTTTGACAAATCGATGCGTTGCTACATTCTACTTGATTTCGAAAATTTCACAGATAGGTATTATAGTTGATGAAGAAGGTGTTATACTTTCATTATACTAGTGTATACAAACATATTATACAATTAATTACTCTTCTTGGCTGGCAAAAGGATTGTCGATTATTTCACTGCCATCAACCGGAGAGATAGTCAATAACGATGGACCTCTTACTACCACGAAGCCTATATCTCTAGTTTCTTTCGTCAAGACGTTGTCGTCTTCTGAGTCTATATTTGTTAGTAATTCGTTCATTGGCACTTAAAATTTAAGCTATCAAGGCAGTCAGTTATAATATTCACATACCTCTGATATTTTCCTTTACGTCCTCTAACACTAAATTCATCAATTGATCAAATCCTTTTAATAACCCAATAATCTGTCTACCGCCTATAAACTTAACTCTGATTTGCTTATCTTTATATTTGTTCAAGTCCAAAATAGCCTCTCTCTTTGGGCCATCTGGTTTCGAAGGATTGTTATTTCTTCTTCTATTATTATTATTGTAATTGTTATTTTGTCTTGGCTATATCCATATTAGTATTCGGTCACGATATCACCATATTATAAACTGCAGCCTCTCTTTACATACATTATCCATCTTGTCTTTCTATTTAATAATGAAATATATCTTGTAGTCTAGTTCTTCAAGAACTATGACAGCTAAAATGGTCGAGAAAAACCAAAACCACACGTGACATAACATTAAGCGTCTTAACTAGGTAATGATTTATGGTGATGCTTGCGTTTTAGGGGTTAACTAAAGTATTGGTGGTGTAGCGGTTGTTGCCGTATATACCCTGGACTATATATTACGTAGTTGAACGATTAAAAATTATGGTTTGAATAGCTGGTGCAAAATACTTCTGCAGAAGGTGACGAAAAGACCAATCAAAGTGAAAGTTATCACCATCACTCAAAATAGCATTTAATAAAGAAGTACCTTCTCTTATATATATATGGAACATTTGGTGGTTCCAAATTATAGAGGTTCAAATGCTTTCTTTATTTTATGTATTCATGTATATAATTATGAAAAGTTTACTATTAGTGTCAATTTTCTGATGCAATATTTCATATTTATTTTCTGATTTCAAGTCACAATATTGATGTATCCGTTAAAAACAACAGAAATGAATGGTATACCATAGAACCCGTTCAAAATATTGAAATATAGGGACCAATACAGCGCTGTTCGTAGTTACAGCTGCAAATTCATGGCAGCGAAACATATTACTATGTGCAGTACTGACAATTTTATCTAGAATCTTAGATTTTATATTGATAGATTTAAAGATTTTATAGAAAATATGAGCGATATCAGTGTATATATTACATCAGACTTAACCTCTTCCGAACGGAGAATCTCGCCACAATGGGATTTGCAATATTTGAAAAAGAAAATTGAGTTGATCACCGGTATTGTTCCGAAAGACCAAACTATACAATATTACGCTATACCTTCGTCAAATGAATTTACCATAATTCTGGACGCTAGCAAACGCTCCGAGTCGCAAGATAACTCCAAATATGTTTCACAGTATAATATCTTGCCGTTTAGTCGACTTCATATTTTTGATAACAATCCAGATTCCGAATTGAACCAATTGCAGGATGAGACTGATACACCAGAATTTAAGCTTTCAGAAGAAGAATATGCCAAAAGAAAGGACTCAGTAATGCACTGGAAAGAGACAAATAAATTGGGCAGATTTGATCCGGATTACGAGTTGCAAAAGTCGATACAGTTAGAAACAAACCTAAAACTCTCGTCTAGCTTGACCGTGGGCGACAGATGCCGTATAATTAACATCGTGGGTGAAAGACGGGCGGTAATTAAGTACGTAGGTAAAATAATGCTTTTGGATGAGGGAGAGAACGTTTGGGTTGGTGTTGAATTTGATGAGCCTGTGGGTAAAAATAACGGCCTGATTCTGGGTAAGAAGATCTTCGAGTGCAGAGAGAATCACGGAAGTTTTGTCAAACCCAAACAAGTGGAAGTTGGAGATTTTCCAGAATTAGACCCCTTTGCCAGCGATGATGATGACGACGAAATCTAGTTTAGAAAGCTTTGTAATCCATAGTTCCTATAATAATGAATGATCATAAATTTCGAATCCGCTAGAACAAGTCGACGCTTAATTTTGAGTGTACCTACAACACCCTAAAAAGCAGTAACTAGCAAAATCAAGTGCCAACCACATTCTGTATCGATTCGAATCATCTCTACATATCAAGCTATATATGTATTGTTATAGTCTAGTGTATGCAAAGTCGGCTGAAAAAATTAGTCGTGTCCAAAATTTTGATCGGTCCAAGCGGTTTCTTCGCTACTAAAATCACGTCTAGAGGCAAAAGACATCTACAAATTTTTCCCTTCGTACACATATCAGCATACGACGAGCCATATAACACAAGATGTTTGAGTTTATTTTTGATTACGTAGAGGAAGATAAATTCTACAAATATTTCCGGTTGTTGATTATCATGGGGCTCTACTTGGTTTGCCGTAATATTTATACCGAATATGCCAAACAAAGTCAAATCAAGAGACAACTTGAACTTGACGAAACGGAGAAATTAGAAAAGCCAGCTAAGGAAGAACGTGAAAAAATCGAAAGAGAAGAAGCTTTGACAAATGATGCTGCTACGTTCGGTTGGGGTAAGAAGACAAGAAAGAACGTCAAGCTCCAGGAAAGCATATTAGAACAGGAGACGGAAGAATTGAGACAAAGAAATCAATCGGCTTACGATGCCGCGGAAGATCACGATATCGAGGACCTTTTGGAGGATTAGGGGTTACCGGAGGATTGTATCGAGACTCGGTTTCACAGATACGAGCGGTGTGTTTGATGTATAATTAACCAAAATGAGCTCCTCAAAACATCACATATTGGAGTTATCGACCCAATAACACCCACCAATATATATCGTAATCTTCATCGTTTTTAGATTATTGTATAATATAATTGAATAATATATTACTAGCTGTATTCTTGTAGTCGTGCACGTGACTTTGTGATGAGCTCTGCGAGTAGGTTGAAAAATTTAGGTAGATTTTGACTACGGTAACAGAAGATAAAAGAGTCTATATTTTATATTCAGCTCATAAACAAATATAGAAAACTAAACATGACAGGTGATCTGTTTTTATCTGATCCTTCTAAGAAGAGAAGGCGTTCAGGAAAGGCCACCAGTACGACAGATAAGTCGAAGAGATCAAGTCGAACAAGCACACCGGCAGCATCCAGAGATCACGATGAAGAGATTTCTGGAGGTAGTGATTCGGACGACGAACAGGGAAATGTTTCTGTTGGTTCAGGAGATGAAGAATTGGACAGGGACAACGAGGAGGTTGAATCAGATGAAGAGTTTGCTGACGAAAATGCAGCAGATAAGAGAAGAAGGTTAGCTAAACAATATTTGGATAACTTGAAAAGTTCCACGGAGTTGGGAGGCGAATTTAATGACTTTGATGCAAAGGATTTGGATGACGATATATTAACTAGGCGTTTACAAGTAGACGTGGCCGAAAACAAGGGTTATGTGTATAAGTTCATCGGAGAAAAAGTTTCGTCGCAGATTGACGATATTAAAACTGTCATTACAAGAATTGGATCTAAAAACTTGACAAGTCTATCTGTTAGATATCCTTACTTGTATACCGTGTCTAAGGATATCGAAATAATCAAATGGGATATCTCCTCAGAAAAAAAGAAGCCACAAAGAATAAAGCATACCAAAGGCGGATCGAAATATTTCAAATTATACAATAATCCAAGTCAAAATCACCACTGGGATTCTATAAATTGTGTTGCTGCATCGCCCGATGGCAAGTTCATTGTCACAGGAGGAAACGATTCACGTTTGATTATATGGTCCACTGAGAATCTTGCATGCTTGAAAGTATTAGAAACAAGATCTGCCGTTAACTCCGTAAGTTTCCGCCGTGGAACCGATCAATTGTATGCGGCGTGTGCTGATTTGAGAGTCAGGACCTATTCTATTAATCAATTCGCGCAATTGGAAGTGTTATACGGTCACCAAGATAATATATCTGATATTTCTGCATTAGCAAAAGAGACCTGTGTATCAGTTGGATCCAGAGATAAAACTGCTTTGTTCTGGAAGATCGCTGAGGAATCGAGATTAACTTTCCGCGGTGGTGATTCAACGGATAAACGAGGAAAGAAATCGCACAAGAAAAAGCAAAATAGAGAGGAAGAGCCATCTGACGACTTACCATTCCATGCAGAAGGCTCAATAGATGTAGTTTCGATGATTGATGAATCACATTTTGTTACTGGTTCCGATAATGGGAACATTGCATTATGGTCGTTAGCCAAGAAGAAAGCACTTTTCACTCAAAGATTAGCTCATGGGTTACAACCACAATATGCACCATCAAAAGCAAGTGCCGAGACATCTGTCGAAAAAGCATCTGAACAGATTCCTGAAAGACAGCCCTACTGGATTACTGCAATTCACTCTGTCCCATATAGTGATTTATTTGTTAGTGGTTCATTTGACGGCACTTTGCACGTATGGAAAATTTCACAAGAAGGGTTAAGATCATTCGAATTAATTGGCAAAATTCTAAACGTTAAAGGATGCGTCGTTAAAATAGACAGTGCAGAGATAGGTAACAATAAAGTAGTTATTCATGCCTTGGTAAGTAAAGAACATAAATTAGGGAGATGGTTAGAAAAGATTGAAGGTGGTAGAAATTCATTAGTAAGTTTTGCATTCGATATTTAAATAAAAAATATTTAATTGATTTAGGTAGGATATGTAGATCCATAGACTACAAGTATCTAGACATATAATTCCCAAAATAACCTTTATTAAACTATTATACAAATATCAACTGTAACCATTATCTTCAAAATGCAGCCTCATCATCTCCATCATCGGCAATATCATCGTCTCCATCATCGAAATATTTTTCGGCATTATAATCATCATCGTCATCCTCTTCAAAATCATCGTCCACTTCTTCTTCTATTTCTTCGTTTTCGTCATCCTTCACCATGTTATTTACATTATTAGAATTCAAATCTTCTGCCATGTCTTTGAGCTTGTCTAACATGGATTGCGCATCACCAGTATCTGACTCTTGTGCAGCATATTGCCTCAACCCACCATCTGCTTTGAACGTTGATAATGACAATAATTTCTTCTTCTGCTTATTCGATATACCCATCACAGAATACAATTCATCTGGAAAAAATTCCAATTGGTACGGGTGTTCCTCAATGGTTCTCCCTATCTTTTTAACCTTTTTATACTTGTCGGAGTACCTTTCGATTCCATCTGGAGCTGTAGTAATAGTAGTTTGTTCTTTGCTAGTATTCAATGTGGATCCAGTATAAAATGGTCCATCCAACATTAGTTTACAGAATGCTATGGATTGCTTTGCCGCTGATTCTTCATTTTCTGTTAGCAGTCCATTCACGGGTACCACTAATCGCGGCTTCTCGGTGGTTTGATCTGTGGATGATACGTCACTGTAATCTAGCCCAAACGGAAGCAAAACTTTACCAGAGTTTCTTGTTCTAAATGACATTATTCACTATTTATGCGCAATAATATACAACCTGAACCTATTTCGGTCTAGCTTTATGAATAAACGCCTATTTTGTGAAATGCCATCTCATAAAAAAGTGGAAGCGAATAAAAATGTCGCGATAGTTTATAAAGATTTATAAATATCGTACAGGAACATGAAAGGTAAACAACGACATTTCGAAGATCATAAACATGAAGAATACAGCCTACTTAATACTAGTCTATTTAAAGGTAATATTAGCGCTCGATAAGTAGTGCGAGATTGAGAATAAACAAGGAATACGATGTCAGATCCTGATATTTCAAATATTTCAGATATTCCGGGAGTTCCAGAGAGTGCTGATGGAACTCTTGTGATTATTGTTTGCCGTGCAAAACACTTACCAAATAGAAGGAAATTAGATAAACAGTCCCCATATGTTACCTTAAGAATAGGTACGACCGCTAAGAAGACACCGTCGCACTTCAGGGCTGGACAAACCCCTGAATGGACACACGAAATCAGGTTTGAATTGACTAAAGATAGGAAACCAATCATGAAGTTGGACGTATTGGACGAAACAAAAAATGATCCTACTCCGATTGGAACTATAGACATAGATTGTTCTATGATATTCGCCAACTCTGACAACGAGAAAGATGGGAAATATATATTCGATAAATGGCATGACTTGACATTGAACGGAAGACGAGCTGGAATGATTTACTTAGAAATGACATTTTACCCTAGTGCGCCGATTTTACCACCAAAGCTTGCAGATCCAATATACGGAGACCATTCGATGGATACATATCATCATTCTCCGAGTCCAAATAAAAGCCTACCTCCCCCACCACCAAAACATCCATCGCAATCTCACCTTCGCACAGCAGCAGACGATGTTTTTGTTAATTCCGATTCTGAAAAAGGGCTGAAAAGGTTATCTTTTTTTAAAAATTCAGAAGGTCTGTTGGGTGGTCATTTCTCTAATTCTAATGAATCCGGAAGTGATGATGTTTTTGACTCAACAAATGAACCAAATGGCAGCCTCCCCAGAAAGTATAAATTGAAAATAATGAATAGATTCAAAAAATTTCAAGCTAAGGAACCTATAGTGAATCTATGGCAAAATGGAAATGGTTTGGAAAGCCCTGAAAGAGAGACGTCTCCTATTAGCGAGTACCGAATTGAAGAATTTAATGAACACGCAAATGATAGTAAACGAGACTATTATAAGTTATCGGAAATACCCGATAAGTTCAAAGAATCAGATGATGAAGATTTTGAATTAAGACCACCAATACCACCAATACCACCTCCTCATTTAGTAAACCAACAACAAGGGTCAGACATTTTACCACCAACCCCACCTAATTTTAAGAAACAACAGAGTAAATCGCCAACTAGGAAACCTCCACAGGATTTGAATAATGTGAAGCCCGTGTCCAATACATCGATTCCATTTTCTGCGGACACAATAGGGATTGATGACGGAGATAATCGCGATAGTGTACTACCTACAAAGGTTTATATGCTAGACAAGCAGATCAAGTCCTTAACTTTCACTGGAAGAGAAGATGACTTGCAAAAGCATGAAACAAATCCAGATGAAATAGATCCTAAATATTATGCACCGACACCCAATGAGCATTTAGCACGTACGAATCAACCACGTTTTTCAGCGAGCGATAGTAAGCAAACTGGGTATTTGGGAGACGGAAAATGGAATAGAGATCCAAAATTTTCACCATCTGTGTTTGACAGAATACCAGTAGTGGGTGATGAGAACTCTGGATTTGTGAATAAGCCACATGTCCCACCAAAGATACCGAAGGGCTTAACTGAGCAAGAATATTACGTATTGGAAAAAGAGAAGTACCTTAAAGACATTAATGGCAGAAGGCTATAGCAGAAGTTGACAATCACATGTTTACATTGAACTGTTAATTAGGAAATTATTTATAGTGAAGTAATAATACATATGATACATAAAGTGAATAATCGTAAGTCATACAGATTGTTAATTCAAGTAATTCAAGTAATTCGAAAACGAGATAGGACGACTCGCACCTAAGAGTCGAGCGAAGAAAGCAAAATATAATTCAGATGGAATTCGATGTTGGAAAGCTTAGTAAAAAAACGCAGAATACAAAAGCGAATTTAGATTAAACGTTATTAAGATTTAATAATTATCAAAGTTGTAATTGCTGACATTTACTCATTATAAGAGAGCAGCTGCAACAACACCAACAAGTCCCAAAGCAACACCCTTGCCGACATCACCGAAGTTATTGGCAGCACCCGCTTGGGAGGAAGAACTTGATGAACCAGCACTGGATGAGGAATGAGCATAGGACTTGTGAGAAGATGGGGAAGAGGAATGTTTCTTACCACCAGTGGTGTGATTTTTCCTGTGATGGCCACCGATAACGGTAGCGTTGTAACCAGTATTACCAACTACAGAACTAGAGGTTGCTGGTGGGGCAGATGTTGTTTGGTTAGCAAACGAAGGAGGTCTAACATCAGCAGCGACAGCGTTACCTTTCATGTTGACTTTTGCGGTAGGAGTTGGGTCTGTCGAGGTCAACTTCGCAGCAGCAGCAGCACTAGCAGATGAAACTGAAACAGCAGAAGCTTTAGATGCAACGGAAGCCTTGGAAGCCTTGGAAGCAGCAGAAACTTCAGAAGCTTCAGAAACAGAGGCAACAGAAGCCTTTGAGGCAACAGAAGCCTTGGAAGCAGCAGAAACTTCAGAAGCTTCAGAAACAGAGGCAACAGAAGCCTTTGACGCAACAGAAGCCTTGTAAGCTACAGAAACTTCAGAAGCTTCAGAAACAGAGGCAACAGAAGCCTTGGAAGCCTTCGAAGCAGCGGAAGCCTTGGAAGTAACAAAAGCTGCACTGGCCGACGAAACAGATGCTACACTGGCAACGGAAGCATCAGAAGCAGCAGACATAGATGATGATTCTTCTGGGGAATATAATGTTTTGGTGATAGTAAAGGTCAGCTTCACAGTGGTGGTGGTTTCGGCAGTTCCAACGCCAGCAGTGGCCAATAACGCCAATGGTAAAATATATCCAACTAACATGACTTGTGTAACGAGCGACAACGGTAGGTCTAAGGAGTGACTAAGGTGAGTTTAAAAGAACGATAACCTGAAGGATAACTTTTTGTCAAAACAAAATTTGTTTCGTTTTAGATTGTAGCTTCCACAGCAGTGGATATATGGGTCTATAAATCTTTTCACGTAATTTTGTAGTTTATGATCATTGGCCTATCGTATGCTGTTTTAATCAAAACAACATTACGAATTGGTTCGGCAAGAGGAAATCGTATTTCCTATTTAAGCCGGAGACATATTTTACGGCGTAGCCGTTTAATTCGAACAATGCGATGTTCCAAATCGTAGAGTCCTCGGTGTATGACAATGCACGATTTCAGATTTTTACATCTTTCTCGTTGGTGGAGTACTATGCCATCTGATACCATTAGGTTCATTCGATATTCGTAGGAAGCGTTTGCTCCAAATGCTTTTAGCTTTACTGGTGCATATTAAATAAGATATAAGATTTTGCCAATAAACATGAACAGAAAATTAAACTTCTGCTAAACGCTACAAGAAAAGTCATCTGAATGCGGAAAACAGAACAATTACACAAAAACACACGATTTTTTGTGAGATTTTCTGATGGACAGGTTTGTGTAACTACTATTGAGAGGTCGTGTGCGACAATAAAAAACCGATCAAAGTCATAGTGAAAAATTAATGGTACACACAAGTTGTGGCCAGTACTAGTGGAGCAGAGCAAAATGTTTAGAAACACCATTCGTCGTTACTCGATCAAGAACATACCGTTTGAGGCACAGCCTAAGAATAAATATAATGCACAAAGATCCGCATTCAATTTGAAGCCGGTGCCAACGCAAGGATTGGTGTACAATCCGCCAGCATCTATACCAATAGCCAGAAACACGCCTAAAGCATTTTTACCACCCAACGATCCAAGGTTACGCAAACTCGAGGAGAAGTACACGACTGTCAAACCTGACGTGTTGGAAGACATGCCAGTTATATACGGTATAGCGAAGGAAAAAGACTACAGCATGACAGCCGAAGTGGCCAGAGAAATTTTGAAATTGAGAACAGAAAACCCTAACAAGTGGACCATATCCAAGTTAGCCAAAGAATTCAATGTATCGAGGCAATCGGTCAATGTGATCTCCATGAGCAATAAGGAAAGAAACGAAGAAGTGATAAGTCAACTCGATGACTTGAAGAAAAAATGGTCGAACAATAAGGTGATGAGCAGAAACGATAGAAGAAAGAGAGTGCAAATGTGGTTAAGAAACGAATATTAATGTATATAGCAGCGGGAACATGTATAGCTTCCAATAAACACCTTGTATTTATAATTTACACCTATAATACACTATATAATACATACGGAACGGAGATATCAACTCCTGTTTAGTTTTTTATCCTCTTTCTCGAACTCGTCAAACGCTAGATTTTCCAAATCTTCTAGGTTCAGCTGGATATTGATTTTGAAACCTATGGTGGACTCGATGATCTTTTGGATCTTATCGTGTAAGATCGATCTGTGGGAGTGGATTTCGTATAATAGTTCGTCATAGTCAATCTGGATGTTCTGGAACTTATTCTCCACTTCTATGAAGCCTTGGTTTGTATTGATTTTGATTGATCTTAATTCTCGTTCTAGTTTTTCAATTTGCATCGAATAGGTGGTTGTATCGTTAATCATTGTTTCATATATTTCGTCATAGGTTGATTTGTTCGCCGTCAATTTCGCTTCTAGAGTTTCGATTTCCTCTCGCCTCTCCATGAGCAATTCCGATATTAAATCTATCTGTTCCTGAAGCTTTATCTGCTCGTCTTGGTATTTATGAATGTTTGTGTTGATTATAGATTTGTAGTTCAATAATTGGATTTTCTCATCTTTCAAGTTTTTGTTTATTATTTCGTTAGGCTTAAGCATGTTGGGCGTTTCATTGATTATGGCATTATTTCTAAAGCTGATCTCAAAATTATAGTCGTGGTTATAATTTTTCAATTGGATCTTGTAAATCAAATTATTATATTGCTTCAAGAAGTTCTCTAGACTTTGATAATTCTTCTGTAAGTTGATTTCTTTATTACGATATACATCCTTCATATCTTCTAAGCTATTACTGATTAGATCAATTGATTTGGACAATTTATCTCTCTCATTATTCAAATTATCGATATCGTTTGGAGTTAATCCTTGTTTAGCTATCTGTACTTCGTAGTCTTTTTTCATAGATTCAATATTGCTCAATTCCTCGTCACAATTTTCGATCTCTTGGGTAATTTTGTTTATAATTTCCGACCACTTCAACTTTCTAGCTTCCATCGTTTCGATATATGCTTTGAACTTTATAAGGTCATTCTCTAGGGCCTTCGATTTCTTTTCGGAATTTTCCAAGATGTCGAGTTGGCCATTCAATTCATTAAACTGGTTCAACAACTCGGAATTCTCATTACTGAGGTTCTCTATATCCTGCATGATGTTGTAATTCAACTCATCAAATCTCGACTTCATTTCGTCGTAGTATTCCGAATAATCATCTCGTTCATCGATGAAGGCTCTGTATGACTGAGTGATATAGTTTATGAAGATTTTATCAAACTCGTCATCGGGACTAATCAAATCTATCTTTGAACTCAAGTTCAACACTGACAAATTAAGCTTGACGAGCCAATACAACATGCCCAAGAAATTGGGCCAGTTCTGACCACCCACGGCACTGATCTGCGATCGGTTGATTCCGTCCAAATACGGATAATTCAATATCTTCAACAACAAAAACACCTCGGTTTCGATCGATTTCGTGAACCTGTAGTACGGATCAATCTTGTTGTACAAGAACTGGAAGATCACCACGAAGTCTTTCTGTGTCGGCTGCTTCAATGTCTTGAACGTGAGTGGGTGGTTCATTTCGAGCTCGAACTTGTTCGCCAATAAAAAGTCATATATTTCCTGCTGAATCAATGCCTGGTAATTCTTATCCCTGAGCGGTCGTTGGTCCTGGTTGAACGGCGTCTGTTGTGCCTGCTGTGATTGGGACGACATCTGCGACGACAGCACCGGTGCCTGAAGGTGCGAGCTCTGTCTCCGCCTGTTTATGGACGCCGGCGTCGACAATAATGACCTTCGTTTGCCTGTGTTCCCTATTGAGAAACTACTACTGTCGATAATATTCGAGTTCCTGCCACTGGCACCTCCAGACGTCCCATTAAGGTTTAAGTTCCCGAGTAACGACGTCCGTGCCGCACTGGCCATCGATAATCGCTTCCCATTATTCTTCCTCAACACCGAGGATGCCTGTGGTATATTATTCATGGGGTAATCAACATTCATCAATAGTGGTTCTATACGCTTTGTTTATCTTTATCTGTTTATTTACCGAGTACTCTAATACTCTCATTAAATTTCGGCGTGCGCCTACCGCTCTTCCCGCCAGACCGCTCCGTTAAGTGCCTCTATTCCGTCTACGTGGTCTCCGGACTTCGATTTGATGAATAGAACCGTGTGATCGTCTTCTGTCTGCCATTGCATGTGTCACCGTCCCTTTTGTTAGAGTCAATTGGGTATAGCGTCTGTTGTTTGACAGAAATTACGATTTTTCGTACCAGTCAAAGGCCACTTTTGTGGTCTGGAACCCAAAACAGACCAAAAAGTTTTTTTTAAACTTTGTAAAGGAGGGGACGTGTTTGTGTAACTGTATTCCATCCGATTTAACCTGTAAATGTTCCAACCTGTAAACAAAAAAAAAGTTACACAAAGTTCTTGTGGGTCCTGCGAGGTCATAATCTCATCCCAAAATACTCCAAAACAGAAGTAACTTCCTCCAGAACCATAATAAACACCAAACACTTATACAACGCTATAATCAAACGGTCGCATATATTTCGAGGTATTTAAATAATTTGTTCCAATTATTAGCTCCCATCAAAAAGTGGAGTTCGAATAAAAGACGCAGCGAGTCCCTTGACATTTCTCATTGATACAACCCTTCAAAGTGAAGATTGGTAAATAAAAGACCCACGACATTAACTGCGGTATAGTTATTTCTTGCGTGTATTATTCATACATATTTGATATAAGTGCCCGAGTGGATAGATATCTATAGAATCTGAGTGCAGTATGAGTGGTGAAAAGCCTACGACGCCTATGTCGTCGCCCAAAATCCCCAAGACCATCAAGCTAGCGTCGCCATCTACCCCGCCGTCGCGGCACAAGCACAAGCGAGTATCGGCGAGCTTCTTGAAGACGCCAGAGCAGTCCTCGGATACGTTGGCGTTCTCGCCATTGTGCAAGAGGACCAGCTCGGGCAACTACAAGTCTCCCGACTACATGTTGAATACACATGTGGCTCCGTCACCATACTCTTCCTTGAAGACTCCGAGGCATACGGGATATGATTCGGACGACAGCAATGAAAGAATAAAGTTCCAAAAGACGCCCCAGTATTTATCACCCGGAAAGAAGTTGTTCAACGAGGACGCAACCAACAAGGAAGGATTTTCCGAGATAAGCCTACAGTTGAAGAGTAAGTTGAGTTCGGCTGCGGACAAATTACACCAGCAACAACAACAAAGACAACATGAGAAGACTCCTGGCAAGATCGACTTTAACGAGCTTTCGTTTTCGTCCACGACATCCCCTACAAAGAAACAAAAGTCGACCGTGGACAAGCTGTGGACTACCTCTGATTCAGTTCAAACCGCCAACCTAAACTTACAAACATTACAACAATCGCCCGTACCCACAAGTTCACCGTCGTTCCTGCAAACCTCGCAATTTCAACAATCGACAAGAGGCTTGAAACAATCACCTGTTTTGGAAAACGATCCCCATGATCACACTATTCACATGCCATCTATCGGGAACGAAGAATCGAGTGCGCATAATGCGTTAATGGCAGCATTAACGAGACAGAGAAGAAAATCAAGAACGTCGTTTTCTTCGTCGCAGCGTCGTCCATCAGCTAATTTGGGACTATACGAGTCACATCCTTCCAACTTGGCTCAACCCTTACAGGCTTCGGGTTCGTTGCAGCATATCGCATCGCATAGTCAACCGCCACATAATTCACAGCAGCAACCTTTAAAATTACCGCCAATCAATTCCACCAATTCTAAGGACTCGGGTAAGCCTGTAAACGAACAGGATGCAGTGTTATCTTTAATGTCATTGTCGTCTCCCCAATCAATAAAGTTCTCGCATAGCAGAACCCATAGTTTGAGTAACAACTCTCCCGGTTCGTCTAGATCATCGCCCGTAGCGGTTAACAGTCCTATTCATCAAGCTGCAAATACAAAATTACCACCTATAAGTGGCTTGATCAATCCAACAAACTCTCACGATGCTAAGAATAATTACGATAATGACGAAACCGACGTGGAAGATGATGCCACAGATGATGACATAGATAATAGAATAAATAATAATGTATAATTACCCTATTTGTTTTATTTATTCAAGATTCACGACTTTACTTCGCCAATTGTAGTACGATATTTTCATTAGCGAAGAATAGTGCAAGTAATTATAAAGGTCATATATAAGCTTTTTACTTTTTATCTTATTCTCCGCGCAGGACATTTCGCAGCAATTAATTCGGTTTATCGTCTATTCGCTTAACCCCTTAATCAAATCCGATTCAATCATAGTGGGAAATACTAGACTACAACCCTGGTCTGAGCCATGTTATTGTGCCGTATTTTATATGCGGTTTATATCATTGTCAACACTTTACTTGACGAGGCGTACCTTCAATCTGTGCTTTATTGGCAGTTCTAACCTGGAAGTATAAGGTATTTCCATAATATTTTGGACCCTTAATTTTCAATAGACATGCTATTCTTCTGCTATTATGAAGTTGTAATCGGATTATTAATTTTTCAGTTCAGGTTTTGCTGGTTTTCCACCGTTTTTACTTAATGCAGATCAGAAGTAATACATAGTAATCACTATTGTTTCATATTTTCATGCATGTCCTATATTGAAAATGTAACATGAAAGTATATCTTCGTGAAATAATAGTAAGGCTCCCACGGAAGGTGGGTAGATACATTATGTACAGTATTACCCCACGCTTGATACAGATATAAGGAGAGTACCATTGCACTATTGATCAATTGTGCATCTAGAAGTCAAACAATCAACACAATGTCATCTGCTTCTCAAGCTTCTTATAAAACGTTATTGGATTGGAGTTACAAACAGTCCAACAAGGAATCGACCAATTGGCAACCATGTCTGACTAAAACCAACGGTAATCAAATACACACGGATCTATTAGCGAATGGTGAAATTCCTGATCCTTTCATCGATACCAACGAACGGGATCTACAATGGATAGGAGAAAAAGATTGGGAATACAAAACCAATTTCAAGGCTGGAAAGGGCAAGAAAAATGAATTGATATTTGAGGGACTTGACACCTTTGCTACTGTCTACCTTAATGATAAACAGGTGTTGACCACCGACAACATGTTCAGAACGTACACGCTCGATATAACTGATTCTGCTCAAGGACTGAACGAATTAAGAATTATCTTCAAGAGTGCGTTGAAGCAATCTAGGGCATTAGAAGAGAAACATGGGAAGTTAACGTGTTTCAACGGGGAGAGCTCGAGAGTATACGCTAGGAAGGCACAATACCACTATGGATGGGACTGGGGTCCAATGTTTCTTACATGTGGTCCATGGAAACCTGTTAAGCTTGTCTCTTACCCGATCGCTAAGATCAATGATTTCTATGTAAAGCCAACGGTCGATGAGAGATTACAGGCAGAATTGAGCTTTGAGGTTGAGATTGAATCGATTTCCGGAGAAACTCAATTGATGATTGATATCACCTCACCAGAGGGAAAGCTTATTGGGACTCTTCAAAAATCTGTCATTGAGTCGAAGACATACACGTTTGATCTGTTTAAATTAGAGAAGCCTAACTTATGGTTCCCAAAAGGTTACGGAAAACAATCCTTATACAAGTTTGTTGCAAGATTGCAACAATCGAACCAAATAGTGGATATGGTGAAGTCCGAAGTTGGTGTAAGAAGAGCCAAGTTGGTTGAAGAACCTGTAAAAAACCAAGAGGGTTCTTCGTTCTATTTTGAGATCAACAATATTCCAATATTCTGTAATGGGTCAAATTGGATCCCGGCACATTCGTTTTCTTGTTCGTTAACTGACGATGACTATATTGACTTGATCAGATTAGCCGATGAAGGTAACCAGAATATGATCAGAGTTTGGGGTGGTGGGTTCTACGAGAATGACGTCCTTTATAAACAATGTGACAAGTTGGGGATATTAGTTTGGCAAGACTTTATGTTTGGATGTGCCCTCTACCCGGGATACAAAGAATTCATTGATAATGTAACACATGAAGTTGTGGATCAATTGAAACGGTTAAGAAATTACTGTTCCATCGTTTTCTACGTAGGAAACAACGAAGATTACCAGGTTGCTGAGGATTTATACAAAACAAATACCTTCACCGATAAAGAGCTTCCAGCGAAGAAAATATACGAACACATCTTGCCAGAAAAAGTCTCCAAGTTGACCAGTGGTGTTGGTTATCAATTTGGATCTCCAATTAGCCCCGGTCAAGATAAACCAACAACCGACACCACGGAAGGTGATATACATCAATGGAATGTGTGGCACGGAACGCAAGAAAAGTACCAAGATTGGGGTAAATTAATTGGGAGGTTTGTTTCTGAATTTGGTATGTTGGCCCTCCCAGATATAAGAACGCTAAGTGCCTGTATCACCAACAAGAAACAACTCTATCCTCAACTGGAAGCTATGGACCACCACAACAAATCCGTTGGTTTCGAACGAAGATTGGCGTTGTACGTGATGGAAAATTTCAGGGTCACATCAATGGCTTTGCCAGACTGGATTTATATCACGCAGTTAATGCAGCTGGACTGTCTTGCGTATGCCTACAGAAATTGGAAACGTGAATGGGGCACCACCAACGAACGGAAGTGTGGTGGTGCCTTAGTCTGGCAGACCAACGACTGCTGGCCCGTGACCAGCTGGGCCATCATAGACTTCTACCACAGACCTAAGTTGGCGTACTACGCTATAAAGAGAGAGTCTCAGCCGATAGTGCTAGGAATCTACAGAACCGAAACCAGATTGAGACAGCCAGGCGAACCCGACCTCGAAAAACAAACGCCGCTTCACGACTACGCCCCCAGAGAGTACACCATCGACGTCTGGGGTGTCAATTCGACGTTGCACGAGGTTTCGGGGACCTTGGAACTCGAAGTCTACCACTGCGAAACCGGCGAGATTGTGTCAAAACTGCCCCAGTCCAAGATCACCCTTCGCGCGAACCAGACAACCGATGTGTTCTCCAACATCAAGGTCAGCTCGAATAAGGTGGTGGTGCACGCCAAGTTGGTCGACGCCAACGGGCATTTGGTGGCCACCACAAGCGACTGGCCCCAGCCTCTCAAGTATGTCGTGTGGCCCGCCAACACGAACGTCGACGTATCCATTCCAGAAAACGGCGTCTTGAAATTATCCACCAACAACCCGGTCAAGGGCATCGCACTCACCATCGACGGTGACTTTTACCTACATGACAATTCCATCGATTTATTGCCCAATAACGACCACTACATTAAGGTTGACAATTTACGAGTGGATGATGTTACTAAGATTTCATTAGAGTACCTAAAGTAGACGCTCGGACGTTGGGAATCCTTCCACACTAGTTTCACCTCTCGTATAGTAATGCAAATTGCAGCCAATTGTCACGTAGGCAGCGTAAGCAAATGGCTCGGTAACCGGCAAATCCATTCCCCGTTATCGGTGGGATTTCCCCGGGACTTACCCGAAGCATAATTCATCATCGTTAAATGGGACAGTTTTGAAATTTCTAGTAAAAATGAATCTTACTCTTAGCAAATACTTCCTTAAGTGAGAATTGATACTGCCACTAGTCATAATTGTCATCACGCAATTTCTTTTTTTTAGTTTTAGATTACTCTCAGAATATAAGTTATATTACAAATCAATAGAAAACTTTTTATATTTCAATACATATAGGTTCAAGAATCCGGTCTAATTCCAAGAAAGAGCAGTAGAAACGAAGATAAGATGAGTAAAATATTATTATTGTTACATCCAACGGCTGTTACAGATGAACAATTAGTGACTAAGGTCAAGAGTGAGATAACCAATAAGAATAATAATGCTGAAGTCGTACAACACATAATAGACAGGGTTGCGAATAAAATAGTCGAATTAGACGAAAAGGCGTTCAGCGAAGTTGTGTACGTCAATCCAAACGAAGGAGAGTTCAACAGACAATTGCCAGTGCTGACGATCACGATAATATACGACAGTTTGGCGGAGGATGGGGTGCTCAGAGGAGACTTGCCCACCAACCAGAATTTGGATGCAATAATGTCAGGATTCACGGTGAACGACCGTGGCGAGTGGATGAAGCCAAGGACAGTGGGAGAGATGGTATCGATTCCTTTGAAGAAGAAGAGCGAGGCCAACGGCACGTCGAGTAAGCAAAAGTTACCGGCATTCAAGAAGCTTGCCACGGCACAAGGAACGGTGGGATTGACCGACACGTCTGCGTCAAACACGGACGAGGATAACGACGAGACAAACTCGAAGCGCAAATTGCAGGAGACCAAGCTTGCGTACTTCTCGGAGTCGGACGACGATGACGACGACGACGAGAATGACCAGACGATCGACGAAAACGACCTTGTTTCCGAGGTGCGTACGTCCAACTTGGTGGTGCCCAAGAAATGTGAGTTGCCAAACGGCAAGAAGAGAAGAAAGGCGTGCAAGGACTGTACGTGCGGGTTGAAAGACGCGGAGGAGAAGGAGACGCTGGAGAAGCTGACGTTACAAAACTCGATACTCAGCAAGATGGCGACGCTGGCCAACACGGAGGCAATGATGATCGAAGAGAAGATGAAGAACTCTGTGAAGTTCGACGATGACGAGTTGGCGGAAATCGACTTCACGGTGGAGGGCAAGAAGGGCGGATGTAGTTCGTGTTCTTTGGGGGACGCATTCCGGTGCGATGGCTGCCCATACTTGGGATTGCCTCCGTTCAAGCCGGGTGAGGTTGTTTCGATCGATAACTTCGGAGAGGATATTTAGTGTTGCATCGGTACTACATACGTACTAATAAATATGGTAGGATAGTAATAAAACTGGGATACGACTGGTCTGTAGACGGCTATGATGGGGTTGCTGGGCTTTATCAAGTTGAAAAACACACGAGTCTGACTTTCAGCTAAGAGCATGACTAATAAACGAGCGAGGATTCTACACGTTTGATTGAATCTTATATAGCTAACGGCACGCGTCGCAGAATTTGCTAATTACAGACAAATACTTAGGGCTACATGAAGATCAAACTCTGATTATTACTAACTAATGGTAGTCGGATACACATGTCTCGTTGGGCACAATACGTCATGATGTGTTCTGCAGCCTACGCCTATTTTCGAAGCAACATCGACCCACTATTCGGTTACATGAATTCGCCGGATCTGTTCGCCGAGCAGCCGCATTCCCGTATCATGCAATAACGTGCGATTCGATTGTCTGTTGAGTCTGCTAGTGTTACATGTCGTGATTGTGCTTTGTAGAACCTCAAGGTATCACGTCGCGCACACTGGAGTCGCACCCGCGCCTTTCTCCTAAAATGCCCCCCTCCAAGCCTCGCGAATCTCCGGTCTTCGCTCCTCTCGATATACATATAGCCCGGGGCGTCCTCCACTCCGTAACGCCCTCTACCTTCGTCGGCGTTGATGCGTACCACCTACATCTCAGCTCATTTCCATCATAATATACGTTGCATCCATCCGTTGCGCCCACGTAAGAGCCCATCTTATTTACGTCCTACATCTGTTCGGCACACCAATGCACGCCTCGATACTTTGTCTCTACCCTGGCGCCGGCCTCATTCGCCCTTCCGTCCACCAGTGTCCCCAGAGTCCAACTACCGACCTCACTTCCCTCATCGCCCCCGACGCTTCTGGCACTTGCGTCGTGGCATTCCATCTACAGCAACCTCCTCCAGCACTTGACACCCTTAGTGCATCCCCCTATTATGACCGGGTTCGGTTTTTGGGGCGACCGGTTATACCCCCACAGAGAACGGGTAAATTGTTTGAGCCCGGTGAATCTGTATGCATCCTACCGCTGTACATATGGCATAATTGTCGACACTTGCAGGATGTCTTTTGTGGGCAATTTGCGCTTATCTTCGCATATATAGATGACGACATCGCGACATGCAACTGTCATGGCAGTGTCTAATTGGCTGTCTATCAACATTCCGACGACACCTCGACTTTTTTGTTTCCGCTTATGTAAACCATGTTGCGCATGCTTGTACCGATATTCTCAGCATAGGATACCCGCCTCATATATGGTCATTAGCCGGAGAGTCCAAAATACCCCTAAGGCTTAAAGGTATAAGGCTAAAGGGGAATTCAGTAGCGTTAGGACACGCCAACTTGTTAAATAGGTAGCGTGGGGTCTCGAAACCAGTGGTCGCGTTCCCCAGCAGTGCGCGCTTTGCGAATGTCATGTCATGGCACGGGCACCGAGGACCAGACGAGGATTTCAAGAGCGTGGTGGGCGGAGCAGGTGTCACTGGCCACACTGGCCATGGAGCGGTGGAAGATGCGCCGCAGTTGCTTACTTTAGGCGGTGAGATTCGCAGGTGGGGCCCATATTGATGGAACCTGCTCTCGAAGGGTGCGAGGACAAGGGCGTCGGTGCGACAAAAAATTGATCACTTGGCGAGATTAGATCTGTAGATCGGTAGGGTGCCTAAGATTGGGTAGTATGGGTGGGCTGGTATTAACCTGGGTCAGAAAGATACTATAGGCACCGCTGTATTACGTGCGTTCAAATGTAGGATGTAGATTAATAAATAACTAAACAATAACTTTATAACTAGTAGACATCAGCCCCAATTAAATTCCAGACATAATTAAGGAAAACGTCGAAAACGTAGTCGGTGCAATTACGGTTGTTGATGCATGTTGCCAAACTCAATACCGTAGTTGGAGCCCATGGTAGTCGGCAAGGAGTTGAACCTGGTGGATTGCGGGTTCTGGTCGTAGTTTATTTGCATCTGCGATGCCCCAACCGGGTTCATGAACTCGGAGTTGGTCAGGTTGATGGAATGAGCTGCCTGGTGGCCTGGAATACCCGACAACGGAGACGCCTTTTCGTGCTGTAACTGCTGTTGTAGCTGTTGCTGGTTAAGCATGTTCATGTCGTTGTTAAACGCAAACTGTAAATTCTGTTGTGGGTAAGGGTTGGACTGGACGACGAATTGTGTCAATGGAACATTGACCATTTGCTGGCTGTTAGCATTGCCTGCGGCCATGTTCTGCGGTATTGGGGTCTGTAATCCGCTGGAGGTTTGGGTTTGGGGCTGTTGTTGCTGTTGTTGTTGTTGTTGCATTTGCATGTACTGTTGGTATTGATTCTGTTGCAACTGGTACATCTGCTGGTTGTGCAATTGCACTTGCTGTTGCTTCAACGTCTTCTGTCTGCAAGCCGGACATCCCTTGTTCTTGCCATTTCGTCTGGGTGTGTACTTGTAGCCGGGGTACTTCTTAGCGTGTGCTACCTTCTCTTCCTCCGCCAACTTGTTCCAGTGGTTCTTCTCCGTCACGGAAAGTGATCTCCACCGTCTTCCCAACTCCCTCGACACATCGGGGTTCGTTCTTATCACGCTTCCTTCTTCCAATACCAGCTGGTGGTTTTTTTGACGGAACAATATGAACGCGTTTCTGGGTCTAGGTATACGATTCGTGCTGGCCTTACATGTGCACTTCTCCGTCGACGGCGTCGCGGGCATCCCGTACTGGCTGCCAATATTGAGGTTCGACGCCGGCGTGGTGTTGGCGGACGATGGCTGTGACGTGCTTCCGTTCTGCGAAAAAACGTCCGGCGATGGCTGCGATTGGTACACAAACTTCTGGTCGGTGTTTCCTCCCATGTAGCCCCCCTGGTTGATAGGCATATTAACAAACGTTGGACTGATCTGCTCTCCACTCGACATCAAGGTCTGTCCCTGACCTTGGGCCTGTGCTTGTTGGTTCTGCTGTGCCTGTTGCTGGTTAATCGGCATTATCTGTGACAACGATGGCAACGTATGGCTCGCGTGCATATCCTCTACTGGTATATTATGGTTCGAATAGTAAACTGCGGTAGACATCTATCTAGTATCAAATTATCGTCAACGAATAAAATATTGAAAATGTTTCTGGGGCTTCACCTGTTTGCGAGAAACAAAAAATCAACAGAAACCGAAAAATTTAGAACAAATTGTAAATAATAAATTATAATGCTAAAATAATAGCGATACTCCTTCGATTATATATATTGTGATGTTCAAATCAAGCTATGTAATAAATCATTACTCTAAGCGACCTGTTTTCATAAGTCAGGTCGTGTTTTGATGAAAAAAATTTGCCCGTTTCGATGTGGCTGTATTACCCCCAGAAGGTACATCAGGGATCGGAACTTAAGCGTTTTGGTAAACAACTAAAAACAATGCATCAATCGGAAACACCCAACAAAGTTGGCATCGTATGCGCTATTATACTCTTAAGTAAATGCACGATGTAATACGCACTGGAAGTAAGGTACGGATTTTGCCCTGAAGCAGCAACCTTACCTGTAGAACGAAGCGACCCCCGAATGTAAGACCGGTATGAATTGCCTTTCAAAACTAGACCGACATCATACAACTATAGGCGACGGAGAGTTGGAGTTAGTCCATTAGACCGGGATGGCCGACCAAATGACTACGGAATGGAGAATGCAACCGGGGGTGTCAGACTTGGTACGGACGATTGCAGACGTCCATATCTTGCAAGCACTCACGAGGGTCTTGTAGGAGAATTGCAGAGATCGTGTCGCCGCACTAGCGGTAGAACAGTATAAGAGGGGTATTGTGACGCCAGCGACACTCTAGGTCGAATCAGTGTGCGTGGGCATTATTGCTATTATCAAAAGCAGCACAGTCATGCAAGTTTGAGATGTTATTTTTGTGAAAACACGGAATAGTGGTGGAAAAGGGTCTGCATTGGCTTAAATTTCGCCCTGGATTGTATTCGATCAGTAGTACCCGGACTGGGTATAATGCACCAGCTGTTAAAGGTGGCGTGCTGCACGACAGTTGTTCCAGGCCAACGTGGCAACACAGCACTGCTCGTTTGGACTGAAAAATATTGAGTCGCAACACAAATACGGGGCCGGGAGATTATTCTTTCATGAATATTATTTAGATTCGGTTATTGTGTTAAGAAGCTGGCACAATTGGCAACATAGGAGAGAAGATTTCCATCGCTGCACGATATGATTGTTCTGTGCGGTTAGCCCTATTACCGTTTCCTGTCACGAAAAACAAAACGACCCCGTTGTTAATTGGTTCAGGCTCTATGGTGTGGTCTCCCCACAAGATATCCTGGCGTTTCTTATTCACAGCCGTGTTAAGAGCGTCGACCGCAAATTTACCCTCGAATCACTACGTCGCTCTAAAACGGAGTACTACTTGCTCAAGATTCCCCGGGTGAAATATTTTATGGTAAAGTACACACACATCGCTTAGTATATGTAGATAAACTATTCGATCACCTATCCTGCACCGCATTATGCATATGAAAATTTCGTTTATCCGGTTCGTACATATTCCTCTTGTGAAGCATGACTTACTCCAGCGAAATTGGCCTTAGAAGGTAGTCAAATTCACTAGTGATGATATCTGGTACCCCGGGAGGGGGGTACGAGCGTCTTTCTGGCATGAACAGGAAATACATACTCCGGTCAGAGTGGTCAACGGCCGTGGCTTTGATGATCTGCAGATAACCTCCAGCGCATAGTCTATTACGTAATGCCTCAAGCACTGAGGATTATGTGTCTTCTGTATATAGGCGTGGTTCTTCACATGGCACATCATGAAACTTGCGGGATCTATTGTGAGATAGAATGATGTAGTACGTCACAAAGCTAGTCCTTGTTGAGGGAGGAAGGAATGGTTGTGGCATGCTTGTAATAAATTCGCTGATTAAGCGGCTGTATAGATACCTTGGTGGTATAGTGTGGTTGGGGGTGTCGACTAACCATTTCTTCCTCGGATATCAGCCTGGTTGTGCTTTGTTTTTGGATATGACAATTGCTGGATAGATCGTTAACGGGCATACCACACTTTTTAGAATAGCTTTATCTACGTGGAAGCATACTCGAATTTGATTCATAACCTTCGATTTAAGTTTCCGTGGAACATTTCTACGCGATTGTGCTGTGCGAGGTGCTGGATTTGTAACTCATCGCTTGTGCTAGATCATAATCAGTGCTTTTCAGATAGTACGCAATTTTTAATAAGCTTTGCAATTGCCTTCGATTTATGTGCCTACTTTGTTCTGATCTGTGTTTCAGAACAACCTTATTTTGCGTATACATAAAAGTTCTTGGAGATAGTTATTCCAATTAAGAAATAAGTACGTAGTATCAAATTTAAATGAGTAATGGCTGTTAGATTAAAATGTAAAGTAGATTGAGTGTGGAGTACATTTGCAAAAATTAGATAATTTTGGAAACTCGCAGTAACGTTAACACCCAGTGAAGAAGAACAGGTCTATTAGTTCCCTACGACTGATCTATATTCACCAATGGTCCATTAACGAAGCATCTATATCTACGCGGAGATTATGTTCATCGCACTCTCCCAACAGTTATTTAGAGGAATATGGTTCGTCTTTAATAAATACATAGTATTTGAATTTGATTAAATTAAGTTTTGTAAGTTGGTAGCGTTACCTTTGTTTTACGGCGTGTTGGCCATTCAAGCGTATTCAGAAAATTTATTTGAGCATACATTCCACTGCCATTAGAATCAAGGTTAACCTCTGTACAGAGTATGTCTATGAGGTTATATTGCAGTCAATCATTGGTTTATGCACGAAGTATCACAAATGTGCTCTTTTATTATTGTAAAAGCACTAACAGATAGAACACTAGAGGAACACACAAGTTCGTATAAGAGTGGCATAGTTTAATTCTGGGAAGCTGAACATTCGAAGTAATAATAAAAGAATTAAAAATCTGCATATAATACACATAAGCATTCCGAATACATTACAAGTGAACATATGAGTGGACCAGATTACCAATTGAACTATATTAACAACGAGGAATTCCCCTATCCTGTTACTATCAACAGAGAGGACTTTCAACAAGAGCTGAATTCAGATGATTTCCAAGTGGATGAATTTTTGTATCGGGACCATAGGTTCACGTCCTTAGATTCGTTGATCAAGGATTTGAGCCATTTATTGAACAACCTAAACAAGGAATTATTGGACCTCGTTAACAATGACTACACAGATTTCATAAAGCTCGGAAAATCCATCAACGGAGGGTTACAATTGATGCATAATATCCAGATTGACTTACAGAATTTCAATAGTAGTTTGTCGCTGGTGAAGAAAAACTTCCAACATTCCAATG
Source organism: Debaryomyces psychrophilus (assembly GCA_900186205.1). Classification (NCBI taxonomy): domain Eukaryota; kingdom Fungi; phylum Ascomycota; class Pichiomycetes; order Serinales; family Debaryomycetaceae; genus Debaryomyces; species Debaryomyces psychrophilus. Next base: position 209,782 of record FYBW01000005.1, on the reverse strand, counting down.
ATTTGGTGGCCAACTCATTAAAGAAGAAGCACGACTTAATTGAATTGAAAACTAAAATAAAGCTCTGTCTTCTTTTGAATGATCATGTAAATAATTTTGAAAACTTGCTTAACATTGACGATTTGAATACAGAAAATCACAAATTGGTGAAGAAATTGAAAAGCCTAACTGCATTGTACTTATCATTAAGTAAAATCTTTGCATCGGTAACGTCGAATGGCCGTGAGGATTCAGTGGCTTTTGTGAATAAGAATCTAAAGGTTAAAATAATGTCACTAAAATTCGAATTCAAGGGTTATTTGGACGAAATACTAACGAATTTTAAAGCAAAACGAATACATAATCAAGACGTAATACTTGAATTACTAAACATATACAAAATAACTGGACATGAAAGTGATTTTATATCCATTATGAATGCTAAACAAACCAGTGTATAGTCATAGGAGTATATAAACAATTGTACCACGATTTACGCGCAATAACACGATTTACTAGGTAAATGCCAGCACCAACCACGAGACGACAAATTAAGTTGACTGTAACATAATATGAAAATATATATTCAGCTCAGTTAGAACTAGTATTAGAGAATTATCAATCTAAACACTTTAAATATGGTATTGGAAGATTATTTCATTGGAAGACACAATTGGGAAAACGTTGATAAGAATACGTTACCAAACAAAATCCCAGAAGTCGACGAAGTCGGAGCCACTTCTGCACCATTATTATCAGCTTCCTATTTCATTGGTAATAAATGTAAACCTCATAATGATGATTTCATGATGTGTAAAGATGAAAACAATGGAGGTACCTTAGAATGTTTAAAAGAAGGTAGAAGAGTTACCAGATGTGCAATTTCAGTATTATCCGACATAAATAAATACTGCTTCGATGAATTCAAATTACACTACGAATGTTTGGAACAAGAAAACCATAGATTGGGCCACTGTAGAAACTCGGAATCAGTTTTAAACAAGTGTATTTTCCAAAATATGAAATTAGAAAAGAAAATTCCAGACGTTGAAAACCAAATCCACTTAAACCAAAACCCAATCTACCAAGGTACGTCTAAAGACAAGGCCAAGACCGCTGAATTTTTAAAAGCTAGAGAGGCTAATAATTAGATTACTACTCAATGAACTATATTACTTATAGAAGTTTTTCTACACTTCGAAAAAGGATGATAAATTTTATTATTCAATTTCCATAAGGAAGAAACGAGGAATTCTTCTTCTCCATGCCTTATTCTATTAGAAAAAGTCATAAACTTTCATGCATTTACCATATTAAGAATCAACGCAGTCAACTAATTAACTTATTTCAATGTCATTTTTTGATGGTCAGATCTTCTTGTTCTTATAGTATTTCTTATTATTACTATTAGTAAATTTTTTTATTCACATTGTTCAGCTGTTAAGTAATCTAATCCATCTCCTATTATTACATATTTACCTATCAATTAATAAAATATTGCTATATTCAAGTTGAATAACTAGCCTTCTTAAATAGATTTAGCTTATATAAGCAAACATTGAATTGATCTCACTGAAAAAATTCAACTCAAATAAAAATAAATACATCTCTAACTAATACACGTTATTAAATTGATCAATTGATACAATAAGACATGTTTGGATCAACATCTAATAATTCAGGTGGCGGGCTTTTTGGTTCAAATAACAGCGCTGGTGGCGGGTTTGGCAGTGCAAAACTGGCATCCACAGGGTTTGGTTCAGCAACAGGAGGAACGAACACTGGTTTTGGTGCCAATGCTTCTACTAATACCAATACCAGCGGAGGTGGATTATTTGGATCGAATAACAACCCAAATGCTCCAGGGTCTTCTACCAAAACTACCAATAGTGGCCTTTTTGGGTCAACCAATAATAACCCTACTGGAGGTACTAATTCTAATCAACCAACCAGTGGAGGATTATTTGACACACAGAATAATACCACTCAACCAGCATCTAGTGGTGGTGTATTTGGAGGTAATGTAAACACTTCAGCACCTAATGCCGGCGGAGGGTTATTTGGATCGTCACGCGATACTTCGAACACTGGAGGGGGGCTTTTTGGCTCCAACAATGCTAACAATAATACTGCTGCTAGTAACGCAGGTGCCACTGGTGGGTTGTTTGGAAACAAACCAGGAACGAGTGGTGGATTATTTGGAGCATCGAATAACACAACCAATGCAGGAGGTGGTCTCTTTGGTTCCAACAATACTAATAACAACACCAATACTAATGCCGGACGTGGAGGTCTTTTTGGTTCCAACTCTGCGAATACTCAACCAAATTCTAATACACAGCAACCAGGAGGGTTACTTGGACAAAGCAATACCAATAGTTCGCAACCTTCTGGTGGATTGTTTGGTCAAGATACCACGAATAACCAACAACCTTCATTCGGTTGGAGCAATCAAAACCAAACGTCAAACCAAATATCACAGCCATTATTTGGCACCACAAACAAACTCAATAATTCAAATCTTAGTAATCCCAATTCCACTTTAAACTCAAATAATAATGAAGCATCAAACTATAATAATTATACACCGGCCATAAATGATCAATTGATAAAAATAAAAGAACAATGGGACCCTAATTCTCCGAAGTGCTTGTTGAAGACTCACCTATACAGTAAATTGAATGATCAAGAAATTAATGTTCTTTTAAGTCAACAGAGACCGTCTAATGAATCACCCGAAGATTGGGATAATGCGATGTCGAATAGACCCAGCCCGAATCATTATCCAATGAAGGTTACGTCTTTCACGGATGTAGCACAAAGAATTGAAATTCAATTGGACCAAGTAGTAAAGTCAAGAATTCTTTTGAATGGAATCAATAAGAAGCAATCATCGTTGTCATCAAAGCATGATTTAGATAATACAACAAGAATACTAAAAGCAAAAGCAAAGCATGTTAAATTACTGAGAAGATTATTGAGGTTGGCTACTGTTTTAGCGATTTTGAAATTGAAGGGTTATCCTTTGTTGCCAGAGGAAGAGGAGCTCTCGAAGCAATTTGATCTATTGAATCAGAAATTAAACGATCCAAGTGGCTCATTAGGTAAATTAAACGACGTGTTTGCAAGATTGGCAATTTTGAAAGAACGCTCTGAAGATTTATCCTATCAATTTGACTCGTCATTAAATTCAATGAATAATGTTCACGAAACTAATGAAGAAACTCATATCGAGAAGGACATTATTGATGATGGTAAGAATAATGAAGAAATTATCAATAAGTTGTCCAAGCTACTCTTAAAGCAGCAAGTTGGTTTGAATCATTTGAATGATGTCTTAGAGAAAGATTTAGAATCAGTTAACAAATTGACATCTAATAGTTAATGGATTTTTATAACGCAGCATTGTTAATTTGTTATTTTTATTATGTACATTATATATCAAATACTAAGTATAATCTATATCATTCGTAAAACCCCTTGAATCCTTGGGCTAGTCTTTGTAATCTTAAATCTATTCCCTCCCCAGATCCTTCTGTCTCCATGTCTGAATCTAGATCCATTAAATTACCGTAGCTGATCGACTCACTCTGTTTTATATCCGCATCTAACTTCTGTCCTCGTATTAATTGATTTATATGCGGTATGGCGTGAGATATTAAAATACTATCGAATTTATGAAATTTTTGAAAATTATGTCTCATATGGCTTTTAAAGTCACTAATTACAGAATCACTCATGGAATGCTTATTATCATCATCAGACACAGGGATCGGTGAAATGTACGCAAATTGATTATTTATTATTGATGATGATATCGAATATCGATTGTCATATTTTAAACCATCTCTATTTAGACGGTATTTGTACGGGATTTCAATTTCGCCTCTCGTATAGTGTTCATCATTTTCAATAAAAGAATGTCGTGGTATCGCACATATTGAATGTATTGTATTTGATAATTTACGCTGAAGAGATAACAATTCAGCATTCGATTCCTTCACATTCTTATCGGTAGAATTGAATGGATTTAATTGTGACAATTGAGACGACGGATTAAATATTAAAGAAGCTTCATTACCATATGTATTGTGCCCAGTTTTACGTCTACTTATTTCAAAATATTCTAGCGATCCACCAAGTTTCTTGAAACTCTGATACAAATGTTGTACCTCTTCTGCGGTAGTTGGAGCCGGAGACATCTTTATTTTTACAAAGATATGATACTTGAAGTAAACTGATAGCCTATTATTTAAAGTCTTTGCATTCATTGTGTCTTGAGCATATTCTTTGAGATATTGTGTATCAAATTTGTACATTTTGTAGTTTTGATATCGCTCGCTAAATATCACGAAGATCATCTCAAATTATTTATCGTATATCTATGTACACTCATTAAGCAATGCTGCTGAACAATGATATAATATCTCAAATCACACGTACAGTATCATTACATTTAAATAAACCAATTAATGAAGGTTTTACGGATACACTTGTTAAATTTTATTTGAAAAATAACTCTTTATCAGCATTTCTCATATATACAAAGGCATTAGGATTTCCAGATGAAAATGACAATAGCATCGGAAGGGAGATATACGCGTTGATTAATGACAACATCAGTACCATAGAACGTTTGATGAAAGATAGAGCCGAAGATAATCAAATCACCATACCAAAAAGAACAAATAACACCTTAGAAAGAAAGAAAACAGATAAAACCAATAAGAAAGCAAAACTTACATTATCGTTTGATGATGAGGATGAGCAAGAAGAAGGGGTTAACCATTTGAAACAGGAATCAGACATTAATTTTAAGAAGGACAACTTTAAAAATATTAGCAAAATAAAAAGTAAGCATTTACTTCGGCGTGTTGATAGCTTCGATGAACATAATTTTTCGATCAATGATTTTAATTCGAATAAGGGTGACGAAAAGAATATAACAGAAACACCGAAGTTCAAGTTCAAAAAAATAAAGAAAGAAGATGCGTTGAGAATGAAACATGACGAAACACAATTGCCAGTGAAAGAGGACCCTGTTAACTCGTGTAATGACTCGATAACAAAACCTGAGATTTCAAGCGAACGTAAGCATAAAAACCTATCACTCAAAGAATTGGCAGAATTAGAAAAAAGACTGCAGTCGCAACAACAAAGAGAAGAACAAACCTTTGACATACTTTCAGACGATAATGATATAGAAAATGATCGAGAATGGTATACTATAGATGAATTAGATCGTACTGATTATGATAATATTGAAGACGAAATATTCGAAGTCTCAACGTCACGAAGTTCTCGACTCAAGAAAGCTAAAACTTTCAATAGGCGCGTATCTGAAGACACAGGCGGAGGGTTTGATGAAGTGACAGGAGAATATTATGACTTTGACCATAATCAGGACCAGACTGAGGATCTTTCGCGCATACCGATTACGTCCCATTATTTTATACCTCCATTCTTAAAAGATTCAAAAGAATATTTATCGTTACAAATTGGCCAAAATATGAACGATGCTAAAATCAGGAATACAGGACCCACAATCTCACCGATTAAAGATCCTGATTCAGAATTAGCTTCAATGGCTAGACAAGGAAGTATCGTTGTTAAGGAAAGAAAATCCAAGAGCGAGAAAAGTAAGCAAGCAAAGGAGAGGTCTAGTCTTAGTGGCACAGCATTAGGTAACGTGCTAGGTGTTGAGAATGACGACAAATCGATTGATGCCAATGAAAAACTACGCGAAAACAAATTCATAAATGATAGTCAAATAGAAACTCAGGACGAGAATATAACAATTCAAGAACAAAGACGTTCCTTACCTGCCTTTGCAGTTAAAAATGATCTATTACGAACGATAGCAGAAAACCAAGTGACCATTGTTATCGGAGAAACTGGTTCTGGTAAAACTACCCAATTAACCCAATATTTATACCAAGAAGGATTTGGCTCGAACCTAGAACGGCAGGATAAGAAACGAATGATTGGCTGTACTCAACCTCGTCGTGTGGCTGCAATGTCTGTGGCCAAAAGAGTTAGCGAAGAAATGAATTGCAAATTGGGAGAAGAGGTAGGGTTTGCAATTAGATTTGAGGATAAAACTAACCCATACAAGACGGTTATTAAATATATGACTGATGGTGTCCTATTGAGAGAAATATTAGTAGATCCTTATTTGGATAAATATTCGTGTATTATTATGGATGAGGCGCACGAAAGATCTTTGAATACCGACGTATTATTGGGATTATTTAAGACTCTTCTAACTAAAAGAAAAGATTTGAAACTAATTGTTACTAGTGCCACTATGAATGCTGATAGGTTCACAAAATATTTTGGAAACGCACCCCAATTCATTATTCCTGGGAGGACATTTCCAGTTGAAGTATTGTTTAGTAAAAGTGGATGTACGGATTATGTTGAAACAGCTGTTAAACAAGTCTTAACGATACATTTACAAAACAGTGCTAAATCTAAGACTAATGATGGTGATATTTTGGTTTTCATGACTGGTCAAGAAGATATCGAAGTTACATGCGAGTTACTTCAGGAGAAACTCGAAATGTTAGAGAACCCTCCACCGTTAGATATCTTCCCTATTTTCTCTACAATGCCAGCTGATTTACAAAAGAGAATATTCAATAAAACGAATTTCGAAAGAAGAAAGGTCGTTGTTGCCACTAATATTGCTGAGACTTCTTTAACAGTTGACGGAGTTAAATATGTGATTGATACTGGATTGGTCAAGTTGAAGGTTTATAATCCAAAATTAGGGATGGATATGTTGCAAGTGATACCAATTTCAATAGCAAACGCACAGCAACGTAGTGGTAGGGCTGGTAGAACTGGTCCTGGTGTCGCATATAGATTATACACCGAAAGATCTGCTGACGAGCAAATGTATCTACAACCAATTCCGGAAATACAAAGGACTAACCTAAGTAATGTGATGTTACAGTTAAAATCCCTAAAAATTGAGGATGTTCCAAACTTCCCGTTTTTAGATCCACCTCCAAAAGATTTACTCAGTTGTTCATTATACGACTTGTGGAGCATTGGTGCTATTGACAATATTGGTGAATTAACTGAATTAGGCCAATCAATGTCAAGGTTTCCAATGGAACCTACCTTGTCAAAGTTAATACTATTATCTTGCAAACTGGAGTTTCATTGCTCGGAAGAAATAATTATTATTGTAGCTATGCTATCTGTCCCTTCAGTTTTTTATAGACCAAAGGAAAGAGCAGTTGAAGCAGATGCAATTAGAGAGAAATTTTCAATTGCGGAATCAGATCATTTAACATTACTTAATGTTTACACCCAATGGAAAGCACATTCTGAAAAACTTCTGATGAATATGAAAAGATTATCGAACTGGTGTACAAAAAATTTCTTCCATAGTAAATCATTGTTAAGAGCAAGAGACATCACGAATCAGTTAATGCTTATAATGAAAAAAAATAGATTAACGCTAGTAAGCTCAAGGTCAGACGAGGACATTAGAAAATGCCTTTGTGCGGCATTCTATCAACAACTGGCTAAGCTTGTTAAAATTAACTTCGGTAATTCTGGTAACTCGGAATATACTCATTTACGACATAATTATATGAAAATGTATTTGCATCCAACATCTGCATTGAATGGAGGCACAAGTATGGCACCATCATATGTAGTTTACCATGAATTGATTTTGACCAATAGAGAATACATGAGCTGTGTTACTAGCGTTGACCCGCTATGGCTATTAGAATTTGGATATATTTTTTTTGAAGTATCACCAAAGGTTCAAACCAGATTAAGTGGCCATATCAATTTTAACCTCATTGACCCATCACAATTAGAAAAATCATTGGAGGAAGATGGAGTTAAATTTCAAATTAAATTACAAGATAAGATGCACAAGAAGAAGAAAGGTAATATTTCTACACAAAACATTAAGAGCAAATTTAACAAAAGAAGGGCACTTTAAAATATGTGCATATATTTAGGACGTATAATACACGATTCTATAAACATCTATGATTCAACTAAGTACAATATTATCGATCAATCTGATTTCGTCATTGCTATTTTCTTTTGGAACCCTAATTGCAGTAGAAACAATTGCACCCACACCTGGCTCAACATATTCTAAATCTTCTAAAGTCTCAGGGTGGCTTACAGCTAGATATTCCATTTTGTATTCAAAGTTAGCACTATCGAATACGGGCATGATATGATCCATTATTTTGGATGCCATGACCTTATTATTTTGTGAGTTTTTATTATAATACAATTCGCCTGTACGCAATGCCTCATATATAACTGCTGCTCTATGCTTTGATGGGTCTGATAAATATACATTTCTCGATGATAATGCTAACCCATATGGTTCTCTTGAAGTTGGCATAACCCTCACTTTAGTGTTGATTTGCAAGTCCTTTACTAAGTTTTTGACCACGACGTATTGTTGAGCATCTTTTTGACCGAAATAAATATGATCGGGAGTTACAACATTCAATAACTTTGTGACGATCGTGGCTACCCCACGGAAAAACTGTGGTCTTTGTGCTCCTTCCAATTGTTCTGAACAACCTAGGACGGAAACGAAAGCACCTTTTTGTTTGCTGACATCTAAGGTTATTCCAGATGGATACATTTCTGTGATTTTTGGAACAAACACAGCATCTACCTTTTTACCTCTGAAATTAGCCATTGTCTCCATATCAGTGTCGAGCGTTCTAGGATAGGCTTCAAGATCTTCATGTGGGGCAAACTGGGAAGGATTGACAAATATGGAAACTACTGTACGATCATTTTCCTTAAGCGATTGCGACACTAAAGAGCAGTGTCCAACATGTAAAGCACCCATAGTTGGGACAAACCCCACTGATTCCCTATTCAAAAGGCACAGAAGTCTCCACTGTCTTACTTGCTGCACAGTACGCAAAATTTGAATAGGACTGGATGATGTTAGAGTCATTATTATGCTAATATGGATTAATTTTGATAATCAAGAAAAAAAATTTACTTCACGATCGAAAAAAAGAAAATATCTCTGGGAATCTTCTTAAACAAGCACAAATTATAATTAAGTGTTAGTGTTTATTAGTAATATACCTTAATGATCTGGTCAATGATCTATGTCTATAATAATCAATAAAATTTACCGTTAACCAAGTTCCGATGATTTGGCTATAACTAACCTCGGTCTTTTTGTATTGCGGATTGCGGAGAATTTCATATAAATATCAGTTTGGACCCTATTTCGAAGTACTCTAGCAGGTAAACTAAAAACGACAAAATATGCCAGAATTATTCACACTTGAGAAGAAGATAGCAGATGCAGCATTCCCGAGGGCTCCAGGGAGCACAATATTGTCGACCGACAGGTTGAAAACTGTCTACAATAAGTACGAAACAACAAAAGGAGCAATAGCTAAAGATAAGATTAAGGTCAATTTAATATTTGCTCATGGTACAGGTATGAATAAGGCGGTTTGGCATTACCATATTAAGAAATTGTTTGAGCAATCTCAATCGGCGTCAACTTGGGTGTTGAACTCAGTCTTGTCAATTGATGCAGTTGGACACTGTGACTCCGCACTGCTTAACGAAGGTATGCTTGGCTGGGTTTATAAATGGGATGATGGTGGTAAGGATCTTATTGAAGTAATTAAACACGAACAAAGAACCACAAATGGGTTTGTTAACAATGCCGAGACCAAGAATATTTTAATTGGTCATTCCTTAGGTGGATTTATGTCAATTATGGCCGCTTTTTACGAACCTAGCATGTTCGATGTTGTCGTTCCAATAGAGGCTGTGATGTATATTAATATGAAGAGCGTTGGTCGTTTCTTAAATATGTTCTCCAAATTGTCCCAAATGCTCATTGACAAATTTGATAGTGAAGAAGAATATAATGAATATTTCACGAAATTTTCAATTTACCGAACCTTTGATCCAAGGGTATTGAAGGATTTCATGGAAGATGAGAAAGCTACATGTGTTGATCCAGAAACTAGAGAAACCAAGTTTATAACCAAATCGTCTACACCTAATCAAATGACTACCTATTATTCTGCAGGTATTTCAGTACCGTTCGGTATGGGCGTATTGCCTTATATAAAAGTCCCAGTTGTTCATGTTACTGGTACGAAAGCTAACTGGAATCCACCAGAAAGTATTCCATGGATCCGTGATACTATCCCAAAAGAATATTTATTAGATACTGTTGACATTCCTAATGGCCAGCACTTAATAAATGGTGAGAAACCAGATGAGGTTGTTAAAATTATCCAAGATACTATCTTGAAGAGAGTAGATACAGCAGTTCAAAATAGACCTAACGATCCGGAAGTTAAATATGGTGGTAATAAGAGTGTAATCTTGAAGACCCAATGGGATCTGAAAATGGCTGCAATTGCTCAAGAAACCAAGAAAGCTGCCGAAAAGCAAAAAACCTCAAAATTATAGTTTAGTTCTAATTTCCTGAATAAATAAATATTTAGATATAAATAAAACAATGATTATGATTCATGTAGTGCAGTAACTTCTTGCCGATCGACACCGAGATCTGAAGGAACTACATTCCGAGATACCGACCTTGAAAAGTTTGGGGTAAAAGTGAATATAAAAACTATCGGACCTCTCCATCTTGTTGACCAATTACATTAGGAATAACGATGTACCCAAGTAGCCCATATTTATATTCTTACGAAGTTAAAGCAGCAGAAGCTAGTTTTCCGAGAGAGCATGGGACAGTATTGTTGGAGAACCCACTGAATAAAGTTAGCGAGAGCATATTGAAAATATGCTACAGAAGATACCAGAGCAAAGCTAATCCGGAATCGAAGACCAAATTAAACCTTGTATTTTTTCACGGTACAGGCATGAATAAAGGATTATGGCACTATCACATTGACAAATTGTATAAATATTTCAACTCGGAACAAAGTCACGGCACAAACTTACACTTGAATGTGGTTTGTGCTTTTGACGCAGTAAACCACGCAGACTCAGCATGTTTAAACAGAGATAAGTTGGGGTATATCTGCGATTGGCGTGATAGCTCGAAAGATGTGGTAAAAGTATTGACGGAAGACGAAGCCGCCACATTTGTGGAGGAAAGGAACAAAATATCAATAATGATTGGACACTCCATGGGTGGGTTTGTTACGTTATATAGTGCTGTCATAGCACCGTTTTTGTTTGACTCATGTATAGTAGTTAATCCTGTTTCGTATGTCCATCCGGATCAATTTATAGAAAAAGACATCGAATTTAAAAAATGGTTTGAAAAGAAATATATGAAAGATAACTTTGACATACAGGATGACAAGAATTGGTTTAGCCAACTCGAATCGTTCTTTCTGAAAGAATCATTTTTTAGAAACTTTCACCCTGTCGTTTTGAGGAATATGCTAGAGGATGAATTGCCGCAAAATGTTAAACGAACAACTAATCAACCCCACAAAAAAATCACGCTAAATACGACTGTGGCATACCAACTTCACACCTATTGGGGAATGAACACATCGGTGTCTTATGGAATGCCCACTTTTGGGGAAATTCCAATTCCCGTTTTCCATGTCGTAAGTGAGAACGACAACTCAAGTGCTGATGCCAGACGGGACACCAGACAACGTCTCCAGAATGTTGTTCATGCCATCAATTTTCCAAATGCAAAACATTTAGTTAACGGAGAAGACCCCGATTTCATAACTAAATTGTTCATATTGATCTTAGAAGAAAGAGAATTGATAAACAAAGATTCTACTGTTGTAGATGAGGAGTATCTTATGAAGAAGTATGGCAAGAATTATAGACAAGTTCTTTCGGATGGCCGATTAGACTCAATTATAAAAAATGGCCCTTCGGCTCCAAAGTTATAGCTAATCTATAGGTCATTTATACTCCTTGTAAGGTTTCATACATTCATAAACATTTTAGATGATAGAAATAATTAAGCAAGCAAATAGTCTTTTTAACAGAAATAGATAAATCAAGAAAGTCACGTGATGTTATTAATTTTTTTTTTAAATTTTATTTATTTCTAATCTCATCTTGAATTTTTTTTACGTCAACTTGAAACCTTAACTATTCACTGGCTTATCAGAATTTGAATCTGTAATAGTTGCGAACAATCGTGGAATATAAGATGGCGTCTAGAGAATTTGTTTTATCCCTAATTTCTGACTACTTGCAAAGAGATGCGGAATTGGCAAAAGTTTCCAAAGCACTAGCTAAAGAGGTTTCCAAGCATTCTATTGATTTACAAAACCCCGAAATTAAATTGGAAGAAGTATTAGCTCAGGACAAGCAAAATAAGGAGTCAATTTGTTCCGAATCCTCTTCATCAGACAGTGATTCTAGCTCATCATCAGACAGTGATTCTAGCTCTTCATCAGACAGTGATTCTAGCTCATCATCAGACAGTGATTCTAGCTCATCATCAGACAGTGATTCTAGCTCATCATCAGACAGTGATTCTAGCTCATCATCAGACAGTGATTCTAGCTCATCATCAGACAGTGATTCTAGCTCATCATCAGACAGTGATTCTAGCTCATCATCAGATAATGACTCAGATTCATCAGGTAGCGACGACGATAGTGCAACTAAAATCAAGGAGTCCAAAAAACGCGACAGCTCCGACAGCTCCGACAGCTCCAGCTCAGATAGTGATAGCTCCGATAGTGATAGCTCCGACTCAGACAGTTCGGACTCAGGTAACTCAGATTCAGACTCAGAAAGTTCAGACTCGGACTCAGACAGTTCAGACTCAGACAGCTCGGAATCAGAATCCGAAGAAAAACCATCCAAGAAGAGATCTACTAAAGATAAGGAATCATCAAACAAGAAACAGAAGACGGAAACATCTTCTTCTCAAACAGAATCGTTCTCTCCGTCTCCGATTTCCGATGACCACATCGCAGGTTCCGAAGAACCTGAATTGAAGTGTGGTCAAAGAAAGCATTTCTCAAGAATTGACCGTAGTAAGGTCTCGTTTGATGACCGAACCTTAGCCGACAACGCTTACAAAGGCGCTGCTGGAACTTGGGGTGAAATAGCCAATGAAAAGTTATTGCAAGTCAGGGGTAGAGACTTCACCAAGAATAAAAATAAAATGAAGAAAGGTTCTTATAGGGGTGGCTCGATCACACTTACATCTGGCTCCTACAAATTCACTGATTAAACCACGAATTCGAGAAATCCATGTATTATAGTTCGTCCAACGATTTCCCATATAGTTTCCCGTTGTAATTACTAATTGTTCCATTTCAGGTGTTATGTTTAGATAGCTTTTAATAAATTTTGCATTCAGTAGCCATTTGAAATTTGTGCGCACACACGCTCTATTCGTAGATACGGTTTAAATAGAATCAATTCAACTATATTAATTAATAAGTGCCATCCCTTTCTAAGAGATTTTTTAAATTTTCTTCTATTCTATAATACGTTTTCACTGAAACAGAGCATGTCACGTCGCCCAGGTGGAATTAATTATTCAGAATTAGACAAGGGAAATTTATCTGATGATTCGTTTGACGATGAAGACGATGGGGTGCAGCTGAGAAATAATAGAAACGACGACGACGATTATAGTTATGGGTCTAATAGAAGAAAAGGTACCAAGAAAGGTAATGGAAATACCAACCGTAAGAGAAAGGCTAATGAAGCGGTTGAAGTTATAAGGGCACAAGTTCCAAGTGCTGACTACTCCGATGAAGAGTTGGTAGATCTTACACCGGATATACCTGCGGACTATGTTCCGGACGCTGTGTCTAAGGCATTTGGAAAATCAGACTTTTCATACTTGAAATTGAAACCAGATCATTTTTCAAGGCCCATTTGGATATCTCCAATTGATGCCAGGATCATTTTAGAATCATTTTCGCCATTAGCCGAGCAAGCACAAGACTTTCTTATTACTATTGCAGAACCGGTGTCAAGACCGTCCCACATCCATGAATATAGAATTACGGCATATTCTCTCTATGCTGCGGTTTCTGTTGGACTAGAAACAGATGACATTATTCTGGTCTTGAACAGATTATCAAAGGTACCGGTTGCCGAGTCTATTATCTCCTTTATTAGAGGAGCTACCATTTCGTATGGTAAAGTCAAGCTTGTTTTAAAGCACAATCGTTATTACGTAGAAAGCACCCAAGCGGATATATTACAAATGCTTTTGAAAGATCCAGTAATTGGGCAGTTGCGTATTCAGTCCACAGAAAATACAGTTACAAGTAATGGCCTTGTACAGTCATCAGCGCCAATCCAGGGCGATTTATCAATACCCGGTACTAAAAAACCAGACTCTAATGGCGATAAGAAAGAGAATGACGTAGAAGATATTTTTGCTTCTGTAGTTGGGAACAAAAACAATGGCGAAGAAGATGATTATGATGACTTAGAAACTGTTCATTCTTTTGAAATAGCAAATGAATCTGTTGAAATTGTTAAGAGAAGATGCCAAGAAATAGAATACCCTGTATTAGAGGAATACGATTTTCGTAATGATGACCGTAATCCTGACTTAGACATTGACTTGAAACCGTCAACACAAATCAGACCTTATCAAGAAAAATCATTGTCGAAAATGTTTGGTAATGGACGTGCAAGATCGGGAATTATTGTTTTACCCTGTGGTGCTGGTAAAACTTTAGTTGGAATCACTGCGGCATGTACTATTAGAAAATCAGTTATTGTATTGTGTACATCGTCTGTTTCGGTGATGCAATGGAGACAACAATTTTTACAATGGTGTACGATACAACCTGAGAATGTTGCTGTGTTTACATCTGAAAACAAGGAAATGTTTACTAGTGATGCGGGATTGGTCGTTTCTACTTATTCTATGGTTGCCAATACACGTAATAGATCGCATGATTCACAAAAAGTTATGGACTTCTTAACCTCAAGAGAATGGGGTTTTATCATTTTAGATGAGGTCCATGTTGTACCAGCTGCAATGTTTAGAAGAGTGGTTACTACGATTGCTGCTCACGCCAAATTAGGACTTACAGCGACTTTGGTTCGTGAGGATGATAAGATTGATGATTTGAATTTCTTGATCGGTCCTAAATTATATGAAGCAAACTGGATGGACTTGGCGCAAAAAGGTCACATTGCAAATGTTCAATGTGCAGAAGTTTGGTGTCCTATGACGTCTGAATTTTACCAAGAATATTTAAGAGAGTCAGCAAGAAAAAGAATGTTATTGTATATTATGAACCCCACAAAATTCCAGGCATGTCAATTCTTAATTCATTATCATGAGAAGAGAGGTGATAAAATCATTGTTTTTAGCGACAATGTTTACGCATTACAGGGTTATGCTTTAAAGTTAGGCAAGCCATTTATTTATGGATCGACATCACAACAAGAGCGTATGAAAATTTTACAAAACTTTCAGCATAATGACCAAGTTAACACAATCTTTTTATCTAAGGTCGGTGATACTTCGATCGACTTGCCTGAAGCCACATGTTTAATTCAAATCTCATCACATTATGGATCGAGAAGACAAGAAGCTCAAAGATTGGGACGTATTTTACGGGCAAAGAGACGTAATGATGAAGGTTTCAATGCATTCTTCTATTCGTTAGTTTCTAAGGATACACAAGAAATGTATTATTCTACCAAGCGACAAGCGTTTTTGGTTGACCAAGGTTATGCATTCAAAGTAATTACCCATTTAAGTGGAATGGAACAATTGCCGGACTTAGCATATTCATCTGCAAGAGAAAGAAGAGAACTTCTTCAGGAAGTATTATTGAAAAATGAAGATGCGGCAGGATTAGAAGTTGGCGATGATGCTGACACGAACTTCATACCAAGAGAACAGCGTGAAAAGAGGGCAAAATTGGAGAACAACGGTAGTTCTGCGACTAGGACAGCTGGATCGTTGGCAGGCTTGGCAGGTGGTGAAGATATGGCATATATTGAATATAATAAGAATAAGAATAAGGAGATTAAAGAGCATCATCCATTAATCCAAAAAATGTACTATAATAAAAACCAAAAAAAGTAATACCTTTTACCAATGTCAACATATTCTTCCAAGCAGAGTAGAACTGTTTATGCAATCTCAATAAATATGTATATATAAAATACTGTAGTACAGTCGTTGTAGTAGTCGTGGTAACACTAAATATTAATATTAACACAGTGAATTATATATCACTTACAACAGGCATGTTTATAATGAAAGCATAAAAATAAATGCTATAATAAAATATTTTGTCACCCGCTTACGAAATCTCCGAAATCATCTTCTTCATCGTGGTCGTCTTCCTCAATATCCACTGGCTCGTCGGTTTGGAATTGATCACCAGTATCTCTAATTAATGATAAATGCTTTTGTTTGTCTTCAATTTCCGATAATCGTAATTCATACTTGTACTGATCGACGAAGTTCTTGAATCTTCGTCTATATAGACTAAGACTTTCAGAAAAGGATATTGCCGCAAAATTTTCACTGATCTTCAAGCCTAGCGCAACTTGCAACAAGAGCCCATCTTGTGCAGATTGTTCTTCTTCAAGAAAAGGATGATACCCAGATCCTGGTAGCTGGACTATTATCTTATAAAACTTCGAAGATTGTGGTGTCATCTGTATGGTTTCCTGTCTGTTGTTAGCGATAAAATAATGATTCGGTTCAATATCAGTATCGTCCTGCTCAACAAGCAACGGGTTATACCAGACTTCCGCCCATGTTGCCGTGTCCTCCAACCCAAAGTCATTAGGAGGTACAACCAGACAGTTATCGACATTAAACAACTCCAATTTGAGTCGTAATCCCCTAAACGGCTTAATATGAGCATCATCCGTATCTCTGTGATGATATAAAGACAGTTGGCTTCCTAGGGTAAACGGCGATAAAGACTGCACCCCGGCTTCGTTAGACCCCGTAAGGAACACCCGTTTATCATCTTGTATCAATTCCTCTTCAATTAATCGCAAATTGCCCCTCCATATTATATTTGAATCGTTGATGTCCCATTTGGATAGGGAGAGATTACCTGGGGGGATCCTAAATACAGCCACATCTTCCGCCTCAAATAACGTCGTCGAAATAATATCTGCCATACCACTAATGAAACTTGTTTAGGATAGTTAGCGAAAGTATAATGACCTTAAGAAATGCTATATTCAACACAATTGAACCATTTCTCAAGGACTTATCATTAAAAGATGTGTATAATCTGATGTACTGGATTTTAATATAGTATGTCGTGTTGTGCTCAAAAACTCGGTTTTGAAAAACTTCTTCACCTGTCCATGGTTAATAAGGTATTATAAGGTTAGCATATTATAGGCCACACGACGCAAGAAAGATGTTCAGCAGTATAGTGAATAAGAGATTTGGTGGTATAGTCAACAGATGTTTGGTCAACAGGCCGCTTTTTGGCGTTACACCAGCCCGTTTGAACTCGAGCTTTGATGAGCTTGCCAATGCCATGAAACAACAGACAGGAAAGAAGGATAGTACGACGAAGGACAGAAACACAAGTGCTATTAACGATATCGACAACCTATTGTCAAGTACTTTTGACTTCCAAAATAATTCACACTACACCAATAAGTCGAACGACTACATACTCGACAACTCGTTGAAACACCCTCGTGATGTGGCCAAGTCTAGCCGTTTGCATGGACCCATTGCCGGAAGAACTGTAGATGTGCAATATGGTAACTTCAACCGTGCACTTGGGGGTATTTTCACGGTAGTGAAAAGTAACAAGATTAGATATCTCCAGAAGGTTCAATCGAGATTCATTCCTCCTGCCAAATACAGAAAGCAAAAGAAAAGAGAATGGTGGAGACGTAAGTTCTCACTGGGCTTCAAGGAGTTGATGTCTCAAGTTAGAGATGCAAAGAGAAGAGGGTACTAAATGGTATGCTTTTTCCATTTCATTCCATTCGATCATTTCAAATTTCAGCATACATTATGCCGATGAGGACGTTTTTTTATATAAAACTTGTTTCACGTCATCAGAACGGTTCTTGTGCAACTCATCTATCTTACTTACATTCATTCTTGTATATATAACTGTATAAACTAATCATTAATAGTATGCTTATCTACGTGTCACCTAATGAGTCAGTCGTGTAGACCTCGATTTCAAATATCTAGATACAAGTGATTTTTTGACCTTGACAGATCTACGTCAGTTAAAAGCCAACAGAAAGCTTCATCTCCTTTAGGTTGAAGTATTTTCTTTCGTTCGTTTACAGGATTTTGGTGAAGCAGATACACAACGAGAAAATCGTTCATTTTTTAATCGAATATTAATCATTTCTTTCATTACAAAGTCCATCGTACATAATTAAGTGAAGAAATATTTATACTCAACCATACTTTATATTTATTGATAAAAACTATAGAAGCATGCCTTTGTCCAGTATATCAAAAGAGCAAGGGCAAAATAATATTTCCAAAGGAGGTATTCCAGCAATTACAGGTCAAATAGATTATTCTAATGCCATACATATTTTTCCGGATGCACTACAGCCTTTTAGATCTACGATGCTAGCCTACGGAGCATCGTTTATATCCACCACCATAGGTTTTCCAATGGATACCGTCAAAACCCGTATGCAGACTCATAAGCATTTCACCAATTACCTCGATTGTGCAAAGAAGACATATCATTATGAAGGAATTGGTGGCTTTTTCAGAGGTATATGGGCGCCTTTGATATCTACTTCCATATCTAAATCACTTAGTGTCATGATTTTTACAGAAGTCAAACCTTACTGTTATGATATGTTCTACGGTAAATATGATGATACACATACGGCCCACCCTTTACTACGTAATATCCCTGTTTGTATGATGTCCGGTACTCTAGCAGGTGCAGGTATATCGGTCTTTGCATCTCCTTTCGAATATACTAAGATTTATGCGCAAATATTAAAACTCGTCCAGAAAAAGTCCATAAGTGATTTACCAAAACACTTACAAACTAATCATCAGGAAATCACAAATATATCAACAGCGCAAACTATTCGGCAAATTTTAAAACATGAAGGTGTACGAGGTCTTTATTCTGGCTATAAATACCACTTCATTCGTGATTCTTTATCCTCAGGTATCTACTACTCTATTTATGAATCCATGAAATGGACTATGAATAAGATAATTAAGGCTAACTCGAACGAATCATCTCAGATATCAATTCTTTTAGCTGGTGGATTTTCAGGTATTTTCTGTTGGATCCTAATATTTCCGATTGACACTACAAAATCACTTATCCAAAGGGATCTGGTAGCAAATATTTTAAGAAAGGAACAAGGCATGGAACCCTTGCCAACCAAGGAAAGAAAGATGCAAAAATTCGATAAAAAGCTTTATAGAGGTTTAGGTATCTCTGTAACAAGGTCATTTATTGTTAATATGGCCTTCTTCAGTGTTTATGAATTCGTCATGGCTCATGTTGCATAAGAAACAATTAGGTTTCTGGATATTGATTTCATTCGACTGTACATTTTTGTTGATACATATATAGATTAAATGATAATGTAAGTTCCGCACATCAGTGTCTTTTTGTTGCTCTCCCTCTTTTAATTTCTTCTTCAGCTCTTTCATTCTCAATAGTTGCTTCGTTTTTCGATTTTTGATCATGTTGTCTAAGTCTTTGACTCCTTCTAGGTAAGCTCGATTCCTCTTCCAAGTCCGAGGAGATTATTTCATAAATGCTTCTCTTCAAAGGCGATTTTGAACGAGTTCTTAAAGCCGGATGATCCAACAGAGTATCAATCCATTTAGACCCAGAAGACTTTCTTGACGATGGCAGTGATTGTTTAGATTCTACTTCAGTGGAAGAGCTGCTATCTAACGATTCCGTACTAGATAAATGTCTTTGTTTGCTAATATGTAGTTTTGGTAGTTCCTTGTACGAGCTAGAAGTTTTTTTCGGGGACGGTGGCATATTATCAGGAATAGTCACATCGTCATTTTCATCTGTACCGTACCTATGACCACTTCGTAACGACCTTGTAGGTTCGATATGAACCTCGGAGATATCTAAACCGAATATTTTTTTCGGCTGCTTACGCTTTTTAATATTTTTTATCGAATTTTTGAATTCCAGTTTGATGGATTTCTTCTCGGGACTTAAATGGTTGAGCTCTAGCTGAGCATTTGAAAGGGCATCAACATCCGTCGAAGCTTTCGTGTCGCTATTATTTTCTGTCAGATCATGTAAATTCGACTTACTTTCGTTGTATTCCATAATGACATCTTGGAAGCTATTAGTCTTAGTTTTATCTTTTTGAAGTTTACCTCCCTCTAGGCTACCGGTAGCCTGTTTCAAATTTTCTACATCATTCTTAAAGCCACCTCCATCGTTTGTTTTGCTTTCACTCGCACGGTTGTTCGTAGAAATATCAGGTTCTTGTGTCGAGCGTAGATATTCCTCATTATCGTTATCAACATCTAGATGTGGGTTAAAATCAGACATCTCTTCAAATATTTCTGAAGAATCCCTCTCATCGGATATTTCATTATAGGTAAAATCGTTGTTTTCAAGCAGCCTTAACTTCGGAACTTTTATATGCCATGTATTATTCGAGGGGGGTTTCGGCCTCATAGAAAGCCACTTAAATGGGTTGAAAATGAGTTTTCTGAATTTGGAGCTTTCGAAACCATTATAACCCATACTCTTGTCATAACTACGTTTTTTTGGTTGCTGGTGACTTTTGTCCTCAAAAACTCCCTCAGAATTTGTTAACTCAGAATATACAGCTAATGGCGTCTGACTTCTGGAAAAAGGTTCAACGACCCCTGTGGGTTTAATAATATCTGATTCAAATTCATACACCGAATTAATTAATTCCACAACATTCCTTTCGATTTCATCGTTTGGTTCAATCGTTGTTGAGGGTTGCAATACTTCTAGATTGTCAAATCCTGTTGTGGAAATCATTTCCGCGCGTTCATTAAAATCAGGCAATTGCGTATTTTCTGGTGTTTGGGTTGGCTCCGTAATATATGACGGGTGGAGCACACCATTACCCATGACATTTACATATGTAGTCTCTTCGTATTCGGCAAGAATACTTTCATCAACTTCTCGCGGTTCTTCGACTACAATATGTCTTGTTGTAGTCGACAAGCTCTCGTTATCATAATTAGCATTTGGAACATCAGTTCTAACATCACATTCAAGATCAAGATCTAAATCTAAATCTTCTGAGTCTGAGGGTTTATTGGACGATAAATCTACTTCCATACGTAGATCCTCAGTGATTGAGGATTCATCTTCCATATTCATATCATAAGTTCTATAGTATTCATTTTTTGTTTTTATGGAGGTGTCATTGAAATAAGGTTGATTCTTATCATTATTAAATTCAGTTACATTATAGATTTCTGACTTATTAATGAAAACCTCATTGTTGATATCATCAATTTCTTTTGTGACTGATGGATATAACATTTTGCTTATTGGGTTAATATGTGGCTCGACACTAGTTCGTGGCAAGATTGTATCTTTTATTTCTTCTATTTCTTCAACTGTAATGTCTTTAGGTTTGGATGTATTACTTTCGACTTGTTCCAAAAGTGGTAGATCAATATGTTCTTCATTTGATTTTTCCATTTCGTTAATGGTCGTATCCTCAATATTAGACAGGTCGATGACAACTTTTGCCAAAGTAGGTGGAACAACATCTACATTCTTGTCGTCCTGAATTTCGTTAATGCTTGTGTCGTCAATATGAGACTGGTCAATGCCAACATTATCTAATACCGGTGGAACAACATCTACATTCTTGTCGTCCTGAATTTCGTTAATGGTTGTATCTTCAACATTAGACAGGTCGATGCCAACTTTTTCCAAGGATGGTACAGATACATTATTGACATCATCAATGTCTTCATACTCATCCTCCACTTCATTCATAGTAGTATCGTCCATATTGAATAAATTAACTTGGATTTGCCCTAAGGCTGGTGGGACCAGTTCTGATTTTTCTTTTTCTTTGATTTCTTTGTCAAGTTCATGTACATTACTATCGTCGATAATAGACGAATCATCAATTTCGTCCAAAACTGGGACAGAAACATACTTCCTATTATCCTCTTCCATATTATACATCCTAGATTGGTAAACGTCTATTTCATCCAAGGCGGGGACCGTAACATGATCAATCGTACCACCATCTTCCTCGGTGTCTTCCTCTTCATTCATGATGATGTCATCTGCGTTAGACTGAACAACGTCAGCTTGCTCCGAGCCTGATCCAGTAATTTCTATTCGTTCTTCCATTTCGTTTTCCATTTCGTATTCCATTTCGTTTTCCATTTCATTCGTAGTTGTATCGTTAATATTAGATTGATCAACGTCAATCTCATCTAAAACTGGCGCAGAAACATGTTCAATCTCATTTTTATCCATTCCGTTGCTGGTATCGGTTTTAGATTTGAGAATGTCCAGTTTTTCCAAGATCGGTGTAGTATGGCTTTCTTTTCTAGTTTTGTCTTTCGTCTTTTTATCCATAAACTTATCGTCTATTATAGACTGATCATGGACTTCCTGAAATATCGGTGAAGCAGCGCCCAGTATGTTTTCCTCTGTTATGTTATTTTCCTCTTTACTCATAATCGTATTATGAATTTCAGATCTACTATCGGTTCGATTTAAAATTGAAGGGTATGTATATGCCTGCCCATTCTTGCTATCATCATTAGTTGTATCATACATTGTGGTCTCGTCCAGAATCGAAATATCCTCTAAAAGAGGTTTGGTAATTGGTTTTGGTATTGTGTCTGTAAGTGGATCCTTGTTTTCAAATCCTTTAAAATCATGCTGATTCGATGTATATGTTTCCGGAAGTAGTCCATTTTTTAATAATTCTTCTTCTAGACGTTTCACTGAATCTAGTTTGATGTTGAATTTTTTCTCAGTTTCCTTTAGCCTAAGTAGAACGGTTTCTGGATCTTCTACTGCGACAGTTTTAAAGATAGGAACTGAATTAATATGTTCCACTTGAATATCGTAATCATCTCCATTACCGCTCCATGGTGCTTCACATTGATTTGGACTTTTCGACTCTGTAAACTCATTATGCTTATCAAAGGTGAATTCGTTGATTCGATTCTTGTTCGACGAGTCTTCATAATTTTGTTCTTCATCCGCCAAGGAGCCTTCTGAAAGATTTTCAAAATCTTCAATCAATTGAATAGAGCCATTGGAACTTGCGGTTTCATTGTAAAATGCCTCTGGAACTGGTGCGCTTGGAGATGAAACTTCTTTATATTCTTCTTCAGTTCCTGATAAGTTACCTATTTGATAATTTACATCTGTAGTGTCATAATCTGCTGCGTAGCCATTATTAGAGTTCGCATTATGTACTTCTTCTTTACTGCCAAGATACGAGGAATTGCTCGATTCATTAGCTGTCATAAAATACTTTTCGTCTGTTATTTCATTGGATTCCTTAAGGACGGCTTCCGCCAAACCCATTAAATGAACATTAGCAAAGGAGTTGTTTTCGTCTACTGTTTGACTTTGAATTGAGGGTTCAATACTACTATCAGCTTCTGGATTGTCATTATTAACTGTATCGCATTGCTCATCGTCCTCATCTTCGATAATTTGTTCTTCCAAATCTGATTCAGAATATTCTTGACTATATTGATTGATTTCTCTATTATCTTGATCACCTTCGCTATCTAGAATAATGATTGCATCCTCGTTAAATTCATCATTATCTTGCGTGTGTTTTACGTATTCTTCATCTTCACAGCCATTATCAATAAATTCATCTACATCTTCTTTTAAGTCTCTATCTCTGCTTTCATCTTCATAATCATTGTCGTCTTGCTCTTTTTCGTCTTCTTTTTCTTCATCGCTCTCTTGACCGATGCTTCCGACATCATGCTTATACTCATCGCTGAGTACAGAATTATTCTTGGAATTCTCATCCTGTTTTTCATTAATGTTAAATGACATAACATTATCCAGCAATCGTGGTCTTCCATTCTTAATATGATATGAAATT
This sequence comes from Debaryomyces psychrophilus, assembly GCA_900186205.1. NCBI lineage: Eukaryota > Fungi > Ascomycota > Pichiomycetes > Serinales > Debaryomycetaceae > Debaryomyces > Debaryomyces psychrophilus. The sequence continues at coordinate 185,803 of FYBW01000005.1, read as the reverse complement.
TCCTGCGTATTAAATCGAGTTACATTTGTATCTTGTATTTCCATTTTATTTATATCTTCCTCTTCATTTTCGTCATACAATCCACTATCATCTTCCTCTTCATTTTCGTCATACAATCCACTATCATCTTCCTCTTCATTTTCGTCATACAATCCACTATCATCTTCCTCTTCATTTTCGTCATACAATCCACTATCATCTTCCTCTTCATTTTCGTCATACAATCCACTATCATCTTCCTCTTCATTTTCGTCATACAATCCACTATCATTTTCCTCATCAGAACTGTCCGAACCATTGTTTTCGTCATCATCTGATGAAATGACTTCAACAATCTCATTGTCGGGTTGAGTTTCGGATTTCGGTTCGCTGGTATAATAATCATCTTCTATTTGTACACTTTCATCCAAATCCATCGAAGTACCTTGATTATATATCACTGATTGGTGTTCTGGCATTTCATACGAAGCATTAGTGTTACATTCTGCATCTTTTTGATTCCGTAGAATGGTGTTTAATTTTTTGAAAGGTTCATCGAAAGAAACTTGTTTATACTTCTGTCTTAAGTTCTCGATATTTACTTGATTGCTTAATTCTATGGATTCATTGTATTGTCTACTGAATGTTTCTCTCATCCGATTATCCAAGTCATCTATCCATGATAATAGGTCATCCAGCTTGTTCTCATGTTTAATGTTTGTTATTTTTGAATTTTCAACTATTGTACTTTTAGTTGGTGTACGAGGTTCAGATTGACCTGGAAGCTCCAGATTTTGTTTTTCGATAATCAGCTTCACCCTGAATGGTGACGGAAATTGATCTGCGCCCATATTTGGATCAAAGAACTATCAGTTACGCAGATATAATCAATAGATCATTAGTTTTAGATTAGACATTAACTTTGTACTCCATTAATAAATTTAAAGCGTAATAAACCATTACATCCTGGACACGACCTACAATGATGAGAAACCATTATAATGATTCGCTCAAGCCATTACCTAATGAATTGGGGAACGGAGAAGGGATTCAATGGAAAGTTAAATATAAGCCTTGGTATCAATATCAGTTAGTTTAATGGATATATCTATATATACCAACTAAACTCAAACAATTGACGGATTTTATTATTCGAAAATTACGCCGATTATATGTATGGACTAATACAACATAGTTCATGCTCTATATCTACAAAGACATACTTCTGATGTATTCTAATGATCTCCAATGCTATTATACTATATTTAAAAATTGTCAAAAATTTCATAGAGTGTTTTAATTCTATTAAATTTACCGATGTTATTAATTTCTCTGATTTGTAGATTTTTTAATGTCTTCAATTCAGATTCCAATAATAATTCTTCTTCGTTACCCTTGACATCTTCACGTTCACACTTCTCTAATAAAATCTTGTTATCACTTTTGAACTGTTGAATGTTTTGTAAGATGTCTGCCATGCCAAAGATTAAGGAGCTACGTAAGAAATTGTATGCATTAAATTCCTTGTGTCTGAAAAGATAAAACGTTTTAGATGCAGCTCTATCAGCACTTCTTGGTACTTCTTGTATTTCAATCATATTGAGATTCATCAACTTGAAAAGTTCGTTTCTAACTGTTTTCTCTTTCAATAATATGGAATTTGACAAGGTTTTCTCATCCGCCAATTTCAATGATTTGAGGCATCTAAGAATCCTGAAGGCATCAGCGCCCAAGGTAGTTCTAATCAAAGTATCGTAGTTATTTCGTTTCATATGTTTAATTAAATCAGTGTATGGTACTGTGTACGTACCAGGTGTAATTTCAATTAAAAATGGAACTGCACTAGACGATAACAACTTCAAGTGGTGGTTAATTAGGGAGATTGAGTGAGGTTCAGAATTGTCTGTGTTATGCATATCAAGATCGAAGATATTTTCCAGGGGGTTGGTGTCGATTTCATGCATCAAGATGTTATTGTCATCTTCTGTTTTAACCTTCTTGGAAATAGTGTCAGTAATCTCATCGTGAACTCTCTTTTTTGGGTTGATTGTCGGCTTCAAGAAATTATGAGTTAAAATTGAATTCCGTAAGTCTAGCCCTTTAGGAATCAATCTCACTAAATCTTTAACGTTAAACACGATTTTCTTGTCATCAACTAATTGGTTTTCAATAGAATTAACAAGTAATCTTTCTTCCTCGGGATCATTTATCAACCCAGATATTTTCAAAAAATTATGCTTCAACTCTGGCGAATTGTGTTCTATTAATTGCAACGCACACTCGTAAACTCTGGAAGTCAAAATACCAACCCGAGATTTGGCTAAGTTTACGAATTCGTCTGTCCTACGATGTTTTTCGAACCTTGATAAATTAAATGCTATTATAATATTCGGCGACAATTTTTTAATTCCGTTCTCAGTCTGAAATAACTCTTTAGCGGCATTTCCAGACTCCAACAAGTTAGTAAACTTAAGCTTTGTCTTCTCCTTCGCTTCATTCACTCTTTTAATTTCACTTATTGTCGACGATCTAGGCATGTTTTTTAAAGTTTCTTGATATAGTTGATTCCATAAGTCATCAATCGGGTGGAAGTTTGATACTTGCATTCTGTTTAGCCAACCATCTGTGAATAACTTTAAGATCAAGTTTTCTTTATTAAAAACAACTTCTGCATCTTCAATATTCTGTAAATAATCCTCTATCTTCAAATGTCCTACCTGAATGATGTTTTGTACAATTTCAGCAGACTCTTCGCCGTAAGTTAACTTGATATGGTTAATAATATCTCCACTGTGTAAGAATATCAACAACCCATTCTCATTGAAACTATAGTAAACTTGTTTAGAAGTTTCATCCTTCCAGTATGAAATACAATTTTGTTGAATTAATGAGACCAATGTCGACTTTACTAATTTCAATGGGACTTCAGATCTGGTGCTAAGTTCTTTGGCAGTAGATCTACCATATGATATTAATGTAGATACAATTATGGCAGCAACTTCACCTAAATGTGTCTTCGCCAAAGCCGTATACAAATAAGATTTGGCTGACTGAGTCTTAGCTGAATCAGGAACAACGGCATTCATCGTCGTGTGTGATTCTCCTTTGTTGTTGCTCTTACTCCTTGCAAGTTAATATGAAGTGTCTTGACGTCTTCATGAAAAAAAATTATATACATCAAGAAATTTATGTGCAGGGCACTGGTCTGGTTCAAGGACATATATATATTTGAATTCATAAAGATTCATGGAGTGAAAATTAAGGTAAATTAGAATTACACGTCAGAATGTCTACATTGAAAAAATGCTTGAAGGAAGCGAAAAGTTCAATTGAACAGAACGACCCTGAAAGTGCTTTGGAAGCCATCGAAGATGCGCTTGAATTTGATTCTGGAAACTATTTCGCTTACATATTTCAAGGCAAGTCGTATCAACTTTTAAATCGAAATGATAAAGCCATCACTTCTTTTGAAAAGGCTACTAGTTTGGAACCTGAAAACTTGCTTGGGTGGAAAGGTTACTTTCAAGCAGCGAAATCACAAACTAACTATGATCTATTTTTTCAAATACTAACTAGGATTATTGAACAACAAATTAACCAAGGCGTTGGTATTGCAGATACTTTAAAAGAAACTAGAAATTACTTAGATCAAAACAGTTATAAAAATAATCCAGAGTTACTCGAAAAGTATTTAAGACATATTATTCCTGGGTCTGAATTAGGAGAATTGGTGGGTTCTAATTTAGGCAGACCTGAAGATAATTTGAAAACATTGATTGAAGTAGTAAGGCGAAAAGAAAATGACTCTGTTAGTCGTACATTGTCGAAGGAGAAAATGAGATTTCCACGTATTTTAACTGTAGAACAGAAGAACTATTTGAATAAAATTGCATGGTCAATTCACGAAAAATCTGGCTTATCATCATTATATGAAAACTTTTTAAATATATGTAATTCTGATGATTTAAGACTGCAGTTTCAGGAAGAATATTTGAAGTACAAGTATGATTTACTTAAAGTTTCTCCCGAGAAAAAACAACTTTTGGAAGAGATTAAAGACATTATGGAAGGTATGATTTTAATAAATACTTTATCTCTATTCTGCTGGACCCTATATTTGGATTGGATTGATATTCGAGAGTTGGACCAATTAGAAAAGGATAAGATAATCTTTTTCTTGAAACATTTCCAGGACGATGGACTAGGAATGATGTTGTATTCATATCTAATTAGTGATATCTCGCCATTTGACAAAAACGAAATCTTGAAAGAATTAACTGCAATAACTACTAAGAAAAGCTTAAAAGAAAAAGTGAATAATGATAAAATTGAAGGAATTGATAATGAGGACGATGCTAAATTATTAGAGAAGATACAAGAATCAGAAGACATCGATATTTACGAAAACACGTTATCTCCAGATCAAATATTGAAACTAATGCTAGAAGGCTACCAAAAGTGTAGTAATTCTGTATTAGCCAATCGTATAATATGTCGTTACTATATATATTTACGTGAATATGACGAAGGGTCAGAAAAATGTCGTCAGGCAATTAAACTATTGGCAGATTTGCAGAGAAACCTAGGCCTTAATCTTGCAAATTCACGAGAAGATTTACTTTGCTCATTGGCAATTATCTACACATATCATGAAGCTCCGAAGAATTACTCGAGAGCATTACAGTTGTATGATCGTATTTTAGAGAATAACGACAGTAATGTCAATGCTATAATAGGAAAAGGATTAATTTTGATAGAAAAAAATGAACCTATTAAGGCCAAAGAGCTTTTAGAGGATGTTCTTAAGTCTCACCCTTCTAATAACCTGGCACGTATGGAATTTGGCTGGTGTGAAATTAAACTAGGCGACTATGCGGATGGAAGAAACGTATTACTCAGCGTTTTAAATGAAATCAAAGGTATGGATTTGAACAGCCGTAAAACAAGAGCAAATGTTCATTGGAGAATTGCCAAAAGTTATCTATTGGAAAATAATACAGATCCAAATAATGTCAATGAAGCGTACAATCATTTAGTTAAATCATTAAAAGATTCGCAAAACCATGCGCCATCATATACGTTACTTGGAGTACTTTATAAAGAAGACTTTAATGACTTTCCTCGTGCTCAAAAATGTTTCTACAAATCTTTTGAGTTAGATGTCGCTGAAATTGAATCAGCAAAATATTTAGTTGAAGATCTTGCAGAAAGAAATGATTGGGATATTGCGGAGATCTTATGTAAAAGAATTGTTCAGTCAGAGAGATCCAGGAGAACGTTGCTAAGTCAAGCATTCGAAGATGAAGATAGGTCATGGCCATATAGAGTTTTAGGATGTTCTGCATTAAATAAACAAGATGACGCAAAAGCCGTTGAATGGTTTCAGACTGCTCTTCGAATGGCGGCGATGGATACTCAGTGCTGGCTTGGTTTAGGAGAGGCATATTATAATTGTGGTAGACTAGATGCTGCCAGTAAAGTCTTTCGTCATTCTTTAACAATTGGTGATGATTCATGGGTTGTCAAATATATGTTAGGTGTTATAACCTGCGAAATGGGAGAGTTTGAAGAAGGTCTTAGTTATTTGGAGCATGCTTTGATTGACAAGCCAGATGAGGAATGCGTTTTGAATGCCATATATGAATCCATGATTGAAAATGCCAATAAGCTAGTTGCAGGCGGATTTTTCGGTAGAGCTATGGAATCTATTTCTGAAGCAATAGATTATATTTGTAAAGCTTCAAGAATCAATAAATCGTCACAGAATATGTGGAAGTCTTTGGGACAATGCTTACGAGTATTTTTAGTCATACAAGGTCGTACTGATATCTTATCATTAAATCAATTGGTTGATATATTTAGGAACATTGATTTTTCATTGAGCACAAATCAACTATTACAAGAATTAACCTCAACCGATAACGGTATGAACATTGACAAGGCAGTGACGTTATTTGAATCTGAAGAATATACAGAAAGTATTTCAATTTTCATTATCCTTGCTGCAAAAACTGCAGTTACAGTCTTGCCCAACAAAGTCGGAAAATTTCTTATTTCAGTAGTTTATTATAATTTGGGGCTAGCATATTTGGAATGTTTTAACCTTATTGACAAGGATGTATATAGAGAATCGGCAATCAAGTGCTTCAAAAAATCTATTCAATTAGAATCCAATAATGCTTCATTCTGGATAGGATTGGGTAATTCCTATGTTTCATCAAACGCTCAAGTGGCACAACACTGCTTTATCAAAGCAACTTCGTTAGAAAGTCGTGATGGAGATATTTGGACCAACTTGGCTGCGTTGTATTTAAGATATGGCGATTCGGAACTTGCTCAGCAAGCGTTTGCAAGAGCACAGTCTGTTGCTCCACAAAATCCCCAACCATGGTTAGGAAATGCTTTATCTGCTCAAGCAAATGGAGAAATGACCAAGGCATCAAATTTATTCACACATGCGTATACCTTATCGAATGGAAGATCACCCTTAGCTCAGCTACTTTATGGTTTAGCAATTATTGATAAACGGATTGGTACTCCTGGAAGTGATCCTAGAGACATTGAAACTGCTCAAGAATTCAGTGTTGCCAATTTTGCAATGACGAATTATTTAAAGTTCTCGCCAAACGATGAAACAGGACTTAAGGTAGCATTGATAATATCTGAGCGCTGTAAGAATTATGATGCTGGGATCAAAATTGGGGAAAAATTGAGTGTTCTCTTGGAAAATAAATATGAAAAGACTGAAAGCCAGGTTGCGTTAAGCGATTATGCGAAAGCAAAAACTCAACTTTCTAGGTTATACCTAGGAATATCCAAATATGATAAAGCATTAGAAAATGCCCAAATGGTTTTGGACATTTTTGACGATGAAGATGAAATCATTGCTGATCATAAGATGTACATTCTCTCGTCAAGAGTTATTATAGGATTATCGTTTTTCTTGAACGATCAATTTGATGAGGCTTTAGAACAGTTACAGTTAATCTTGGCTGTTCATACCGATTCTGCAAGACTCATAACGTTGACTGCCCAAATATTGCACGCATATGGTACAGAGGAAACCAAACAAGCAGCTTTGGACCAATTATTTTCTTATATTGAACAACTGGGCTCCTCTTTAATTGTGGTGCTAACCCTTGGGGCTATTTCAATAGTTGATAATTTAGAAGAGTATTTCTCTGCCATTAGGGATGAATTAAAAAATCTTTCCTTGGACCAATTGACAAAAGATTCGTTCAAAACAGTGCCTAAGTTGCTATCGGAAATCAATTCTAAGCTTGATACTACGAATCAAGATCAAATATGGCAGCGAAATGCAATGTTATTTCCACTGGATTACAGTGTTTGGAAGCGTTTAAATAACAACATGGCGTTGGCTATTGCGTCGTTGAGAGAAACTAAAATAAACGCTTTTGACTTGTCAAAATCCTATATCAATATTGGTGAACTACGCCAAATACAAAGAGGTCTAATGATATATCCTGATAATGAAATTGGTAGAAAAGCTTTGAGTGGTTGCTTCACGAAGTTAATTTTGTAGCATAATTTTGCATCACGAGAAAAGTACAACCCGATAAGGTTATTTACTATGGTTGACACTTTTACGGGGCTTAATTTAAAACATAGGTCTACATAAAGCTATATAACATCGTTGTATATATATTACATCAAATATTTAAATTGATTAATCCATCGACTACTAAATTTATAATCGATTTAGTTGTACTGAGTAACATTCAAAAAAATTATTAGGTTACATCAAATCAATCACTACGAATGTCTTACTTCTCATCAATCCTTTAATAATATAAGTTTACTATAATTATTACTAAAAAGTTAGTATAAATACATTATTGTTATCGGTTAGTTGATAAGTAATCATTAATAACTCTAAGGAGTTGATCGAGTAAGAGACAACATGGTTTCTCCCGGTCAAAATGACTTATCTTCTGATAAGAGTCATATCGACCCTTTTGTTAAAAAACAAAATGCCAAATTAACACAGGTAATTCAGAACTTCTTTAGTAAGTCTGTTCAGATAGTATTACAGTCTAGAATTCAGTCTGAATTGCATAATAAAGAAGAACAATTAAAAGTAGGAAGAACTACTGGGGCGCATGGCTCAAGGATTAACAAATGGTTTAATTTGCACATGTACAATGACAGCCTACCCAAAGAGGACTTAAGGCTATGGAAGAATGTTAATGATGTTTCACAAATACCTCCTATGATTATTGAAATATACTTGGATCTAAGACAATTGACCCCTAGACAAACTGTGGTATTGAAAGATGATAATGACAATCCGTGGACCGTGGCAAAGGGAGGCTCGAAAAAGCATGAGGTAGTTTTAGAAAGGTGGCTTATCGAGTTTGATGCCAATACAGTTTCTGGGTCTATAGTAGATGAGTTACCGTTGATATATAAACAGGCAATTATATTGTTTCGAAGTCTCTATGGCTATACAAGACTCATGCCAGCGTTCAGGCTAAAGAAGGCTTTGACTAAATCAAATCTAGATATAGGATGCAAAATACTTGATGGTAAGCAACCAATCAGCTCTAAAGGTAGAATAGGTCTTTCAAAATCTATCATCCCACACCAAATGTTAACTACTGAATCACATATGAGTCATAAGCATTTCACACCCATTCAGACAACATTGGGTACATTAAAGATCTCAATTGCTTATAGAAATCATTATGAATTTTCCATTCATGATAACGAAGAACTATTATCCACACATTTCATCAATATCGATGATGATAATCACAAAGAAATGGAAATCACTCCCATCGGGTCGGATTCCAAGGAGGAACTGGTCATTGATAGAAATGTGATGACCAGTGACAAGTCAAATGAAACTGAAAATGATGAAATACATGATGCTGATGTTGAAAATAGCCACGAGCGTTTACAATCTGAGGAACCAGATCAGTCGTCTGGTCTGGATGGTAGACAAATACGAAAATCAAACAAGGAATTTGCAATTTCAAACAATGCTTCGAGATCTCTTTCACCATGTTCATCCGGCTCTCAAATTGTTAAGGAAGATTTACAGTCAAATAAGAAACCATTCACAAATACACTAATTGTGTCTCAACAACCAAAAATACACCCATTTAAAGTTGGCTCAATCAGCAACTCACCGCCAACGGGGACCAATTTTGGTGGATCTTCGTTGGAGAGAAAGGTATCTATCACTAGTAATAAATCTGCTTCTAATGCTTCTTTGGCAGCCATGTTAAGGAACCCAAGAAGCAGTACGTCGCCAACGAACACCACTTCGAATATCCCCATTGCAAACAACTCCAATAATCAATACAATACAACATTCCCACGTTCTTTTTCGTCTTCACACGGATCTAATATAGCCCATGATCACGATAACTTACTTGGATTTTCTATTCCAGATAATGCTTCAAACACTCCAAGATTTTCGTCGTCATTTGGCACAAGGGCAAGCAGAAGATTTTCGAATACAAGTGGTCGTCAAAACAGTTTACCAATAGGTAGCATGAACGATACATCACTTTTAGCTACAAGTGCAGGGCTGGCATCTTCAGATGCTCCTGCAAGTGGTCTCTACATAGATGATGACATAGGTGATTTTGTACGAATGATTGATAGCAAATCTGATCTTAAGTTTTCGAGTTATAATTCGAATAATGATTCGAAGATTTCTTATAACCAAGGATCAAACAGTCAGATTGATGCGTTGAATAAATTCCAAATGTTAAAGAACCAACACCAACAATTAAGTGACAGTGTGAGTGCTAGTCTAATTTTGCACCATAACCAGCTAAGCGGTAGTCGCCCGTCAAGTAGGAAATCATCTCATTCCATACACACTCCTCCCCCTTCTTTGCCATCAGGATCGTATGATAATTCACACCTACCATCAATAAATTCCAAATTAAGAGAAAATAGTGTCACCAGTGGGGATGATGATAATAATGGTAGAATTTCACACGCGCCATCTTCGAGAAAACACAGTTTCGATTATGCTGGTAACACCAATACCACATTTTTGAAAGCGCCAAATACTAATAAATTGATGTCGTATCCTGTAACCTCGACCACGCCTATTCACTCAAGTCTTCATAAAACCAATAACGAATCTGGTGTTATCTCCGGCTTAGCTACAACTCCGTCTGTATACTCCAACCGTCGTCAAATTCATTATGAGAGTGTATTTGATGATGATGATGATGATGATGATGATGATGATGATGATGATGATGACTACACGAATACTGGTGGTGATAATCGCGACCAAGATGATAACTTAAAATTGTACCTCTCGAACAAAGTCGATAATGCCCCTAAACCTAACGTCAATTCAAGAATTATTAAATCCTCATCTAATCCTCCTAATATTCGAGAAGATGAGGACGATGATGATTTACTATTTACAATGAGTGATATGAATCTTGCTAAACAATGAGATTTATAAACTTGTTATTATATATGTATATATATGCACCTCAATTAATATATAATCTAGTATTATACTTCATATATATAGTTTATGTATACATGTATACATATTCTTTTTTTGCTTATAGTTTTGGTGCTTATATTGTCATAAATCGTGAACCTGATTCCAGATCTAGTAAAACATTGAGGTTTTCCGCGATGTACCCCAGCAAAAGTCTTCTTCCGAGAAATGCTTTGAAGAAATATATTTCAGAATATTGCTACACAATACATACGTATAACATATAATGTACTCGCTCGTTAGTAAAAGGCTTAATTACAGTCGACTTAAAGCATTGACACACATTCCCCAGAATTCGTTTCATTTTTCGAATGTCTTGAACAACAATACTCCATTAGAAGCTTACGATTCCAAAGTGAACGAAGGAAAACTAAGTGATGACCCATATCAAAGAAAAATCATTACAAATTTATCCAAATTACATGTTAAATTGGCGACATATAGACCACCAAGAGTGGATACACCATCAATACATGGTTTGAAACCAAAGATTGGTTTGCGGAAAATAATAGGATCATTTTTCAGTAATTCAAACAATAAGAACAATTCGTCATCTTTACCACCAGAAAATGACATGAAAGGTATATACCTTTATGGAGATGTTGGGTGCGGTAAAACTATGTTAATGGATTTGTTTTACGTTACAATTCCTGAACATTTGACTAAAAGAAGACTTCACTTTCATCAGTTCATGCAGCATTTACACAAGAGGTCACATCTGTTAAAATTGAAACACAACCACGAAGAGTTGGATGTAATTCCATTGTTGGCTGCAGAAATTGCGCAGGAATCGACTGTGCTTTGTTTTGATGAATTTCAAGTTACGGACGTTGCGGATGCTATGTTATTAAGAAGATTAATGATGTTATTATTAAGTCCTGATTACGGGGTTATATTATTTGCCACATCTAATAGAGCTCCGGATGACTTGTACATTAATGGTATTCAAAGGGTGTCGTTCATTCCTTGTATTCAACAGATTAAGAGACAAACAAGAGTCATTTACTTAAACTCACCTACTGATTACAGAAAACTTCCCAGACCAGTATCTTCTGTGTATTGCTTCCCTAAACCAGGAGTGAAATACTTATCAAAGGTTCATCAGGCTAATTGTAAAAATCACATACAGCAATGGTATGACTATTTCAATAAAGAAAATGATAGTAAGGAAATAAGAACTGATTTTTCCTTACTGGTATGGGGCAGGAAATTAAACGTTCCTAAAAGCTCATTCCCATATGTTGCTCAGTATACCTTCGAAGAATTGTGTGGCAGCCCTATGGCAGCAGGTGACTATTTGACATTAACCAACGCATTCCATTCTTTTATAGTTTCCGACATACCCTACCTAAGCATTGATGCGAGAGATAAGGTCAGAAGATTCATCATATTTTTGGATGCTGTGTACGATGTCCATGGAAGGTTGGCAGTCACATGTGCAGCTCCTTTTAAAGATTTGTTTGTAGAACCCGAGAATTTGATGAAGGACAATTTCCTGTTGTACAAGAAACAGGAAGCTATGGGTGGAGAGGAAACCTTCGAAAACGATGAGTTGGTCGTCAAGCATGGTTTTGATAAAAGCATTGCAAAGAAAGCTGCTATGTTCGCCAATGATGAAGAAAAATTTGCTTTCGCTAGGGCATTGTCGAGACTATCCCAAATGAGTTCTACTGATTGGGTTGATAATGTTAGAGTTTAGATTTACTGCATATTTATTTCACGATTTTAATTATCGTCATACTTTCCCATCCATGATTACTCTTACTTTATTAAAAGATTCTCATTGATTCAGCTGTAGATACTTATCAACATTAAGTATTCATCTTTCCTTTTTAAACACATTTTTAGTTCACTACTTCATGTATTTTATCGTAATTGATATAACGTGTCGCCTTCTCGAAAACATACATCTCTTGGTGTAAGGATGTAATTTGACATAACACTAGAACGACGTCACGTACAGAAATATGTCAAACTGATTTACCAAATATTTCATCACTACAGGATCAGTTACTTATTAGAAATTTCAATTATGCATTATATAGTTTTTGTACTAATGTTCTCTTGTCACTCGTATCCAATGTAGTATTGGAACTTTTATTTCTATATATTCGCTAAGATGAAGGAGGTCTTACAAGCCGCAACCTAAATGGCAATAAATACATAAAGCTCCAATTTTTAGTCTAATGAGGAAATATTAGAATATTATTATAACCTCCACCTTGTCACATATCCGATTCGAGGATTGAAGCTAAAGATAGTAACTTCTTGTAAGTCACTCTGGCTGAAAATTTATCTGACGTGCGTCAACCGTATTATTTTGCGTGTAATTTCCAGCTCGTTCCAGTTGCAATTGTTGCTTTGTTTATGGATAATAAAATTGCCATACCATCAGTAGATATAGTAAAGGATTCTCTGATTAAGTCTATTACGTATACCTATAAGAATCTTTTTTGCATATTGACTGAGCATTCGTTTGAAACAAATCAGAAATCGTAGTAGTTTGAACAAATCTATCGCTTATACACTCGCTTTTCGAACACTAGGTGATCAACAAGTGTCAAACACTACAAGAAACGTCCAACTAAACAGTAATAACGTTTGAACGAAAGAGAACAAGAGGTACTTTTTTGTTTATTAGTTTTTGTTTAAAGTACGATCATAGTTGGTAATATGAATCACGCAAATCATTCGCAGTCTTCCTTGAATGATAACAACTATTATGACATATCCATCGATAGAAATACGTCAGGTAACAGCTTGAACGGCAACAAGAACTTTCCTTCAGTTTATCCTCCACGGAGAGTTGGGTCTTTGAGTTCGTTGCTCGCGTTAAATGAATCTAAGAAGCCAGGTGACTACTATATTCAAAAGATGAACAACAGTTCGGTTAACTTGGCAGGGCCAAATTCTAAACCTAAACACATGAATGCAATTAATATTGCAAATAGACCAAAATCTGCGGAATCTATACTATCGTTGCAATCGACATATTCCGATGAAACTTCGCTGCCTAACTCGTCCCAGTTCGATGTGCCAGACTCGAGATTAAGTTTATTAACTAGTAATTCACTTATATCACCAAGTCAGTCTCCATCTCATCTGAGTATTGTCAATAATCACTCCAGTGCAAGCACGAGTAATTCTAGTAATGACATTAAAAAAAGCAGTAATATAATTAATGAAGAGAATGAAAACGAAGATGAAAGTAATGACCAAGTTAACTCATCACTATCTACGCTTACTTTGAGGAATAGAAGTATTGGTTCAAATTCGGATATATCATACGACCAATCACCAACAACTAGTCAAATAGTTAGACCAAGTCTAAAAGCATCATCTACAACGAATGTCATAAAACAAAGACCACTAAAACTTCAGACCATGAAATCTACTACATCTTTACAAAGGACAAAGACCAAGTTTCTTAATGCTAAAGAAACTAAAGAAAGACAACAGTTACGTAAAAAGCTTTATGACGAAAATGATGATGACGACATTTTAGCAAATGATCTTGATATTTTCAATGTTCCAGTTATTAAAAATCATTCTGAATTATACGTCAATAAAAACCCTGCTAAGTTTTTATCTCGCCACGATTTGGTAACTGATGATAGCAAGTACAATCAGTCATCTGAAATGAAGCCTTGTCCATTGCCCGGAAAATTAAACTCAACATTTGATATATCCAGTACGTCTAACTTAAATACTGATACTTCAGATGATAGCATATTGGGAGATACTGAACATTCGTTCGGCACCGATAACGATGGTGAGATTTCACAAAATATTTCAAAATTTTATAAACAAAGATCTGAATCATTTTCAAAGTTAATGAAAGTGAGTAGAGAACAGAATATGATGTATAAGTTACCAAACTACATTAAATCACAATCTTCAATCGAAGACGTGAATTTAATTTCACCTGAGAAAATTAACTGTTTAGATCAGACACGGCCAATTAATCTACCACCAAAGACCACTATTGACAAATCAAAGCACAACAAAGAATTCCAACGGGTTTTGAATAATTATGAGAGTAATACTAAATCACTCAATGAATCAAGGAAAAGAATAAGTGAATCCATAGTTAATCAACAACAACAATGGTTCAAGTTAATGATGAATAACGAAAAAGAATTTGAGAAAAAATTGACGAATGATAAGAATATGATTAGGAAATTATTTTGGGAGTCAAACTGTCCAGATAAATTTAGGTATGACTTGTTTATGAGGCTTCTATCCGAAAATAATGATCAAAACATTACGAATTTTAACAATTCCTTCAAAATTTCCAACGATAAATTTGATAGTTTGTCATATTCTATTAGGGTTAATAAGGATATTGAATTTAATAATGTGATTGATTTGACTTTGCAAAGACCACTATATGAGTCCATCATAAAGGAATTAATGGATGATTCGGAAGTTGATTTCAAATTGGAAGATTTTAAGTACAATTTCAGATTTTTACTTTATATTAAATCATTGTCTGAGAATGGTTTACGTAAACAAGATGAAATTTTCTTGATTCCATTCTTTTTGATTTTATTCCAAAATGGAAATACGGTACAGGAAATATACGTAATGATTGAGTTGATTAATCATAAGATTTTGGGAGAAGACTTTTTAAAGGAGTTGAACAAATCATTGGGTAATTGGTCAAATATATCTAATTTCTCCTCATCAAGCATACTATACAAATTCTTATACAAATTTAACAATTTGAAAGAATTTGAAAACTTGAACTCTATTCATTTCTTTGAAATCCTTATTCAAATTAATGATAAATTGCCATTAAGTTTATCCGCCCCATCTACCCCAATAGTCGGCCAATCTAGTCAGTCCACCTTTGCTAATCCAGAGACTAATGGCGATGAATCCAATAATTCCTCGAAAACAAATTCGATTGATCAAATGAACGAATTAAATATGCAGAATGCGTTGAATTCATCGGCGTTTAATTTAGTCTTGAAACTTTTACAATTGCTTGTTGTGTATTCACATTCTGAGAAAACAAAGAATAAGAATAATATAAAAGTCTTCCAAAGCTTCCTAATAATCCTCTTTCAATATTACCATATAAACTGGAATAACTTTAATGAGTTGGTTAAATTGAATAAATCAATGAGATTAAATAACAGCGCTGATCAATCTGCTAATTTAGATTGCTTCGTGGATAAGTGGAAAGATGTTTTTAAAAAATTTTGAGTTCTGTTTATTGATGTATTATCAAAGAGTAGTTCGTTTCGCTTTATTTCTTATGTATCAAGGGTACAGGTGTTATATGTATTCAGGTTTAGTTCGAGTATTTATTTATTATGTATGTTAGAAATATAAACTTTTATTGTACATATTGTTACATATCCATATCTAATTCAATAGAGTCTGGATTACTTTCTTTCTGTGATTCCGACATGACAATAGAAGAGACTTTGGGTCCTTGAGACGACTTTACAAATCCCATTGGATTTAAAGAATTTTTGAGGATAATATCATTTTCATAGTCAGTAGTAACTTTTCTT
The DNA here is from genome assembly GCA_900186205.1 of Debaryomyces psychrophilus. Taxonomy (NCBI): domain Eukaryota; kingdom Fungi; phylum Ascomycota; class Pichiomycetes; order Serinales; family Debaryomycetaceae; genus Debaryomyces; species Debaryomyces psychrophilus. The sequence goes on along the minus strand of FYBW01000005.1, from coordinate 169,795 downwards.
TTATATCTTAGCATGTCTTTAAATGTAGACTCATTGCCGTGATTTAGTTCGAAATTTTCCCAATTTTTCCAAACAGGAACGAGTATTGGACTTTCAGGACTCGATAGTTGGCATATGAACTTAAACAAAGACCGAACCCGATTATATTCCTTCAAAGTAGTTTCGAAATCAATAAATTCCTCAGTTAATTGAACTAAGTGTGGCAAAGTTAATTGATCATCTTGAAGAGATTGTTCATAAATTTTTCTGGTTTCGCTTTGATCATTAAGCTTGAATATTTTAGATATCAATACCTGGTAAATATCGAACTTGTCTTTAAGTATACTATCCTTTTCTTTTTTTGAATAAGACTCTCTTTTGTAACCATCCTTCAATTTATTCAATGCTTGTTGTAGAATTCTGATTGCTTTCGTAATCCATCCTCTACTTTGCTCGTACTGAGAGTATAATAAATAAACTGGTTTGCATAGGTTTGCAGGACATCCGTCATCATCGTCTATGGATGAGCCATTTAAACAATGTTCAAATAAGTCTCGCACTCTTTCTATATTTAAATCATGCTTAATTATCTTCGAAAGATAAATATTCCAAATTTCAAACTTAATTTTAGAATCCTTGAAAATCTTCAATCCCATTTCATATACAGAGAACGATCTTTCGAAAAAGTTCCATTCTTCCAAAAAGTTAGCAAAATTTATGATTGTTAAAGGAGTAGCAATTTTTAGATTAATCATCATATTATGTGCGTAAATCACTTTCTCTATCTCGTCAATTTGCTCATTATTCTCTATCCTTGACTCTAATAAATCCAAATAAAGCGACCACAATTTGACTGATTTATGAATTCTCAAATGTATGTCAATACTACTATCATTGTAATTGAAATGACCGTGTTCCGATGTACAAATATCTTCAATGACCTCAATAGCTCCTTTTTCATTATCATGTTTCACAAAAAGGTCACTCCATTCAATATATAAGGTCGCAAGGTCATCGGGGGATTGAAACTGAGATTTTACTGATTTGGAAAAAATGAGGTTCGACGTCTTCACATCATTCTGCGAGGAATAAACATTTGCATAGTTAATCCATAAATTAGGTAGGGTACTTTCTTGTTTGTTGGATAATGAATGTGCCTTCAAAGGATTTATTGTCCTTAAAGCCGTAGCATAGGTATCAAGCATCATGTTAATATCATCCTCTTCTTTATATAGCTCGATTTTTTTAAACCATTCATCCAAATTATTGATATCTTGTCTTAACATCATATCATTTAATAAATATGGTCTATCATTTATCAATTTTTCGAATACATTCATCCTTAAATCTAGTTCATGTGTTAAGTCCATATTATCATCAGATGTCTCTAATTTTTCACTCAAATTGGTTAAGATATTTTCCTCGAATTCAGTATATGAATCAAAAATCATAGTAAAATCTTTCACAGTGACACACTTTTTCAAGCCTTCATCAAAATAATATCTCACTTTAAAAAGATTTTTACGTTTGATAAAATAAAACGTCAATTTCAAATAAAATTTACCAATCTGATCTGGAAACTTCTGTAATCCATCCGTTATCAAATTCTCGAAGAAATAATCAAATTCATTATAATTAACGGTACTTCGCTTAGGATTTGAGACAGAATTTATTAACAAATCGATATAATCAATCCACAATTGTAACGGTGACTTTGACAATCCAGCAAACTTGTCTGGATTTTGCAAAACATATTGGAATAATTTTGACGTCTCCTTAAAATCTCCATATTCTATTAACTTGATTATGATGTCATCTATGGCAATACCTAGTTCGCCCTCTTGTTCATTATTTATTCCTTGGAGCGATTCAGGAGTGGCATACTGCAAATATTTCAAGTAAATCTGAACCCCTGTCAACCCACCAACCTCATCTGCAAACAGAACATACAATGGCCATATTAAGTGGTGTTGGCTTACGGGTAGATTGTATAAACACTCATTAAATTTTCTCCTAATCAAAGTTATTTCATTAGGTTGTTTCTCAACTAAAAAGCTTAAGTATTTCACCCATAATAACGGTGATCTGTTAAGTAACTGTAGGGATCTATCAAATAGAAGATTCACCTGACGTATTTGTGTTCTATTCTTATAATAACTTGCTGTTCCTATAGCCAGCAAAACCAAATCAATATAAATCATCCACAATTTATACGATCTTGGTAATTGTCTAACTGCTCTTTCTAAAACGAAGATTCTATTCCGAAATACAGATGATGGTGATGATGATTTATATCTATAATACTTTAACCAATTTGATAGGTTGTTAGGATCTTTTGCAATTTCTTGTTCATATGGAATATCATTATCATTGACTAGCTCTCCTATATCCCATATAGGTTCAGACATGATGTAGCTTAACAACTAAAGTTTTTTTTTACTATTTAGCATCTCTTATCAAGTATACTAACTAAATTTAAATTACACAAAGCAAATTATACTTTCAAGTTGTGAATTTTACATTCTCCTTTAATTATAGATTATCTTAATTAATCAATTGAAAAGATATATACTAGATATATAGGATAAAAATGTCTGGTGCTGGAAATAGAGAACAAGTATTCCCTACCCGTATGACATTAGGGTTAATGAAAGTGAAATTGAAAGGTGCTCAACAAGGACATTCCCTTTTAAAGAGAAAATCAGAAGCATTAACCAAGAGATTTAGAGATATCACCCAAAGAATCAATGATGCAAAAAGGAAAATGGGTAGAGTCATGCAGACAGCGGCGTTTTCATTGGCAGAGGTGCAATATGCCACTGGTGATAATATCGCCTACCTGGTTCAAGAGTCTGTGCAGAATGCCAGATTTCAAGTTAAAGCCAAACAAGAGAACGTGTCTGGGGTGTATTTACCAACGTTTGAGAGCCATATAAATGAAGATATCAATGACTTCAAAATGACAGGTTTGGGTAGAGGTGGTCAACAAGTCCAGAAAGCCAAGATGGTCTACACCAAAGCCGTAGAAACCTTGGTCGAATTGGCGTCACTCCAGACTGCATTCATAATCTTAGATGAAGTGATTAAGGTCACCAATAGAAGAGTTAATGCTATTGAACACGTTATTATTCCCCGAACCGAAAACACTATCAGTTATATCAATTCAGAATTGGATGAATTAGACAGAGAGGAATTCTACAGGTTGAAGAAAGTCAAAGAAAAGAAGCAAGAGGCTGCTGCCATCACTGAAGCTGAAGAAGCCGAAGCCAAGACACATAAACAAACATCTGAAACTGAGTTTAGAAACGAGGTGACCCATGCGGACACCAAGGAACACGGTGGACAAGACTTACTAAAAGAAAACGAAGATGATGTTATATTTTGATATTTGTATATATTGGCATTATTTTCAATTCATATAACTTTTCACTTTTCCTTATACTTATTGTATTGATCTTTTTACATCGTCTACTTACCGCTCCATCAGATACATTAAAACATCAATAATATTGTGTAATTTACCAGTAACCGAATTTCGTAAGAAATCTGATAATTATTTATATGTCAATACATACCCTCTAAACACCCGTTTACTGGTATGTTTAGTTACTCTCTCAGCAATTATTTCTCCGCTCTTGTCAATGCTCACCAATAGAATATCCCGTGTAATATATTTTACGAAATTTTGTACAATTTACGAATACTCGAATTGCTATGCCATATTTCTCGGGTTATATATCGACAGATTACGAGCATTCACACGATTTACGGGTAGATTTTCATCATAAATCCAGCAAATGAATGATATGGGTGCTCTTGAGAAACCGACAAATACTCATTCGGAACGAAAACTCTAATTCTTGCACTGCAAGCTACTCAACGAAACATTATTCTGAATTGTACATTTTGGATGCCTCATACATATTAACTATTCAAGTCTACATGTCTCTACTATATTGTCTATGGTGCCGCGTAACCCCCATCAACTAACAAGTCCGAACCAGTCGTGTAAGTAGAAGCGTCGGATGCGAAATATAAGTATGCACCTACCAATTCTTGTGGGATAGCCTCTCTGCCCAATGGGATCAATTGCCACCACTTGATCTTCACTTCATGTGAAACAAAATCCGAAATCTCTGTGGCGATGTAGCCAGGAGAAATAGTGTTAACCCTGGCAAATGGTGCCCATTCTACCGCCAACGACTTACCCAAGTGCAAGACACCCGCCTTAGCTGCATTGTATGGAGCTTGCATCTGAGGAACGTTGACAATGTGACCCGACATCGATGCCGTTAACACAAGCGAACCCTTGCCTTGTTTCTTGAAAACCTTACCGACTTCTTTCGCGCAGTAGTATACTCCGTTCAAGTCCAAGTCTATCACCCTCTTCCACGAATCGTATCCTTCCACCTCAAGACTTCTGCCGTCCGTCCATGGCACACCAGCATTGGCCACGAAGACATCAATAGAGCCAAAATCCTTTTCGATTTGTCCAATGACTTTTTCAACGTCTTTTGGGTCCGAGATGTTACACTTATACGCCTGGGACTTGACTCCGTATGTCTTGGTCAAGTATTCAGCCTTAGCATCAGCATTCTTGGAATTGTACCACACGGCAACGTCTGCTCCTGCTTGTGCGTACGCCTCGGCGACAGCCCAGCCAATACCACCAGATGATCCAGTAACCGAAGCAACCTTTCCCTTTAAGGAGAACAAATCATTGACGTTCTTCGAAAGTTGTGGGGCCTTCGTGGGTAAGGGTCCTACTTGTTCATTGATAACCGACATTGGGGGTGACATATTAGCTTATTAGATTTCTATGCTTTGTACTTACTAATTTATAAAGTTAAGCGAATCAAATAAGAAACTTATAAGGATTTCGGAATTACAAGAATTAGCTCCCTTATATACCACCGGGGTACGGAGCTCTGAGTGAGAGTTGCTACAAGTGACGTAGTAGATTTGTGCCGGTCACGACCGGAAAAACTCTTATTTCATATACACACTATACGTAATACAGTAGAACTACGTAATACAGAACTACGTAATGCATACCACTTAGTAAACACGGACTGCAGGAGGTACAGGCTTACAGTCATTTTCGTCCAATGTGGTTTTGATAACGTCTCTGTATTCCAATTTGACCTGGTCGCCGAAATTCTTCTGGTACGACAAGGTGTGCTTACGCCAGTTTTCGTCATCCCTGTTCGGGTAGTCATCTCTTGCATGGGCACCTCTGGACTCCTTTCTGGCAGCAGCCGAATAGGCGGTCTGCGTCGCACATGTCAACAAGTTCTGTAGCTCCATCGTCTCAACCAAGTCCGAGTTCCAGATCATGGATCTATCTGTGGTCTTGACATGCTCGAAGGTCTTATCGATCTGGTCGATATTTTCGACACATTGGTCCAACAATTCCTGGGTTCTGAAGACTGCACAGCCTTGTTGCATGGTCTTTTGCATCTCGCTTCTGATGGACGCGGTGGTTTTGTCCCCGTCGGCCGTTCTCAAGTGGTGTAAATTTTCGATTGACTCTTTGCCCATGGTTTCATCCAAGGGCTTGAAGGGGGTGCCTGGTTTCAACTGGTCACTGATGGTGTGGGCGACTGCTCGTCCGAAGACCACCAAGTCCAATAACGAGTTGGCACCCAATCGGTTGGCACCGTGGACGGAGGCACACGCGGCCTCACCGCACGCATACAACCCTGGGACAATTTGGTCCTTACCGTCGGGACCTTTCCTTAACGCCTCGGCCCTGTAGTTGGTTGGAATGCCGCCCATATTATAATGGACAGTTGGCAAAATCGGAATTGGTTCCTTGGTGACATCAACTCCGGCAAAAATTTGGGCTGTTTCGGAAATACCTGGCAATCTTTCCTTCAACACGGAAGGAGGCAAATGCGACAATTGCAAGTAAATGTGATCTTTTTCCTTGCCGACACCTCTGCCCTCGTTGATTTCCATGGTCATGGCACGCGAGACAACGTCTCTCGATGCTAAGTCCTTTGCATGGGGCGCATAACGTTCCATGAATCTTTCACCTTCAGAATTAAGCAAGAAACCACCTTCACCTCTGGCACCTTCGGTTATCAAGCAGCCTGACCCATAGATACCAGAAGGATGGAACTGAACGAATTCCATATCTTCCAATGGCAAACCAGCTCTCGAAACCATGGCAAAACCGTCACCCGTACAGGTATGAGCCGACGTACACGAGAAATACGTTCTACCGTACCCACCAGTAGCGATAATCGTCTTGTGAGCCTGGAATCTATGAATTGTTCCGTCTTCCTGGTTGTACGCAATAACACCAATGCACTCACCGTCCTGCATCATTAAGTCCATAGCAAAAAACTCAATGAAAAACTGGGTGTCGTTTCTTAACGATTGTCCGTACAAAGTGTGTAACATGGCGTGTCCTGTTCTATCGGCAACCGCGCAAGTTCTGTATGCCTGGCCCCCTTTACCAAAATCCTTCGATTGCCCACCAAATGCTCTCTGGTAGATTCTCCCTTCTTCGTTTCTGGAAAATGGGACACCGTAGTTCTCCAACTCATAAATTGATTCGGGCGCTTCTTTGGTCATGTAATGGATCGCGTCCTGGTCCCCCAACCAGTCAGACCCTTTTACAGTGTCATACATATGCCAATGCCAATCGTCCTTATGCATATTACCCAACGCAGCATTTATACCCCCCTGGGCTGCAACTGTGTGTGATCTAGTAGGGAATAGCTTTGAAACACACGCCGTCTTAAACCCTGCCTCGGATAATCCGTATGCTGCTCTTAATCCAGCACCCCCAGCTCCAACAACAAGACAGTCGTACTGGTGGTCAATGACATGATAGTCCTTCTGCAAATACTTGGTTGCATTGAATTGGCTTCCTTTAATGTTACCAATCGTCTGGCATCTAGCAGCCGATGAACCAAAATACCTACGTAACATTTTCGAATTATTAGGAAGAAGAATAATTAGCAATAGTTTACGAAGTTAGTTTCAGTTAAACCCCAGGATTAGTAATATGAAATATGCCTGTATATTGCACGATAGCAATTTCAACTGGTTAAGCGTTCTTTAGGCTACAATGCTCTATGGTGTAATATATCATATATGACATGGGTGTGAACGGGATACAAGTGGAAGCAGTAAATATTAAGTAGTCTATAATTATTTGTTTATATATGATGGAAATGAAATGAAATAAAAATCTATTATACAATCAGAGCGAGCAATAACCACCGTCGACAATGATGTCGGTACCAGTAGTGAAGGTGGATGCATCGGAACCTAAATACAAATAGGCACCGACCAACTCTCTTGGTAAACCTTGTCTGCCCTTTGGAGTCATCGAGTACCAGACGTTCTTGATGTCATCAGGAACAAAGTCCGACAACTCGGTAGCAATGTAGCCTGGGGAAACGGTGTTAACTCTGGCAAATGGTGCCCATTCGCCAGCTAATGACTTACCCAAGTGTAAGACACCGGCTTTCGCGACGTTGTAACCGGCTTGCAATTGTGGAACGTTGACAACGTGAGCCGACATCGATGCGGTCATCACTAAGGACCCTCTGCCCTGCTTTCTGAAAATTCTACCAATATGCTTCGCACAGTAGTAGACACCGTTCACGTCAACGTTCATGACGTTGTGCCATTCGTCGTCGTTATCCTGGTCGATCATGGCACCAGAGGTCCAAGCGATACCGGCGTTGGCAACAAAAATGTCGATTTCGCCAAAGTCGCTGTGGATCTGTTCCACAACGTTCTGAACTTGTTGTGCCTTTCTGACGTCACAGTGGTAGAAGTTGATCTGCGTCTTAGGGTACTTTTGTTGCAACTTGTCCAACACTAACTGGTTGTCGGCGTAGTCAATAATGGCCAACTTGGCTAATCCGGCTTGGCAGTATGCCTCGGAAATACAGTATCCAATTCCACTGATTCCTCCAGTCACGACCGCAGCCTTGTTTGTTAACAAAAACAACTCAAGGACAGAGTCTGGTAATGTTGGGAATTGGGCTGGTAAGGTACCGATGTCCTTGTTACAAACGGATTGTGGGCCTTGTACTTGTTCAACTGTCATTTTAAGCGAGTGGTTTGTTTAATATATATTCGTCCTAAATAATCTACTATCTCAGTCCATCAGTGTCGATATTTATACTTGCAAAAAATTCTACAGCTCACAACATGAATAGGATTCATCGGAAAATTAATAAAAAGAAACAATATTCTGCTTGACTATTACTAGAATCAAAGGGCTCTTGAGGTGGCTCTGAACAACAGTGATATGCATAGATGACCTCTTGAAAATTTACAAAAGACTTAATTACAGAATCGCGCGTCGAAGGTGCATTTATGCCAGATTTTATGGCTGTAATGGTTGAGATGTTTTCCATTATGGCCGCCTTCTGCAATTTCACCACTAAACATTCCGAGTTTCCTTTAACGAAAACCCTCCGATCTCATAGGTTGATACTAATTATGGTCATCTACTGAACCCACAACTTCCAACTGGAGTTGATCTCAAAATAATTATAGTTCTTAGATTAAGGATGCGGGCCGAAGCGGTGGAAATAGATGACGACCATGTCGACGAAGGAGCTGGCACAAGGCTGGAATGGACCACTGGTAACATTGCAATCACATATGGTTGTGAGTGTGTTTTGGTGCTTGTTCGTGAATATTGTCAACAGTTTGCAGTTGGTTTCGTCATATGAGTGGGGGTGCAGCAGCCAAATGTTGAGGAAGGTGAAAATTTCTTTTATGGAGGAACCAAGCATCGGCGGAAAAACTCGCAATGGCTAGATGTAGAACACGGTGGACATGTTATGGCTGTACTAAATAAAGAGTTTTCACAAAGCGGGCGTGTGGTCTAGTGGTATGATTCTCGCTTTGGGCGACGATTTGGGAAACCAAATTGATTGAAACAAGTATGTGAGAGGCCCTGGGTTCAATTCCCAGCTCGCCCCGTTTGTTTTTTCGACCTTTTTTCTTTCGCGGGAACATCGTTTTTCCTCATGTTGCAGTTTGACGGATAGGTCAGACAGACGTTGATTTGGTCCCGATAAAGATTGTTGAGGCTTCGGTATTCCGGTGGTTGAATGATTTGAGTGATTTGTTACATCGTTATGAAAGTATTGTTGGTTGGTCTTAATCCGATACTATCGGCAGTTAGAAAAATTGGACAAAAATGACTTCCAAGCCATCTTTTGTTGACTACATTGTTTATAATGGTAGATTGCGCTTGGTTGTGCACTCTCCTGAACTTTGACTTGTATACTTTAACTTCATTACACTCATTTTGTACCCGGTATTTATAAAATTTCGCAATCACGTACAAAGTTAGCAAAAATTCACGATCATTATCGAGCAATATCGAAAAGCGAAAAAGCATGTTCAGCCAATAAAGAACAAATACACTGCCGTGTCTCCTCTAAGAGGTCGAACCATTATACGGTGGTAAACTCAAGGTTTGCCCAAGTGGAGGGAGGGTTTTATGCTTTTGTGTCAGCGGGACATCACCATGCAGGACCAGTTTAATACTAAAGCGAGTTTATCCACAGCGTACACCTTATAACAGGTCCTAGGTAATCAATCAGTCGAATATGGATCACGAAGATCTTACTGCATCGCATTGGGACGATGTGATATCTCCTCACTCAGAATCTACCTATGACACCAATAATTCCTCAATTCCACGTCTATTAGATAACCAATTCAACGAGTTATCGGTAGACGATAATGAGCAAGAAGAAGATGACGAAGAGGAGGAAGAAGAAGATCAAGTGCACCATGCACAAACCCCCAGCCATATATATACCAATCCGATAGAAGAACAGAGGGAAGAGTTAGAGAAGGACGAACGAAGCGATCACAAGCACAAACTATTGTCGGAGCTTACGCACGGATCTGAGGACGATCAATTGGAATCGTTTATAAAATCCCCCGAACGAATCAGGCCGTCAGAGTCACTTTTTAACGAGAAAGATAGTCCCATACAGCCATCGAAGTCTGTGACCCACGACCAGTCGACATCTCCTAAACGGGTCTTTGATTTGAAGACCAGCAAATACAAGCCCACAAGACTCCGTAAGTTCAGTTCCAAAACAACCGTTGAACACCTTGGTGGTGTTAATAATGTCGAAGAATCATTGGGCCCGCTAGGAGAACCAGCGATGGCAAATGCCGATAAGGGGTCATCTGCACCCAGTACCTACGGCGATAGTCTTAATAGCAATAATAAAGACCTATTGGTGCAACAACTTGATGCCCCACTATACGATATAGATAACGGTGCGCAAGATGAGAATCCACACAAGACTGACCACACAAGGCGTAAGTCGGCCTCTAGTGAAGACACTAACACTGCACATGTTGTGAATGCAGTCTCGGACTTGGAGATCTCGGTAGGGGATCCAATGAAAGTGGGGGACATTACTAATGCCCATATTGTATATTCCATTAAGACAAAAAATAAGAACCCCGATTCCCAACGCATGCCACAGGGTACGGGTACGTTTATTGTCTCAAGACGTTACAAAGATTTCAGATGGATATACCATCAATTGCAAAACAACCACCCCGGTAAGATTATTCCACCACCTCCAACAAAACAAACCTACATCGGTAGATTCAATGAGAATTTCATCGAGAATAGAAGGTTATCGTTAGAAAAAATGTTAAATAAAATCAGTCGTAGCCCGTCATTACGAGATGACCCTGACTTTATAATGTTTTTGGTGAGTGAGGATTTTGGCAACGAATCCAAGGAGAGGGAAAAGCTAAGTGGCTCAGGAGCCTCATTACAAAATGTCGAATTTTTGGATAGTGATAGCACAACATCCAATGCAGATTCGAATGCACCGGTAGTTGTTGGTAATAACACTGGGGGGTTTATGAGTTCGATATTCTCTATGTCCCAAAAAATTGAAGAGCCCGATGAATATTTTATTCAGAAGAAGGAATACATTGAAAACTTGGAGTACAATTTGAAGGTCTTTTACAAATCAATCGAGTTGATCAACAATCAGAGACAGGAGATGGCGGGTCTAGTAGATGAAATATCGTTGACCATTGACGAATTGGCAAGTTTGGAGATCCTGAAAATCACGAGCGACTTGCTAGGTGCGTTCAGCGGCGTTCAGCTAAAATTAAAGGAAAACCTTGACCGTGTCAATTTGCAGGATCAATTAACATTAGGCTTTACGATCGAGGAATACTTAAGAATCATAGGGTCCATTAAATCGATATTTGAGTCCAGATCAAAAATTTATCAACAATACTATAATTTCAATCAGGAATACACAAAAAAACAGGCCCAGTTGAACAAGTTAAATAAAAAATTCAACGTGCAAAATGACAAGGCTAGTCAGTTAAATTTTGAAGTCGAAAAATTAAGGGCTAAAGTCCAAACTTTCGAAAAGAAGTTCAACTCAATTAGCGAAACAATAAAGCTAGAACTTGAAAGATTCGAATTAGAAAAAGTCGACGATTTCAGGAACAGTGTTGAAATATTCATTGAGGGTTCTATAGAGTCACAGAAAGAAGCTATTGAACTATGGGAAACGTTTTATGAACGCGAAAACTTATCTAAGATATGAAGTTATTCGCAATTGGTGCAGAACAAATGGGAATGGTTTTCCTATCTATCCACTATCAATTACGACCCTGCTTAAATATGAGACGCGCGTGTTGGTAGCACTATAAATTACCGATTACCAGTTTTAAACAGATGACTTTACAAAGCATTTGGGAAGTAAATATTTTCAATATTTTCAATAAAAATTCTACATGTAATGTATAATCTTGCGAATAAATTATTCACTAGTGTGTTTTATATTGCCAGGTTTGATCGGCTGTTGTAAACGGATATAATTAGAATTGCACGCAACAAAGGAAATTGAGTTAATCTAACTTTGAATCATGCATACCCAAGTAAACCTCAATCCTACTGAATTGTCCATACTATCTATTCCGCGAGAAAAGTGTTGGATATTCGCCAGTCCTATATTACAGTTGCTACATTATGAATCGCTGAAGGTCAATCGATTTAACACAGGGTACGATTCGGAGTTTTCTGCCGAGGAGGGCGAAGATGAAGTAGACGAGGTTGACCGAGACGATTATCAAAAATACTACGATGATGATGAAACCCAATATATTACTAGGAGACTCTCGGACAGTTGGTATTTACTGAAATCTAACCTGCGCCCTAGTCGTAAGAATGATATATTAACATCTATATCATCCAGTGGCTATTTAGACCAAAATGGGTTGCCTGTCGATAATTCGAGTAAAATAGATCCATTGCATGATGGGTTTGATCCATTGGCTGACGCTAGTAGCGGTGATGTTAATGTAGAATGTGATGTTAAGCCGACGGACCAGGCGAAAGCAGGAAACCACGATGAGAATTACTTCTTTCACATTGCATTTACACCCATTGAATGTACTGTTATTTGTTCGAGCCTCACCATGATGAAGTTATTTGAGGAGCCGTTGAACGCCTGTAAACAATTGAAGTATGATAAGGTCAAATTAATTGAGAGGTCGTTTTTAAGTTTACAGATTGATGGTGACGGCAGCTATGATAACAGTTCGCAGATCTTGAAATTAACAAAGCCACTATCAGAGAACGAAATTTCGTTATTCTTTCTATCTAGTCACTTTAGTAATATTGTCTTGATTCCATATCATTTTAAGGAAAAGGTTATCACTATTTTGACCAAGCAGAATTTTGAGTTTTCCGATATTTCTAACAGTTATATTGTAAACCAAATAGATAGATATACCAATGAGCAGGATGAAGTTGACATATCTCACGATAAAGATGTACTAGACTTAGAATTAAAAGCATTCCAATTATTTAAACAAACTAGCATTCAACCGAGAATTAATAGTAAGGTTAACCTATTGCTAACAGGAGCAAGACCTGGTGAAGTGACAAATACAATTTTGAAAACCGCTAGAAATATTTCTTCAGGTAATATACCAGAATATTTCTCAATAACCAGGACGTCTATTAATGAGGTGTCTCTACTTTTACCTAAATCATCAAGCAAAAGGGCGTTAATGGGCTTCAATTCAAAAAATTTAATTGGTTCTATCCAAGATGTGATTATTCCAATTACGGTAGATCTATACAAGTTGCCATTAGATTCCACTGGTATTGTGGCTGGCCTCGCTAGTAAAATAATTAACGGTGTTACGTTATCAGGTCAGATAGATTATCCATTTGAAATGAATTATTTGTCAATGGCACGGTCGGCAATAATTATGATCCCGAAAGAAAATTTATCATTGGTTTCAGACATTTTTTATAACATTGACTATGGTCAGTTTACGACAGAAAAACGTGGATAATAGACGAATGTACGAGTAAGCACATGTATAGTTAATTCAAGATTAAGAAAATTCGATTTTTTGCACCTAATTTGTACGATCTAAATCCCAAGCAATTAAGACAACGTAGACACTTAATTTTGTTACGATTCGTTACAATTTATTTACAAAATATAAACAATACGGTACTATATTTTTGAACCAAGAGGTTTGGTTATATCACTGTGTATAGAATCAATACTGATACGATATGTAATCATTCCGCGTGAGACTGGAACACAATCCTACGGAAAGATGTATTATGTTCATTTTTAAAAAACCATACTCAGATTGATGTTGTCTATGTCTGGTTCGCCTATATTGATGCGTACTACGAAGAATAAATTGCTGTAGGATGTTGTATAATATTTAAAATGATCATTATCTCTTAGAAGAAAATCATGTTCATGAAGCTTTGGATTAAAAACAAGTCTATCGGATAATTATAATACAATATATTATAATTCAGATAATTCAACCATTATTGCTGATTTGGATTAGCAAACAACTAACCATTTCTTCTCAATGGTCACATATTTAGCAATTTCTTGAAATCATGGTCAATTAGTTATTTCGTACGTAAATTGATTGATGATCACTCACTAAACAGAATAGGTGTACGCTTTGTCTCTAAAATACCCACAATATCAAAAATTGATAATTTAAACCAGACCTCACATATTACGACCTATAAGATTGAGCATCTAGTCACAACCTCGCGACTCAACCGCTACCAGAATTTTGTTGCTGGTGTATGACCTGAAGTGAATAAATAAATTCATCCCTTACTTGTCTTAACCAGGAACCATCAAAGAGAGTGCCAAAATTAATAGCATTCAAATAATTCAATGCTATTGCTAATATTGCTATAATGATCGCCAATTGGACGAAACTTCTAATAAAACAAATCATGTTAAGAAAATTCAATAATTTAATTATAATTTGTTTTTTAATTTAATTTTTATGTGGACGAGCAAAATGAGTGCGTCACATACTAGCTAAATAGTGATTATTATAAAAAATTTTACATCTATAATTAATTAAACAAATGACTTAGAATTTTTTACCCTTCTTTTTAGACTTGACGCTAGTACTCCAACCTTCTTCGTCGATGGTTGAAACCTTATCAGCGCTGGAAATGATCGCAGAACCCCACGAAACTTCATCTTGAGTTTCAATTTGTTGTTCAACTTTTTGTCTTCTTTTCAAAAACTCTTGTGCAAATCTTCTTCCATCCATAGTAGCAGATGAGCTATATATGGTTTCTGAGATCAATTGAGAAGAATCGTTGTTCAGGGGTAAAGTCGTAAAAATATCTAATAAGTCATTTTTAGAAACTGTGGGATATAAATTCGTCATAGAGGCTCTCGCCCAGATAAGAAATTCCTCCTTCAATGCCATATTGTTTGCAGCCGATTTAACAGGTTTAACAGCAGAAACCGAGCGCAATAATTGTGGGTTTGCTTTAGATGTTGAAGTGGTTGATGTTGAAATGATTGGCTGTGATGGCTTTTTGACAGGTGGTTTCTTAGGTGTTACTACCGTCCATGGACTGTCATCTTTTGGAGCTGAGTTAGCCAAAGCATTGGCAAAGGAGGACTTCGAAGCTGTACTCGTGGAAATTGATGAATTAGCAGCTTTTGCTTTAGCATTGGCAGCATCGAATTCTTCTCTTTGAATTTCAGACAATGTTTTCTTTGTCGCGACTGGTGTCCTAGTATTAGCATCAACACCCCAGCTTGAGGCCTTTGGAAGGCCCGGCTTTTCGTCAGTAGTTCTTTCTTCAAGTTTTGCCTTTGCTAGTTGTTCACTTTTAATAGCGGCCTCGATTTTCTTTTGTTCTCTAACCTTTTCTGCTTCAACCAATTGGATTTCCTTTAAAGTTAATGCAGGTTTAGATGTAGCATCTTGATTGCTAGAGGTCACCGATGCCCATGGTGCAAGTCTTTGTTGAAAGCTCGTAGGTTTCGGGTCATTTCCCGTGTCTGTTAATGGCTCAACACTTATTGTTAATGTATCTCCCGAATCAGAATTACTCTTTGACTCAGGAGCTTGTTGCGCATGTCGTTGAGATTGCAAAGGTGGTACCTCACTTTGCTCATTTTTCTTTTCTTGTAATGGGGCCCTCTGTTGCTGTTTTAATTGTTTTTGTTTTAATTTTGGTTGTTCAACTGTTGGCTCTGTTGAATACTCTTCGCCATCATTCAAAATGTCCGTAACAACAGATGTATGAATGTCGTCCAAAACTGGATCATGTGGGCTATTTGAATCACGATTTGGAGAAGATGGCTGTTCACTGCCACTTTGCCCTTCATTATTAGTTAAAGTTGACGATGGAATAAATGGCGAATTAACTCGAGACAGAGACTGAACTCCGGATAACCAGGGAGACATAGGTTGTTGAGACATTTGCGAGGGGAGTACTGGAGCAACGGATACCGGAGTACCAGGGCTACTTCCCATAAGACCATTTGGATGGTCAATACCCCAGCCACCGTTACTATTAGATAATACTGGGTTTTGTTGCAGCAACAACGACGGCATATTATTAATATGTTGCAATGGGTTGCTTAAAGGTTGTGAATGATTAAACCCAATACCCGAATTCATTGAATCAATACCAAACTGATTCGAGTTCGAAAAGGCGTTGGTTGCCAGAGGTGTCAATGGACTTGAAAATGGATCATTATTATGATTCATAAAATCGTTACCAAATAAGTTGCTTTGCGGATTCATTGAAGAATTCAATCTCATATTTGCGACACCAATATTACCAGGACCACCGGACAAAAATTGATGAAACTGAGACTGGGATGGTTGTATTCCAGGTGTGATGAATGGAGTTTTGTTATTGTTGGGTACATTACCAGTGTTCGATAAATCAGGAAGTGGAACCTTGAATGGCTGAATATAGTTTTGAACTTTATCACACAATTCTTTCAATGTCTGATAGTTCCTTTCTTCTTTTCTTCTGATTTTCAAATCAAGATTTAAGTAACCATCAGTCAACCATTCTTGCATCATATCACCATTAAATGGACCTTGTTCATTTCCACTTGGGTCAACATAGAACCATTCAATTTTATCCGATGGCAAAATCGGAAATTGAGGCTGTTTTTGGTTTTGTTCATATTCCGACTGAAGGTCACTACTAGGGCAATTCATTCCTGGTGGTGGCCTTTGTGACTTCATTTGCGATGCAAAATCCATTCCTTCATTTGTCGACAACTTTTCCAATGGTTCAACTAATTCAGATGCAGATCCAACTATTTGTCTGTCCTGAGTGCTGTTCATAGGGCCTGTCGGTTGTAAGTCCAAATGATAAATCTGTCCAGGCTTACTTAACTTGTACTTCTCATTATTTTGTACTGGCAACTCAACATTTGGGCTCAATATTTGGTCCCTATTCTCAAACCAGACTTGAAATACCTCGTTCATGTTGTAACGTTTACCTCCTTTATTAGGCGGAATAGTTAAGCTACTATTTACAAAAGTTGTCGACGTAGTTTCACCTTGGATTCGTTGTGAATTATCTTGCTTTGATTCAATATGCCCATTGCCGAATTCAGGTTGTTGAGATTTACGACTCCTATCGATATTGTTAGTATTTATGACCACAAGTTGTATTCATATGTGTAATTTAGCACAAAATGTAGTACATACCATGAAGGTTGTGACATCTTTTAAAGAAATAGGCTTTTTTTTGGTTCTTTTTATTTACTGAAAAGTAAGGTTCGATCAAAATATGAGTTATGCTTCAATATTTCAAGAACAATTGTAATACAAGTTGAAAATTTAAAGTCTTGTGATATATTCTTCTATTCTAAACCTAGTTGAACAAATTTTCAGAGACTTTTGATCTTTTCAAATGAGAGAAGCTGAGAACTGCACAGAGAAATTGAAAAATTGCATGCCGGGTAACAAATTTACAAGCAGTATCAAACAACATTCATAAAAGAACATGGAGTAGACTGGTGCTGGTACAAAGCAATGGAAATCCGAACATTAATCGAGAAATCAACTAAAACAGAAAACGATTACGAAAAACGAAATAAGCATTGAAAGACATGAATTCTAAGGTACGAAAGAATACTAAATATCGTAGAGTAACGTATAAGCGGACATGAAAACCCTTACTATGGTGGCCACTATGTAGCCGACATGGTTTCCATAGATCAATAGGTTTTGGTTTGTTGTGTAGAACGAATATTTGATGATTCTAAATCATTTGAACACAAATACACTAGATGCCCATCTTTTTCTCCATTTCCGAATGGAAGTCTTGAACATGGTTTCCACCTTCCAATCCACCACGATAGACGTCTTCCCAATCGACACTCGCATCCTTGTTGAGCAAGACGTCTTTGTGCATGCTGTCTGGACCTCCCAATAATTGAGGCTTGAAGTCGGTCGCATCTACTATTTCTAATTCCATTGTCCTTTTGATTGGTTCTCCAGCACCGAATACTCTTCTATAGGTCTCTAATCTGGTCTGGTATTGTGTTTCTTCCCAATTGGAGATTCTAGCTTCTAACGGATGGCGATTATTTATCTTGGATGCTAAATTTAACGGACCTTCTTGGGTTTTTAAAATATCTTGTACGCCTGGAGCATGAGCGGCCGGTTCACCAAACTTGGTACTATTTATGGATGAATGTTGATTGTTGTCTGGGACGAGCTTTAAAGACTAGGTACATTGTTAGTATAATCATTTTTTTTTTTAAACTTGCTACTTTGGCGTATTGATGAACGCGAAATATAAACAAACACCGTGCATTATAAGCATACATACCATTTTAGCAGTAATGAATTGATTTGTGTAGTTGCAATCCTTTAATATGGTGTCTTTATTGTCGGAGTGGCGAAAGTAGGACTTTTGATATTCGTGGTTTATACACGACAAACCCTTTATATGATCAATATGCAGTATATATACATACATATATATATATATATATATATATTTAAATACCCAATGAATTACCTATGGTTTTCAGTTACATTCTTTCAATAGTTTCATCTACAACATCAATGAGTCTTTCGTAGGAACCGTCAGATTTTAAGGAATCGGGGACAAAACTCCATTTTTCAGGTTCCAATACGCCGTTAAAGCATAATGTACCGAAAACTAAGACTACGAAACCTACGAACTGCAAAAAGTGGAACGATTCCCAGCCCATAAAGATTGCGAGAAGCCAGACAGACAAGGTACGACAAGTGTCGATAGTGGATCTCGCCGTGGCTGATAATTCATGGGTTAATGAAATTCCACAGAAATTAAAAGATGCAATTGAGACCATTATGAAAACTGACGAGACCAATATCTCTCGCGAACCAAAAAGCTGAGAGAACGACTCGGCAAGATTGAACGGAGAATCTGCGAACTTCTTACGAGGTACTATGGCTCCTATAATGAAATTTAATATGATCATGATGGTCAACAAAATAACAACCCCGTAGAAGCCTTCGAAGTAGACCAATTTCAATGGAACAATCGATCTTTTTCTAAGTATGTGTTCTTCAATCACAAACTGGATAGCCTGAAACAATGCAGCTAAGACAATCAATGCAATCCCAATGATAACAAATGCAGAAGCTTCCTTTCTAGTCAATGTTTGCGCCGACTCGTTTTCCGAGGCGGTCGACCCACTCAATCCTACTATGACCACGCCCAATGTAACGATTATTAACGAGGTCCATTCCA
Organism: Debaryomyces psychrophilus; assembly: GCA_900186205.1. Lineage (NCBI taxonomy): Eukaryota > Fungi > Ascomycota > Pichiomycetes > Serinales > Debaryomycetaceae > Debaryomyces > Debaryomyces psychrophilus. The sequence continues at coordinate 150,741 of FYBW01000005.1, read as the reverse complement.
ACTTTGTTATTTTTCTTTTCAAGAAAAGTACCGACAATATGGCCACAAACAACACTATTGAGCCCCTGGTCATTTGATATACCGACACTGGGGTATAGATCAACCCGATGTTCAAGAGCGTGGTGGCTGTCAAGTCACAAATCGAAGGAAGCGCCAACTGAATACTATCAAACAAGGATAATTCGTCATCTGCTGGCTCATTAAACGGATTGTACCCGTTAGTCTTTCCGAAACTTGACTTATACACAATGTAGTACACAAAAAAGCACGATAACTCCCCGATAAACATCTGCAACGTCTGTAATGCTGGCTGATTAAATGTCTCGTGTTTCCTCTCGTTTGGATCTGAACAATTGTGCACACATTGGTTATCTTGATACTTGGTGAAGAGTGAGTTCATGCACCCAGTCATAATGCACCCAACGACCAATACCACTAAATAAAATCTCGATGCCATACTTATACAATTGCTTCTTCTTAAAATGCTGTTTAAAACCTTTCTTTAGCCGTTCTATGTTATTTATGCTCCCGTTGTCCTTAAACCACTGATATTGTTTCAAAGCGTCCATTCGTACCTGGTTTTGGTCTTGAATTCTACAGAGTGACCGCTCAATCGGGTATGTGCCAATCATGTGACGTTATCTAGAGCCGCATGATGGGCATCGTACTACAACATATGGGGTCCGATAAACGGTACAATAATGACACTTGTTTGCTAAGTAACCTATACTGAAAACCAAGAAGCAGATAGAGTTTTAAAAGGAGATTATACTGATGTAAAAATATAGGAGATGCGTCCATGGTAGCTTGACATTGACCTAAATCGGACCTAGAGAAACCATCCTCATCATCTTTGTCTACGTCTCACGATTTTCTGACAACACTATTTCTGGAAAAAAATTAATATGAATATAAAGCTATATCGCCTATTACTACCAGCATAATACTAACTAATAATACCAAATCTGGGAGCAGCTATGACTGTCTGAACCTCACCACCTCATAGTTAAGTCCAATATGCGACTTATAAGGACCGATGACTAAGGCTTCGCATAGTTAGGAAAAAAATGTTACATAATTCTTATGGTTACCCGGTTCTCATAGAAGAGATACAAATTTTTCACTCCATCGAGTTATGAAAAAAAACCCTACTAGAAAGCTTTATAGATTCAAAAACACTATTGAATTGTATTAAACGTATCTATACTTCGTTTCTAACACACAACTAATTATACAATAGAAAATGGCTTTCGGTGCTCCAAGAGGTAGAGGCGGCGACAGAGGTGGATTCGGCGGCCGTGGTGGTTCCAGAGGTGGATTCGGTGGTGACAGAGGTGGCCGTGGTGGTTCCAGAGGTGGATTCGGTGGCCGTGGTGGCGACAGAGGTGGATTCGGTGGCCGTGGTGGTGGTCGTGGTGGCCGTGGTGGCGACAGAGGTGGCCGTGGTGGTGCCAGAGGTGGCCGTGGTGGTGCCAGAGGCGGTGCCAAGGTTGTTATCGAACCACACAGACACGCCGGTGTCTTCATTGCCAGAGGTAAGGAAGATTTGTTAGTTACCAGAAACCTCGCTCCAGGTGAATCAGTTTATGGTGAAAAGAGAATCTCTGTTGAAGAGCCATCCAAGGAAGAAGGTGCTGCCCCAACCAAGACCGAATACCGTGTGTGGAATCCATTCAGATCCAAGTTGGCTGCTGGTATCATGGGTGGTATCGATGAATTAGGTATTGCTCCAGGTAAGAAGGTGTTATACTTAGGTGCTGCTTCCGGTACTTCTGTTTCGCACGTTGCTGATGTTGTTGGCCCAGAAGGTATGGTCTATGCAGTTGAATTCTCTCACAGACCGGGTAGAGAATTGATCGGTATGGCCAAGAAGAGACCTAATGTTATCCCAATCATTGATGATGCCCGTCATCCTCAAAAATACCGTATGTTGATTGGTATGGTCGATGCTGTATTTGCCGATGTTGCCCAACCAGATCAAGCCCGTATTATTGCCTTGAACTCCCATTTATTCTTAAAGGACCAAGGTACCGTTGTCATCTCCATTAAGGCCAACTGTATTGACTCCACCGTTGATGCTGAAACTGTTTTCGCTAGAGAAGTTCAAAAATTGAGAGAAGAAAGAATCAAGCCATTAGAACAATTAACTTTAGAACCTTATGAAAGAGACCATTGTATTGTGATCGGTCGTTACGTCAGAAGTGGTTTAAAGAAATAAGTATAATCTGAATTATCTCGCTATATTTCTTTCATTTTATACCATCTTCACGTTTCTGTTCATTATAAGCAATTCATGTATTTTATTCTTAAAAAGATCGAGAAGTTATTTCTTGTATTGTTTTCTTCATTGTGTATGTTGCACATGAAATAGGTCTTAACATTTATAGTTATTCATTCTATATGGCATTTCAAATATAATCGTTACTAATTTATGTTGTATTCCGTCTTTTTTAGCTTGTTCTTGTATATAAGTCTCATTAATATCATTTTTGTGATCCGAAAAAGGAGTGTTATCAAAATCGAAGAAAACTGGATGATAAAATGTAACTTACCACTAAGTTGTTAGTAACTTGTATCCGTATTTCAAGAAGAAGCTGTATGTCAGGTGTGTTAACGAAAGGTATACTAAAGTGTTAAACGAATAATAAACTTGTTGAGTAGTGTCCGATTATAGGTTAGACTTGTATGCCCAAAGACCCTATAGAAATGAGCCAAGTCGGCGAAGATTTAGAAAGCACAGAGAATGAGTCTACGGCAGAACCACAACAGGAGATAATAGAGATATTAACCGACGATGAGGACGATTATCTTGATTCCAGCTCCAACAGCAATAATAATAATGATAATACTACGATTAATAATGAACCATTTATAATAGAAGACCATAATGATGATGACGATATACAAATAACAGGTACTAACACCATGAATCGTGGTGATAGGGTACATGGTAGGAGAAGATGCCGTATTAATACAACGTCCATTGACTTACAAAGGAACATTAGAAGACGACCCAACAATGATGAAGATGATATACAAATTATTGATGAACGCCCAGCAGAGAGGGGTTTAAATCCACGAGCCGACATGACTAGCAATTTTGCTCCTGAAAGTTTTCTCAGAAGAATACAACGTAATCAGCTTGAAACTCCTATCGGTGTATTTCAGTCTAATGACAATTCCACCACATCCATTTCAGAATCAGAAAATGAACGAATCAACAGAAATAGGGAATCATCCCGTCGAAACCCAACTAGATCCAGACGAGCGAGAAGATTGAGAACCCCAAGGACAAGCAACTTTGTAGCTTTAGACCAGTTTGTGTTATCACAACAATTGTATCATAATCTTTACGGTGATTGGAGTGGTCTCGAGGATTTCCCTACTTCGGATTCTATCGAAGGGTCCGTGATGGCAAGAATAGAAAGGGATAACGAAAACGCAGTAGATCAACGATTACAAAATGAAAATATGTTTAACAGAGTTGCATTAAAAAAGAAGAAGGAAATAGCAGAAAAAGAGTTACCTGACTATACCAATGATATAAAACCTGACTCTAATTTATGTTGTGAATTATGTGGCATATTATTAGGCGAAGGTATTCCAGATAATTTCAAGCCCAATTTGTACTATAATGAGAATGATAATTTCAATAAATTTACCCAACAATACAGAGTGCAAGCACCGTGGTTCTGTGTTAAACAATGCTTGCAAGTTGACATCGACTTATCCAAACGTGTATTTGTCGCTAAATGTGGTCATGTCTACTGTGGTAGATGCGTAAAGAACATTGGAAACAGACCACCTGGCCGCAAGAAACAAAATCAAAAATTAACGATTGATAATCCCTTGGTATGTTCGCCAAGAAAATGTACAAGTTCAGAATGTAATCTGACGTTCACAGGTAAAAGGTCATTTACAGAATTGTACTTTTAATGAATTGCATGTCATATATTTATTTATTGTCAACTTTTTTACATTTAAATTTTTTACTAAATAAGTGAATAATGTGCTAAAATTGAAATGATTTTAAGCGAACTAAAAGTATATTCATAAACCGTAGATCTAAAAAATATCTTATAAAGTTTACTATAAATAAAACTATAAATCAATCGACCCTTGCCTCTGATAACGTTAAAGGTTTAATATTATTCGAGAAAACTGATGATCCACTCTTAAACCTATTAATCTTTTTCAATTTTTCCCTGACAACCATGACAGGCACAGACAGTTTGGTTACCAAGTAATTAGACAATGAACCCAATAACACTCCCTTAATTGCTGACTGACCCTTTGAGCCAACAACCGCTAAGGTTGGTTGCAAGTTGTCAATAATTTCTAAAATCAAATGTCTTGGAATTGGATGATGGATAATCTCAATGACAATATGAATTTGTAACTTGGTTAGTTTCAACAAATTCAAGATTTGTTGTTTTGCTTTATTTAACATATTGAGTCTTTGATTTTCTCTTGTAGACTCATTCAATGTATTACCTTTCAAGTGATGATTATTATCATTTTCTTCAATAACACATACAATGAATAATACCGATCCATCTACAAGCACAGTACCAAGACACCATTCTAATGCAAAGATCGATTCGGGCGAGAAGTCCATACAAACAAGGAAAATCTTTGGTTTGACTTTAGGGTTTATCAATTGGAAGAAGCTTCCTCTAGTTATAACTTGAATTGCTCTTGATTGACCCTTATTCGAATCAATCTCGCCTTCCTTAATGGTCTCATTTAATTTCGACGCAAACTCAGAGTCCAATCTGTCTTCGACTGCGGAGGTATATGGAATCATGAAGTCCTTTTCGTTATTCTCGTCGTGTCTATCACTTGAGGACGATGACTCGTCCTCGTTACTGTCACTAGGCTTCAAGTAATCATTTTCTTGGTCAATAATTTTCTTTCTGTAAGTTGAATAAGTTTCAAGTTTCTGTTTCCTAGATGCCGCATCCTGTTCGCTTGTGTTAAGATCTAACTCATTTCCAGTTAGTTCGTGCTTGTCATTCTTTAATTTCGTCAAGAAATCTTTATCCACATTACTCCCTATATTCTTTGCATTAGCATATGCTCTTTCATTGGCCGTCAATTCTTCCAATCTCTTGGTTACTGTCCGGTCATGTAAATTGGAATTCTCTAAAATAGAAGATATTTCGTCTATTCTATCATCCTGACATGCATAGTTTGGTAATATGTTTCCTGTATCATCGTATTGGAATTTCTCATTATCTTCATTATCGCTGATATGTTCTTCCTCACTAACTTCATTATCCCATAATTCATTTTCATTGTCTTCATTCTCGTCTTGAACACTATTTTTCCTTGGAATAAGTCTTTCCAGGGGGTCATGGTTCGTAATTGACCATTTTAAATCCCTATTAAATTCATCATTCAGTGCCAGAGACGATCTACTGTTATGCCCTGATTTCGATGGTGAGTGTGACCTTCCCCTATTCATCGGTACAGATTGTCTTCTAATTGCCAACTGCTCTGCTTCTAACTTTGAAAGATTGTTTGACATAATTTTATACTTGCGATAAAATATGGCTCTTCAACTTGCTAAGCCAATTTGAAGAAGGACTCGATAATCATCCTTTCTCGTATCCGTAGCTAATATGCAAATCCGGCTCCCGCGATAATTGAAACAAAAAATGATTTACAGGTTACGGTAAAAGCAAGTACAATCTCTATTAATAATTAAATATGTATATATGTTATCACCTACTACGCAATGTTTCCAACACAACTTTAATCACCATCTTCGCTAGTGTCATCCGAATCGTCTTGTACATATTCGACTAGCAAGCTCATGCCAGACTTTAGTTCCAGTATAGAACTAACAGGGTCGTTCGTAGATGCAAAAATCTTTTTTGGAAAAGGTTGGATTAATTCGAATTTGAAATCAAATTTCTCTAAGTACTCTTCGATAGTTATTATTTCGTCCACCAATTGTAATTTAGAAATGTAATTGAAAACATCGTCCTCGTTGTTGCAATCGTTTAACGTGGTGTTGATTAGGTCGTTAATGAAAATCTTCAGCTCGATGTACAAGTGCAAATCGTTGACAGTGATAGACGTCAGAATGATTTCGATAATTCTTTTCCCGTTGGGCAACTTGATGGAGATTTTGATTTTGGGAGAGTCACTTGCATTTAATGTCTCGAACCATTTTCTTTGGACCAACGAGAATAAGAAGCTTTCTCTTAACTTCACTAGTTCCTCGAGATTCTGTTTCATTTTAATTTCATTCTCCTTTTGAATCCGCTTTAGTCTATCTTTTTCTAAAGATTCGGTGTATGCGTCATCTTGTTGTTGTTTTAATAAACGAGAAATCTGTATCTCCTGCTGATCAATTCTTTGGGTTATCAATTGAGCATTAAAGTTATCCATCAGCTTATGAACATTTTTTAAGACCTTCTTTATAGTGCCCGTGTGTTCTCCATTGCTTATGAGAGCATGCGGGATATTCGACTTGTACACTAGCGACATGGATGACAAAATGGATGGGTTGTTAGAAACATTACCAACTAGCATTACATATGGAAGTTTCTTCGCCTTATAAGTTTGCCCTATTTCATATGACTCTGGGTTTCTCTCCACATTGTTCAAATATATCGACGCCTCTTTAAAGATTCCATCGGTCTTGTTAAATAACCTGTTGAAGTGTTCACTATTCAATAGAGTGTGTAAGAAGTTATGCGACTCTTGATTATTGTTCACCAATATTACCAACAACCATGTGTAATTGCTTTGAGCTTCCTTGTGAGCTTCGTTGAAGTCATTATCAACTATGTTAAAGTTGTCTAATATTGATGGTTCTCGTAAACGAAGCTCTTCACTCGTCTCTACCACATCTTCGAATTTCTCATTGCCAGTACTTGTGTTGTCCTCGGGTTCATCGCCGAGTTCGGTTGCCAACCAACTCAAAAACGATTTGCGATCGTCGTAGGCATCATAGTTAAAGTTCTTTGGATAAATGTTGACATTGGACGATTTGTGACCAGGAATTCCAAACAAAAATTTGAAAATCGATATTATGATCTGCAAAACTGTCTTTGGGACTATCAATAAAATTAGCCAAACCGACGTCACAGGTATTCGTTTATGTTCCGACAGCCTCGAATCAGCATCGGTATTATCAAACTTTAGTGACGAATGAATTCCGATATCCAATTGCCAGTTATTGGAGATTCTAGGTGCCTTTGGTAATCGAGGTAGGAAGCTATCCAACGCGAATTGGCTCTGCAAGTTCATTACATTATCACGGTCACCAAATGGCCGATGGCTCAAACGTGCTCCGCTGTCCTCATTATCTATTGACTCAAATCCAGAACTTATCAGTTGCGACTCAACCGATACAAACTTACTATCAAAGTAAGTGGATACAGAGTTATTGAGGCTCCAGTCGTTGACCCTCAATAATTTGTGTATGTTTTCAGTTTCCTCTTCTGGTCCTAAGCCAGTTATAACCTGGAACTGGGAAATCAATTCCTTCTGGTCATTTGACAACTCATCTAACGCCATTTCAAATAGCTGCTACTTGATCGATGGCAACTATGAGTTCATTCGTTAATGCTCTAATATGGCCTTGTATTGCTTACGTAACAATACTGTACATATTATGTAACCGTCCGCCATATATACGGAACAGTATCCCAGGCGACAAAAGCAAAAACGTCTACTGCGACTGGTGCACTAGGCTTGTGTATGTCTGTCGCTGTTGCTGTGGAGTCGAAAGACTAGTTACTAGATAAACATCCGGATCCCATGTTACCGGAAAAAACCATGTCTATTTAATTTGCAATCGCGACCCCGTCCATTTGTCCATCTACGATCCAGAATACATCGGGTCCGTTGGGGCCGATCTACTGTTCCCGCGCCTGAATTGTGCATGTGCAATCAAACAAAGGCATCAAGTTACCTTCGGATGCATTCGCCGAAAAAAGTCTTCTTGTTTGGTTATTGTTAGGCCACTACTCTTGGTCAATGAAGCGTTCGGTCATGTTTGATGGAAAATTGCACCCATCGCAATGGATAGACCTTTGACATCTTCTGGTGTGGACACTCGGTACATATATCGCCAATTTTCGGGTGGCATATTTTTTCCGCGTATTAGCGTTCCCTGGTCTCGCTTATCATATATTGCCGCTCCACTGTTTGACCCAACTCGCATTTTGCATCCCTGACTCACGCCTCGAGGCCCCGCCTCGAATACTACCTGTTTCAAGAAGCTTTTTTTGTACTTCGCTTATTTAATTATTATCCCTATAGCGCACCTCGCCACTCCAACAACTGGCCCGGTTGTGCGTCAGTTGCCCCCCTTTTGCCCCATTTCGTCGTCTACAATATGCGTTCTCTGTTGTGTCTGACCACCGGGTTGTCCGATAGCTGCTCCCCCATATCCTTTATCTGGGGCCATTGTCTCGGTGATCGGCTGCGTTTCATCAAGTCGCCTCAGTATTTTTGTGTCATGACTCTCGACTCTTCGGTTCATTAAAGGTTGCAAACGAACCTCGGTAGGTTCCATCTCTTGCGTATTTACATCCTCCATCCTAAACCTCAACGGGTGAGTTGGGCTACGTATATTTGTCACCTCTCACATTGCTGCAGACCTATAGGTGTCCCGACGCACTGTCAGTCGTGTTCCCTGATATCCCTCTCCTCTATTGTGAATCGGGCTGCTGGTGAGAAATTGCTGCGAACTTTCGGTGTAGAACTACCCGCAATCGGTCAAACGGACTCGTGGCGATTCAACTCCCAATAGGCACTTTTAGGAACATCACTTGCTAAGAACTCCCCCAATACCTGCGTTGTGCCATGTATCATGCCTAACGTTGTCTTTCTAACCGTAGAAAACATAGCAATCGGCTGCAGCGACTATTTTGTAGTCCAATGAGAACGGCCACAACTGTCGCATGTATATCCTGTATATAACCAATGGACGAAAATTCACTAACCATGAAGAATAAGACCTTGGTAAATAGTATATAAAGTACAAAAGTTTCTTTCACAAGGAATTAGGAAGTCTTTTTTCAGGAGATTACTTGTATAAAACAGTTTTTATTATTCAATTGTACAGACAGTGAGAAAACACTAGAAGAATTTTAGAATAGTTTGTCTCGAGAATGTCTAGGATTTTTCAAACCAAATTAGCCAAAACTGCGTTAGCAGCAGCCGCAGGGGTTGGTGGTACCATCGTGTACTTGGATTTTATCAAACTGCCAGTAGTGTCAGACTTGAACAACTCTTACAAGCCTTTGAGAAAAGAGTTGCCACCTCCACCATCAAGAGAGTCATTGTTAAGCAACTTAGATACCACGCCAAAGTTTGACGTATTGGTGATCGGAGGAGGTGCAACCGGTACAGGTACAGCTGTCGATGCTGTGACCCGAGGATTAAACGTGTGTTTGTTGGAAAAGAGCGATTATGCGGCAGGTACGTCGTCGAAGTCGACCAAGATGGCCCACGGAGGGGTTCGCTACTTAGAAAAAGCGATTTTTCAGTTCTCGAAGGCCCAGTTGGATTTAGTCATAGAAGCTTTGAATGAAAGAGGTAATATGTTGAGAACCGCACCACACTTGTGTTCCGTGTTGCCAATCATGATTCCTGTCTACAAGTGGTGGAAAGTTCCTTACTTCTTCGTTGGTTGTAAAATGTACGATTGGTTCGCTGGTTACCAAAACTTGAGAGCGTCTACTGTTTTCTCTAGAGAAATGACTAGTGCCATCGCCCCAATGATGGATGACGCGAACTTGAAGGCCTCGTGTGTATACCACGACGGTACCTTCAATGATGCAAGAATGAACGCTACTTTGGCTATCACTGCCATCGACAAAGGTGCTACTGTTTTGAACTACATGGAAGTTAAGCAGTTGGTTAAAGAAAACGAAAAAGTCATTGGTGTGGTTGCTGTTGATAAAGAAACTGGTAAGGAATATAATGTCAAGGCTACTGCTACTGTTAATGCCACTGGTCCATTTGCAGATAACCTTTTGGAAATGGACAAGGACTCTCAAGGTTTACCACCAAAGGTAAAACAATCCCCAAGAATGGTTGTTCCTTCTTCAGGTGTCCACGTTGTTTTACCTGAATACTATTGTCCAAGAGATATGGGTTTGTTAGACCCCTCTACATCTGATGGCCGTGTTATGTTCTTTTTGCCGTGGCAAGGAAAGGTTTTAGCCGGTACCACTGATACTCCTTTGAAAAACGTTCCAGAAAACCCAATTCCATCCGAAGACGAAATTCAAGATATTTTGCAAGAATTACAAAAGTACATTGTTTTCCCTGTTAATAGAGCTGATGTCTTATCTGCCTGGTCTGGTATCAGACCATTAGTCCGTGATCCTTCGACTATCCCAGAAGGTGAAGATTCAGGTTCTGGTAGTACTCAAGGTTTAGTCCGTTCTCACTTGATCACCCAATCTAACACCGGTTTAGTTACCATTTCTGGTGGTAAGTGGACCACTTACAGAGAAATGGCTCAAGAAACCGTTGACACTTTAGTCAAGAACTTTGACTTCGATGGTAAGAATAACACTTTACTACCATGTCAAACCAACAAGATTATATTAGCAGGCGGTGAAGACTACTCCAAGAATTACTCTGCCAGATTAATTCATGAATACAGAATTCCATTGAAATTAGCTAAGCACTTATCTCATAACTACGGTTCTAGAGCTTCTTTAATTTTGGAATTATACCATCAATCTGATTACAACAAATTACCAATCACTTTAGCTGCTAGTAAGCAATTTGAACCTTCGGAAGATAAGGAATCTGACAAAAACATATTATCCTATCAATCATTCGATGAACCATTCACCATCGCCGAATTAAAATACTCGTTGAAATACGAATATACTAGAACTCCAGTTGATTTCTTAGCCAGAAGAACAAGATTAGCTTTCTTAAACGCAAGAGAAGCTTTGAGTGCTGTTGATGGTGTCTGTGCTATTATGAAAAATGAATTAAAGTGGAATGAAGAAACGACCAAGAAAATGAAGTTAGAAGCCAACGATTACATTGGTAAGATGGGTATCTCTCCAACGAGATTTGATGTTGAAGAATTCGTCGTCAAATAATTTGATTAATGTTATATGTTTATTTGTATTTGTATTTGTATATGTTGCTTAGTATAATTTTTGTTTTTTTCCTGTTATAGAGAAAATATTCTGCAATACATATATTACTACTTATCAAAAGAATACCTAAGAAATTTAGCAACGTATAGAAATGCTACGCCAAATGGAACAAGTGAAAGTTCGCCAATATATTACTACTTATCAAAAGAATACCTAAGAAATTTAGCAACGTATAGAAATGCTACGCTAAATGGAACAAGTGAAAGTTCGCCAATAAAATTAGACTGATTATACACTCTTGCATAAACGCCATGAAAGTGTAATATTCGTATTGGCCAAAAATTAAAAGGAACTTACTGGGCTTTTCGAAGTCAACACCCGCAAAAGACGTGATAATCGAATAGACCGCCCGGACAATTAAGAATATAATAGACCCAAGTAAGATTCTGCCTGTGAGACGATGGACATTACTCAAACTAAGCCTCCAGATTATAAGTATCGCAATACAGATTATAGAAACAAGGAAAAGAATCGAACCGGCTTTCATAGGCGAGCTGGGCCCACTGTTTGAACTGATGCTACTAGAGCCCACGATCGTGCAAATAACAGCAGCAGTAATCAACAACGTCAATATCCAAAATGGCGCGTTCTTCGGCTTTTTTAGAATCTCTACATGTTTTGCCAGTTTCTGATCCTCACACCCCATCTCGTATGTGAATGGGTCTCCTCGAGTGCCTCCGGTTCCTTCTTCTGTGACCATCAACTCTACGAACGGCAAGACACTTTTTATGAGCAACCCCAAGCTTATATTGTCAAAAACGTATGTTGCAATGGTCAATCCCGTACTAGGGTGCGACATGTGTAGCAAAATAATCCCACATATAGCTCCAATGATATTAAATAACGCAAAAAACCCAAAGAATCCTGCAAACTTCTTCACTATCCTACGGTCGATTGGTGTTCTCCACTTGTTAACCACCATCACCACCAACGCAAGTAGTATAGCTACAAAAAATACCAATTGCACATAGCCAACTATTTCCCAATTTGTATTATTCAGGACCATCTCTTGTAATAACTTGATTGAATATTTGAAGTATACCCATTTTTGGCCAACTTTCCCAATTATTTATACATTTCTCTACTTAGACCCACTACGAGCCATCACTAACTCATACCAATGGTACAACCACGCAGTCAGCAAATGGAACCATGATGGAGGGTCTTATTTTTTTGGAATATGTGCCTTCGCCCTGATTACCTACCAAGTAAGCGGTAATCATAGATTTGAGGTTCTCCATCCGATAAATTGTCACATCGATCCGTCGTAGATATGGTTTTCGTCAGCCCGTAAACCGTAGTGAAGCTTCCCTACTATTTTAGAATCGTAAATGCAAAATACTATTATATAAGCGTCAAGTGTTTTAAACTTACGATTATATAATCGCGAAAAATGAGTCTTATCGGTTTATTTGGCGAAAACGTTACTTCGTCTATCAGTTATGTCTAAATTGAAAACAAAACAAGGCATTAGATACACCAAACTCCGCCTGCGCCGGTAAGAATATTGAGTCCAAAAACAGTGGTGTCATTGAAACTCAATTTGTGATGACAGAAAAGCCATTAACTAACATCTCAGATTTAAGTTTAAAGGCTCGCATCCCAAATGTGGACATTAAACCTGTGACAAAATCTATAGTAAGGAAAGAGAAGAAGAGATCTAAGAATGGATGTCTCAGCTGTAAGAAATTGAGAATCAAAGTAAGTACTAGTAAAAAATGAAATTTCGAGAACAGTAGTACTAACGAGTATAGTGTAATGAAAGTAAGCCTCGCTGCGAATATTGTGTCCATACGAATAGAGAATGTGTATACCCTGAGGTGGCAGATATGGAGAACAGGAAACGCACAGCAGATAAGACGGAAAAGAGAGTGGACAGGGTACTGAAAACTTGGACATCGGAACTACAGAACCCAGCTCCTGGGAGGACGTTTAAAGGACTCACATGCGAGCTTATGCTAAATTCTTCGACCAAATTGCTCAATATATCTACGTTCGAATTAAGATTATTGAACTTTTTCAATTCGTATTGCATCTCGTTGATCTCTTTTGGGGTGAACATGAACGCGGACCGCACCTGGCGTAACCAGGTGCCAAAGTTATTTCTACAATCCGATTTAGTACGCCAGTCAATATATCTGTTCAGCACTATTAACTTGTGGCCGTTGTGTGATTTCCAAAGTATTCTCGATGCTCACACCGACTACTCCATAGATAACGACGAGCAGCGGATCGACGCAATTGTGGATTGTAAACTACTTAAAGAAAGTTTAACTTTAGAACCAAACCGGCAAGATCCGAATCAGAATTTATTTCTCAAAACGAGTAAATACTTTATGAACACCCTTGCCAATACTGGAGACGTTCTTAGTCGAAAGGATGTGGACACTAAGATGGACGAAATAACGGCATCGGAACTACTGGTGTCTGGAATATTGATTTTTGCATTTTTGGGTATCCATCCTCATAGATTAGTGTCATTGGTGTCGTTTGACGATCCTACCGAAACAGACTTTCTCTCGATAGTAAGAGGAATCAGAAACACACTCAACTTAAGTTATGAAGCATTGGCGACATCAGATTATATTGGTGTTTTACCACTAATCGATACTTCAATTAAAACAAATATGCTTAAGAACAGCATTGTTCATCCAACCCCAGTCACAAAAGAATTCCGCAGCCAGCTTTCTGAATATTACTGTAACAAAGATAACACGACTACGGCGAGTGATAATTATGCGGCATTGAAGAGTTCCCTTAGTACTTTGGAACTATACATGTCTAAATCAATTCTTTTTAATTACCCAGTTCCCTTATTTGCTTGGCTTCTTTCACTACTGGACGACCTTCATGATATGATTAGAGCAAAAAATTGTTTTGCATTAAGGTTGTTATATATTTATACGAGTTTAACTTGCATTACAAGGTTTCAATTATATAATAGTAAAAACATTTGGGTTGACTTTATTTTGTGGTTTCGGGATTATAACCTCAAATATTTCAATGGACGCTGGCAATATGAGTCTGATGAGAAACTCTACCGGATCGTTATCGAAGAAAAATACAAAATTCGGCATAACAATTTTCATAAATTAAGTACTTTTGATCCTAATTCATTTTTTGATAACGATGGTCAATAAATCTAATTGAAAAATGAAATCACCAATAATATAGTGATGGTACATGGTTTACTTCTGAACAAATAAATTTGAGGTTTTCTAACCACTGGGAATGTTCCAAACGATATAGAGGATAGAATTTTTAAGGAGACGTAGCCTGATCTGTCAGACCACATTCGATATGGTGTCAAACATACGATAATTTAACGAATATGTCTTATTGAGACGAGGTTTATAATGGAACATATATGTATATTAATTATAGGAACTAATAATAACACATAGTATGAGTAATGCAAATTTAATATTGTCGTGCAAATATTATATCAAATATGATCATACATAGTTCATCTGATTAATGTATGTAGCTTATCATATATGGCCATTGACAATAAGATGTCCCACAGGACAATTATAACAGACTTTTTATTATTCGGTCTTGATGGTACATTAGTGAATTCTACACCAGCTGTGGATAAAACATGGACTGAACAGTGCAATAATCATAACTTGACTAAGAAGGTCCTGATAGATGTTAATGTCTTATTAATTTCAACACATGGAACGAGAACCGCCGATACTATCAAAATTTGGTTCTCATATTTACCAAATGATTTAGAATCTATCAATTCATTTGAAAAGGCGATACCAATCATGGAAATTTAGCAAACGATGTCAGTGGAGCTACAAAGTTACTCAATTCGGTTAATTAATTTGTTAATAGTCAGTGGACTATTATAACATCGGGGACGAGTGTCTTGGCTCACGGATGGTTCGAAGTAACTATTTATAAATGCTGAAAAACCAAAGATGTTCGTTACTGCAAACAATGTTTCGCAAAGCAAACCAAATCATGAAGGTTATTTGCAAGCATTTAATAAATTGAGAGATAAATAAATCGGTCGGACATGAATTTTCAGCTATTGTGTTATTAAGTTTTCCATGTGGGTGTTAAAGCGGGGGTTGCTGCAGGGTTTCATGTCATTGGGATTGCAACAACATTCAACGATGTTCTTATAGAAGCTGGTGCATCATGTGTAGTTGAGGATTTATCAAAAATCCCGATATCTGAAGATAGTACCAAGTTTTGTGCAGAATTTGGATATGTTATAAAACACATTACATGAACGTGTATTAAATATTAAATATTAATTATCAAACATATAAATACAGTGTGGATTATTTTAATTCTAAATCGTCAATGGTTTCCGCCAATTTGTTAACTCTAGCTTTCCTAATTTGTTCCGTTCTCTTCTTATCATCATTCGCAAATTTATCACTCATTACGGATGTGTTAAAACTTTCTTCATAACCATCATCACCAACATAACTATCATTCGTACCATACTTCAATTGATAATCAGTTGATGGTTCTTTCAAGATATCTCTAATCGTATCGTTGCTTATAAGTTGATTATGGACCCCAAAACTGAAGCACCACTTCAAATGAATCAATCTCAAGTATAGAAACCAGCTATTTATCGCTAAGGATCTCGTTTTAGATAACTTAATATAATTGGAATCCAATAAAGAGTTAATAATTTCAATGCCTTCTGGTGATTTCTTTAATATTTCGACTCTTTTCTCATAATTGGTATAGCTTTGAATAGTGTTCAAAATATCTCTAAAGATAGAATGGGTCTCCTTTTTATTCTTTTTAGTAATCTTATGTGTAGAAAAATTAGCCAACCTTTCGATTATAGTTGAAAGCTCCTCTTGTTCATAATACGGTGAGTTTTCATTATATTCGGATTCATCGTTCGCATCACCACTATTATCGTAGTTGAAAACTTCATAGCATAAGGCTATAACTCTTCCAGCAGCTTTAGCAATCTCAATATTGTCATTGTCAATTAAGATAACTAACTTAGGCATGATATCAATAATATACTCATTCAAATAGTCACCTCTTTCAATTAAAGTCAAAAGACAACCAGCGGCATGTAAAGCGGAGATCGCGACTGAGGCTTCAGCGTTTGCCTTATTTACAGAATCACTAACGATTTTCTTGTCGACGTCCTCAGCAAAGAATGTGGAGTATTCTCTATCACCAGATCTAAGCTGAGCTGTTAATGTATTCGAGCTGGCATTGTAACCTTCACTCAATTCTATTAAAGATGTTACTCTGTCGTCAATACCATAACTAGATGATCCATTATGCAAAATCATTAATATGCCCGTAAGCCCAGTAATTACACTAGCCTTATTTTCACTGTTTATATTCTGTGATGATGGGTCTTGAATAATTCTTTGGATAAGTGCCAAAAATTCAGGAGATACCAAGTCACCAAACTCTTCAATGTCACTAACTAACAATGCAACACAAGATCTGAAGAGTAACAAAAATTCACTTGGCGATCTATAATCGCTATTAGTGAATATCTTAATTAATTCTTGAACTTTGTCTTCCGAAACATGGCTGTTCGTGCCTGCGTGCTCTTCGTTGTACACTATTAATGGCTTTGACACAATAAGCCTGTACAACTGCGCCAATAACATCTCTCTGGATTGCGATGATACCTCAGTTCTTGACATCGACAATGAATGAATAATGTCATTTATTGTCGTCAGACTAGATTGAATTCTAACCTCGTTCAAGTGACTGATGGATTTCTGTTTGTGGTCATTTGCATTATCGTTGTTAATTGTGGTTTCTTCTTGCTGTCCTTGTTTTTCTAAAAGACTCTGTAATGACTCTAATTTCAAGGTCAATAATTCTTCTATGCTTTGAAAATTCACATCTAATGACCCATTTTCCTCGCCATCTACCTTTGGGGTTCTTACCCTTGAAGCCGATCTTGACGAAGAATTGGATTTAATATCTTCCTGGAGGAATCGTTTATGATTTGACGGTTTAATTGCCATTTTATAGTTATTTCCAGATGAATATTAAAATAGAACTAAATGAATTTGTTTTATGTCCTTTATTATATCATTTCTTATACGATGAGTCACGTGCGAATTGCAGCTTTCTGAATTAGTAGCAATCTACCAGCAGAATACAACTGCATGCCAAGGATTGCAACTGCAAATAATGATACTAACCAATGATTCTAGCGATATTGATCCGGAATCAGGGCTTGAAAGTGATGTATTAATTAAGGACAAGAAGATTATTCAGCGATTTATTGCGGCTACAAGACCTTGGAAACTAGGTTGTTCTATTTAGCAAATATATCAGCCGGAGCCACTTGGCCTTAACCATGTTGTATATAAATTATATAAGAAAATGCAGAATCAATTCGATGAGTAAGTTAGCATCGCTCAAGCTACAACACCGACGATTATATGATCAATAGGTATGGGTATCTGTTTTAAAATACAACTTCATGAGGAAAGACGTTCACGTCACGGCCGTTTGCCCTGACGGTTTCATTATTAGCATCTTTGGGCAACAGCTTTCTCATATCGAAAGCATCGACTAGGTCGTCTGTAGCATTCTTGTCAGTCGGTGGTTCTCGTCCATAGTAACCGACTACTCTTCGGTACACACTATAGCCTAATTTTTCATACAAGTGCTGTGCTAAAACGTTCGTCACCTTCACAAACAAATCTATGAATAACGTCTCATGTGGCTTATCCTTTACCAAGTTCTCCAAATGCAAACATAAATCTGATGCTAACCCTATTCTTCTATATTGAGTATTTATTGTAACTGCTGTTATGTGAGTGTGCCACTCCTTCTTAGATAGCTTTCCTTCGTTTTTGCCCATCATATACCCACTGATTTCGTGTTCCTGGTCAAACGCATTGCTTACTTCAACCGATTTAAAAAATAGAGAGGGCCATTCGATTAGGTACTGGAAGTAAAATTGTAAATTGAAATTCTCAGTTAATGGATCCAAATTAACCGGGTTGATTTCAAACAAGTCCTCGATTTGAAATGGCTTTATAGATGTCATTGGCTAGTTTATTTTATGGTGGTAGGATATGATGATAATTCCTATTAGTATCAGAAATAGACTTATCCATATTTTCCGGGTAACTACTACTATAAATTTGTCCAAAAATTTTCGATTTTGCCATTTTGTTAAATGAAGATCTCTTATTCAAGTTATACATATACATCAA
Organism: Debaryomyces psychrophilus; assembly: GCA_900186205.1. Taxonomy (NCBI): domain Eukaryota; kingdom Fungi; phylum Ascomycota; class Pichiomycetes; order Serinales; family Debaryomycetaceae; genus Debaryomyces; species Debaryomyces psychrophilus. Next base: position 132,398 of record FYBW01000005.1, on the reverse strand, counting down.
ACACTCAATAATCAATAAAACATGTTCGGAGGTCCAGGTAGTCAACCAAATGAAGATCAAAAGAAATTACAAGAAAAATACGCTATGGATACTTTAAAGACAGCCGGTCTTATTGCGGGAGCTTTATGGGTTGCACCAATTATTTTCCATTATGTCAAGAGACAATTTTAAATATAAGACTGTATTATATTTGCTCAAATGAGTGGCAGCATTTTGATCACTTTGCTTTCATTTTGTACATATATTTAGCTGTATAAGAATTTACAACATTTCTATATATTAATGATCTAATTATCGTAGAGTATGTGGATCAATTTACTTCTCGTCCTCGTCCTCACTCAAGTTAACTAGCTCTTCTCTTAGTTTACTTATTTTACCAGCTAAATTCAAGAATTCGAACCTCTCCGAAATTTTGGATGCGGCCATTAATGCTTTATCATTCTTAATTAATTTTGCAATACTCAAGGCTTTGTTTAATTTTGATTCTTGACATGCAGATGCAAATAATTTCAATAACGACTTGTCAAATACCATACTGTAGTTTTGTAACCTTTCTAGAATTTCTTCATTGAATTCTTCATTTTCACCATCGTTCAATGAGTCGTTGACAATTCTACCCATAGTCGATACACGCAAGAACATTTCTTCTGCATCTTCTTCACTATTTGCTGTCATATCTTTCTCGCTATTAGGATCAGTTTCCTTCTGCTTTCCAATAGCAACCGGTAATTTTATATCCAATTCTATTGGTAAAGATAAGGGAAATCCGGGGTACTGATTGTCGGTCTTCAATATCAAACAATTTAATTGGTCTTTATATAAGCCTAGCGGCCAACACTTCCAGCTCCTCTTGGATTCACTGGTTCCATTATCAGTTACCGCTTCCTTGCAATTAAGAATAGGAATCCATTTGGCATTATTCGTTTCACGCCATGTTGATAAAATGAGTAAAGTATCGTCTATTCCTGGAATTAGACATGGATCATTATATTCGTTGAAGAATATCCCTTTTATAAGTGGTAATTTTAAGTCCTTCGTACATTTTTTTAACGGAAGTATAACGTCTTGTTGGAGAAACTTGTAGTCTTGGTTCACATCAACAATCGAATACGTGTATACATTAGGTGAAATTTGATTGATCATGAATAGAATTGAACTTGATGATGACACTAATGTAACTACTGGGGGAGTCTTGATCAAGTTAACGCAAAGACCATGCAAATTAAAAAATCTAACATAACCAAAGTTAGTACCAATAATAATTAAACCATCATTTTTATCATAGTCGCTTTCAAGTCTCGAGTGATAGGTTATACTAACTGAGGTAATGAATTCATCTTTCAATAAAGGAATTTTTCTTTCCCAAGAATCTTGAACTGTGTCATGAGATCTGTAAAACAATTTTCCACCGAATTTAGCAGTCTTATCCTTATATCCAGAACAGGCTAATAAAACTCCTTTTTCATTCATTGAGCATAGATCATATTGATAATAGTCTATGAAATGATAATCTTTGTTTATGGATCTATCGAAAAAAGATATGGTTATACTTTGTTGATTCAAGTTTTCAGGGTTTGTTGCTGTTTTAACAGACCAGGTATAACCAACTGAGTTCATTGATAAATACCTTCTATCTGTGTCTGATAAAGATTTACTTTGACTTTGATTCCAAGGAGTAGATCCTGGTGAATACGGTTGCAATTCTAAGTCTTTATTATCCGGTACACGGTCAGATATGTAAGGTGAGGGAGATTTGTATTTGTTTCCGTTTAATTTGAAACGCTTCCTAGAACGGCGTTCATCTAAATATGAATCCACGTCTCTGTTATAATAATCTGGGATTCCATTTTCGTCGTCATCTTCATCTTCTTGATCGATGACCAACGAGTCCTCTTCATGTAATCTAACTCCATTTGGTTTGGAGTTTTTTTGTTCTTCGTCGTCAGAATCGTTGAACAAGTCATCCGTATTATTCGCATCTGACCCTTCAGCTTCATCTAAGAATAGGTTTCCAGAAAAAGGTCCAATGTCTTTTTCCACCAAATCGCCGAAGGTAATAACACCTCCATTGGTTGTACCAATACACAAATTGTAATTTGAAGATTTTGGAATCTCGCTCCAGACTAAATTAGTTACATAATGGCCATCCAACTGATCGAATTTTACATCTTTAATTATTTTCTTCGAATCAAAATCAAATACCTTAACAGTTAAATCTTTATATCCAACTGCAAGATGCTTGTTATTTGGACTTAGTTCAAAGTCAATTATACGAACATCGGAGTGGTCACTTTTAAATTCTTTAACGAAGTCAGTCCAGCTTGATCTATCATATACTTTGATTGAATTTGAAGAGGTAGGTATCAACAACGATTCTCCATTTGATGTCCACTGTGTCTTGGTGGCTATTAATTCATCGTTATGTTCTCCAATGAAATCTACAATGTCCAATGAGTTATTGATCTTGATCGGCAATATGTTTGAAATAGTTTGAATTAAACTAGGAACCTCGTTAATAACTGAGTAAATCTGGATATTTCCATTTGATAAACTCAATGACAATATTTCTCCTGTGACATTATACGAGATGTTTAACAATTGGTCAGGTATAGGTAATTTTGATACGGATTTGTCATTTAACATATCTATCAAAACCAACTTATTATCATCTCCTCCACATAAAAGTCTTTTCCCTTCATTTATCAAAACTGAATCTCTTAACGGCAACTCTGATCTGTATATCGTGCCTTCCGATTCATTTTCATTCAAATTAATAAGCTCAAGATTACCTGCTGTATTAGTCACTAATAGAGTGTTTGAGTGAAATGACAACGAGGTCAAATTTTCACTTATATCGATTGATACTGGTTCTAAGTCTGGTTCATTAACGTTGAAAATTTTGATTAGCCCTTCACTATTACCAACAACCAACTTTTCGATAAATGGATGATACTTCACAAATGAATTACCATTGGGAAACGCTGTTATCTTGTCTTCGATCATTATCTATAGATGATACGAATGATATCTAGTGTGAATAATTAATTAGCTTGGTTGATTCTTTTAGTGCTAAATATTGACGCGTTTTTTTATCAACCGCGCTCTAATGTCTTTTTACATAAACTAAGAATAATTCAATCAAATGTTGTATACTCTGGGATGGTCGTTGTTGGAAGAACCGATAAGTCATCCGTACAAATTTCAGGACTACATTATTTGTAGATAATTGACATGGAAGTAAATACATGGAAGCCGATTCTCTTTCTCAGCTGGAAACAATTTGTATCCCAGGTTAAAGGTATTTGCTTTGGTATACAAAGATGTCCAGTTCTATTAAATAAGCGTACAGAATTATTTATATTAGATTTACTCTATTTGTATTTGCGGACTGTACTGTAGTTAGTATTGCTTAAAGTTCAAGCATTCGTTACTGGAAACGAAGATTATTCCTAGTTTCAACAAATAGGTAGACAAAATACAGGCTATATATAATTAATCAGATACCAATTCCACATCAATTTATCGATTTTCAGTTCTATAATGATTTTCAAGCAGACCGAAATATGATTCACATTAAAACATTGATAAACCAAGGTTACGTAGTCTGCAATGATCGGAAATATATAGTTGTCGGTAGGTATTAGTCTAAAACAAAAATTTCCAACTAGGGCGAAATCGGTAGATTATTGTATCACGAGATGCGTTATCAGTCATATCCAAAAGTTACTATATACTTTGATGAATTGAGAAGGTAACCGCAAGTATGGTACGGGTCAGATATACACGTATAGCTATCATTGGCGGAGGCCCTGCTGGACTTGCCGCAGCCAAATCATTTGGATTGCTGCCCGCTAACTTTGAAGTTGATTTGTTCGAACGGAATGACAAATTGGGAGGTGTATGGTTATATAGTGGAAAAAAGCCAAACGGATTGAAAGACACAGAAGATATAAGTAACCCGATAGTGGGTAGGAATGAATTATTCTCCCCGATGTATAAGTACTTGGAGACAAATATCACTGGAAAGCTAATGCAATATGCCAATGGTAAATTTCCACCTGATACTTTTGTATACCCTACGAGGCAAGAGGTTTTTCAATATTTGCAAGAATATAGTAAGACAATTCCCGATGTTTCACAAGTCCATTTAAGCTCAAACGTTTTATCGGTGACCAAAAAGAACCAGATATGGGAGGTAAAAGTGGAAAATTTGAAAAATAGTGAAAACTCTATAAAGCAATATGACGCCGTCGTTCTCGCCAACGGACACTTTGAAGTACCATACATCCCAAAAGTTAAAGGATTAAATAGCTGGCATAAGAAACTGCCCAAATCAGTAACCCATGCAAAGTATTTTAATGACCCGATAGAATTTGCAAACAAGAACGTTCTTGTTGTTGGAAGCTCTTCCAGTGGAATAGATATTGCAGTACAATTGTCCGTCAAGTCGAAAAATGTATATGTCTCCAACAGGACTAAATCTCGTGGATCAGAGCTTAATAAGCTTCGTGCAACTGTTATTGGACTAATCACAGACTATGATTTTGGTAATAATAGATCGATCACCACCGCGGAGGGTGAAACTTTTAGTGATATCGATGCCGTGATTTTTTGCACAGGTTACAGGTATGACTTCCCTTTTTTAAAGAGCTATATGGATGCTAATTCGGTTCTTAGTGTTGGAGGAGACTTAGTCCATGAACTTCATAAGCAAATGTTTTATATCCCGGATCCATCTTTGGTCTTTTTAGTTTTACCCAAGAATATTGTTCCTATGCCACTAGCTGAGTCACAGGCTGCGGTTTTATCCAGGGTGTACAGCGGTAAGATGAAATTGCCTGATAGAGAAACTATGACCACTGAATATTTTCAAGAACTCAAAAACAAAGGCAAAGAATTCCATAATCTCAAATTTCCAGCTGATGCGGAATATTGCCAAATGTTGCAACAATGGATCGAAGAAAGTAATCTCTCCGATTACGGCTTGTCTGCACCTATCTGGGACAAAGAACGATATCAAGACAGAAGTCAATCGGGTACAATGAAATCAAAAAGAATAGCAAAGGTCATCGATCATGCCAACACTTTAAGAGCCAAAGGGAATAACTTCGAATTATTGCGATAATCGGTACAAAAAAATCTGCTTTTAGAAAATAGTAGAATTAATTAAACATAGATAGAAAAGTTCAAATACATATCTAATATTTTAGCGATGACCATTTACTCTTACTTGGCTCAACAATAAAATTACCCAAATCATGCATGTGGCTTTAGGCTATTTATACAAGTACGTATATCTATATTCTTCAATAGCTCTATATTAAAAATTTTCACTGGAGAATTAAAAGGTATGGCAGTTAGTTTAGACAATATTTTTGAGCGATTTATTGTGAAAATTTTTGATGCAATTCAATTCGCAGCCCACCTTTCAACATGAATTAAGTTGTTCCAAATAGGAGACTAAACTCTCTGAGCTACAACTACGGAGGGCCATGTCAACCTTAATGTATTCTATGATTTGACGTAAACAATAGTAAATGTATGATCATTGGTCGACCAATGAGACGCAAGAACTATAATATTTTGACTCTAATCTGAGAATTTGCGTTTCATATTTCCGAATGTCAAAACGGTAACTATATTGTTACCCTTATGGCCTTACGAAGCAAATAATTAAATATTAGGCGATTTGAAAACTACATATAGAATTGCCTATGATTTTGTATATTCGTGGGCGAGTGATTAAAATTTCATTGGTTAAATTAAGCCATTCTGACTGCGCTAGATATTACGTTTATCAAACACTACATTCATCTTGAGGGATTTACCTTTTGTGACTCTCACTCGTTGGTTGTGATACAGAATAGAATATGCTTGTATTGACAAGCTGGGGTATAAATACTTGCAATTAACGTAATTTTTGTAGAATTTTTTTAGTGATTTACTTGAGCATAAAATGAGTGATAACAGGAGTCCCAAGCGCAATTTCAGTGTTGTTGAAATAGTATCTTCCCCGATTAACCCTCATTCTACAGATGTTGAAAATTCTGCTTGTTTGTTACCTGATAAGGAGTCTCAAACTGTTGAGTCCAAGAATTCAATTCCAATACACAAATCATGGAGGAACATTCTTCTTTTTAGTTTTTCTTCCTTGGATAGAATCTGCAGTGATCTTGCAACATCCCTATTGTATGTTTTGAATTCAATCAAGTACGCAAACTCACTTTCGAATCAAGATGATATCTACGGTGCAATTTCATTGATTTTCTATGTCTTCACATTCATTGTGATTCTAAAATACGTGCTAATTGTTTTATTTGTAGGTCCAAATAATGGTGAAGGTGGTCAAGTTGCAATTTATGCAAAAATTGCTAGAGCTTTAAAAATTGGTCCAAAAGGAACAACTGATACTTCTGATTTAGAACTATTATCGAGACAAGACACATTCAAAACTTTTATTCTTAACTCAAACCATCTTTTTGGGTCTTCACATGATATTAAGAATAATCCACGGCTACTCAAATTCATTGTGAAGTTTATCCTATTTTGTTGTTTTATTGGTTGTTCACTAATTATACCTGACCGCTTGCGAACACCGACAACATCTGTCTTGAGTGTTATTGCCGGAATCAAAATAGCTAAGCCTTGGTTCGATAATGTTATTGTTGTTTCTGAAGTAGTGTTCGTGTTCTTATTTGTTATACAACAATTCGGTTCAAACTAGATATCATTTCTTTTTGCACCCATTATTTTCCTCTGGTCGATGAGCTTATTCGTCCGCGGAATTTTTAACATTGTCCACTATTATCCGCAAGTGTTTCAAGCATTATCTCCATACTATGCAATTTCCTTGTTGAGAAAAGTCGGGGTTGATTCAATTGGAGGTGCAATGCTATCAATAACCGGAAACGAAGCAATGTTCGCCGATATTGGATATTTTGGAAGACTACCAATCCAGCTTGCTTTAACATTTTTTGTTTATCCAATTTTAATTATATCATATATTGGTCAAGGTGCTTATCTTATACGCCACCCGGAATATGTGTCAAATCCTTTTTTCTTATCGATACCAGATGGTGGTAATAGTGGTGACTTTGGATTATTTTCGTTCTTGCAACATTGAGTACAATAATCGCTAGTCAAGCTCCAATTCTAGGGGTATTCAGTATAATTTCCCAATTAATCAAATTGGATTGTTTTCCAAAATTTAAAATACTACATGTTCATAAGCATTGTCATGGTAAAGTTTATATTCCAAGTATAAATTAGCTCCTAATGATAGGAGTTTGTTGTACCACTGCCAGATTCAAAAACAGTAATAATGTCACTGCTGCTTATGGTTTTGGGATTGCATTCGATTTGATTGTAACAAGTATATTGATTACAATATGTATGGTTTACGTGTATAATTGGAGTATATTTATTCCAATTTGTTTTATGATGATATTCATACCGTTAGAAGCAGTCTTGGTATTCTCGAATTTAAAAAAATTCATACATGGAGTTTGGTCCTCAATTCTAATGGCTAGCATATGCTTTTCCTTTTTTTTGTTTTGGATATGGGCGAGATCAAGGGCAGTTGAACAAGAATTTAATACAAGAATCAGAATGGGTGATTTATATCCCTCATTCAAAAGAGTTCCAGAAAACAAGATATTTGATTTGTACCATAAGAAAAACATTAGTGATAGCCCGATCGAACCCCATATCAATGAAGAAATAATTGAATTTGGTATAGAGCTTCCGAAAATGTTAAGTTTAAGTAGCAATGCATTAAAATTCAATTCAACATTTGGATGTACTGTTTTGCAAAGGCAGAATGGAGTTGCCATAATGTACTGTGAATCGTCATTTCATATTCTTAGATCCCCAAATACAGTTCCCCAGGGATACCGTAAATTGGTTTCTTCATTTGCATCCATTCCATCGGTTTTCATTTTTTGTTCAATTAGAGTTTTATCAATCCCAATACTACCCGATAGCGGAAGATCAATGAAAGTTCCAGCCCATTATCGATGTGTTGTGAGGTTTGGTTTCATGGAAGAAATATTAATCAATCCAGATCTAAATGATGCGATATTAAATTCAATTCCTGATGTACATTCGTTAATGCAAAAGATCAAGACTGATTCAAAATTAATCAAGCCAGATGATATTCCGATATTACACATATTTGAAAGAAATTCAATCAAATCACATACATATTTGGAAGAGCAATTCAAAACAAAAAATCCATTCGTTTGGATGTCCAGATATATCAGAAAGGTTTTGATCAATCAAGTTTACGCTCCTCTTAGTTCAATCTCAGAATACAACGATGAATTGATTAGCATTGATGATGAACACAATGAGGCTGAAAAAAAATTGTTTATTGGGGAAGTTGTTAAAATCTAACTGCAATTCGGATATAAATAAATTAGATCATTTATTTAAATCGACATAAAAAAGTTAACTATCAGATAAATTAAGCCCATTCAGGTTTATTATTATAATCATTATTACTTCTATTACCACCTCTACCTCTACTGCTACCTCCTCTCCAGTTGCCTCTGCCTCCTCTCCAGTTGCCTCTACCTCTGCCTCTACCTCTACCTCTGTTATTTACTGAAGTCTCACCAAAAGTATCTAAATTGAGGTTTTTTTCTTCTGCCCATCTCATAGTATTCTTTTCATCTGCAGGGGATGATATGTTGTCAAAGAATGAAGATTGTTTATTATATATTGGATGTTCGACTTCCTTTTCTGATTCAACATCTCTTGAAAACTTTGCATTGGCAGACTCAAAGTCAAATGCGGCATCAGGTACGTTAGATAACTTTGAAACATTCTTTTGTAACGCAGCTTGTGGGTGATCTTGTGGACTTGGTTGCGCTGGCAGAACGTTTCCCTTCCTGTTTGCTTCATCTGGTTTTACAGAGCTTGGCATGGCTTGAGGTTGCAGTTCTTGTTGTGATTTAGTAGGAGTTGGTGCGTGTGATTCGGTGTTAGTCTCCCTAGGTTTCTGGGTTCTCGTTTGAGAACGCGCTCCCGTTTGTGTAGGGGCAGTTGCTGTTGTCGCTGGTGCAGGAGCTGGAGCTGGAGCAGGCGTTGAAGTTGGAGCATTTTGTGGCTGTTGTGTTTGCGTTTGCGGAGCTTGTTGATAAGCTGAATATCCACCTGGCGCCGGTGGTTGTGTGTAAGGTTCTGGCTTCACTTGATCAATAGGAGAGTCCAAGACAGTTAGGTCTTTCACATCAGAACCTCTAAAAATAACATAATCGTACACATCAGTTCCTGGGTGAACCTCGTTGTTTGCATTACCACTGGCTGCCATTCTGCCTTCAGTACCAAACGATCTAACTGATTTTAATGCAACTGTAGCATCATCCGCATTAATGTTATCTAACAACCCAACATAACGAAGACCCTTATTAGAAATCAACGAGATAGTTTTTCCAATATACTGAGACATCTTGTATAAGGTCTCAACTATATTTATTAATGTTCTGGCGTATCAATATCAGTATCTTGTTGTAGTTTAGTTCGATTTCTCGTAGCATTTTCCAGCAAACTTTTTGGTCATCATACACGACTTTATATTCCTTCCATTTAGTTGCAAATTATTGACATTGATTTCTAGGATCATGTTTCAGTACAGTAAATGGCGTACAATTGGCTTATGTGGTGAGGCCATGTTGTCTAATCTTAAAATTTTACAATTTACGAAATTAGTAAATTTGAATTCTTTCGGCAGTCTGCAAAATTTAATAATTTTGCATTAATAGAGAACTAAGAACTAACAAACACGTAAAATGATGAATTTTTTTTTAATATTCTAAAATGATGTATAGCTACAAGGCATTTGGACATCGGTGTAAACCTACCTATCCAGTTAATGTGCTTTAGAGTGTCTGGTGACAGGTAATGAATATACGCCATTTACAGGGATCAGAAATGTCGCACTATCAGAAATTCCGCGACATTCAGGTTTATTAAAAAGAACAGACTCAAATACGTTAGTCAATGTAATAAGGACTTCTTTTATCTTATTATATATAGCAATATGTCAGACAAAGAGGGCGAAACAGCTTTGTACAATGATGTGGATGAAGTGGCTAGACAGTTTTTTAGTGACTCTTTGGAACCACAGGCACAAGGAGAACCAAACGAGATGCCAGCCGATGTCATTGAAGGAGAAAACAACAACGATGAAGACGATGAAGATGAAAACATTTATTCTATACGCGCACACAAGATATCCGAGGATGAAGACAGTAATAGGGAAGTGACCAAAAAGAAGAATGTTAGAAAACCCAAGAGATATGATGACTTCAATAATGACCGTGATGAACAGGGATTTGTTCCAATGAGAGAGAACCCAGAAGATAGCGGTATTGATTATAGTAATGAAGATCCACAGGCAAGAAAGAGAAGGCTTTTGGACGAAAAAATGGAATCAGCCATCAAAACCAAGTCTACGAGGCGTCGTAGGGCCGACGAGGACGATTTGGAAAGAATGCAAGATGACAGAATTGACTTTGTGAAGGACCAGATGATAAAGGCCGCCAACTTGGATGTAGAAAAAAACTCCCAGGGTCAGATCGCTACCGAGAAATTGAAGTTGTTGAAAGAGGTGGTAGATATTTTATCCAAGGCTGATTTAGCTATCTCCATCTTGGATAACAACTTATTGGAGGCGGTAAGACTATGGTTAGAGCCATTACCAGATGCATCCATGCCAGCGTACCAGATCCAAAAAGAATTAATTTACTCGTTGGCTGCGTTGCCAATAAAGACCGACCATTTAACTGCGTCAGGTATAGGGAAGGTTTTGGTGTACTATCAAAGGTCTAAGAGAACCGAAGCCAACTTGAAGAAAGTTGTGGACAGTTTAATTGGGGACTGGACCAGACCTATATTAAACAAATCCGATTCGTACAAGGATCGTACCATTCAATTTAACGAATACAACAAGAATAGATTCACCAACCAGTTATCGTCATCTCGTCGTAACAAACAAAAAGACGTTAAGTCCTTATACGAAGAAAGTGCTGAAAGAAGAAAGAGAGCTGCCATTCCTTCTGCCAGAACTACGGCCTATAAGATTGCACCAAGGGTTGATCCAAGCTTATTAAGAAGACAGCAATTAGGCTCTAACGGCAACAACGACGAAAGGTTCAAGAGAATCAACCAGAAATTAACCCTGATGAACTTCAAGAAGAAGTCCACCAAAAAGACAGGGCCTTCGATTGAAGGAAGAAACTTAGCTATTTAATTTTACGTACGTACGACTCGATTCAATTTATTTCCGTATGACATTTTTAATGCACACCGTTCGTTCATCTTTTGCGCCAGTGGATGCGAGCACCGGACAACGTTCAACTCTGTTGTTGTTTAAGTCATCTACATTTTCTTTTATCACAAATGTATGCATTAACCTAGAATCAGGTAATTTATCAATATACACATAAATTTAAACTATAAAACCATAGCACTGGACAATTATACAGTATTTTATATTCAAAATAAACAAGAAACCTATGAACAGCCCTCCTGTTTCGTAATAACTGAGTGGGTTAATCTATGATCTTGGCTTTTCTTTCTTTTCCTTCCATAAAGCTAATAAAGAGACACCAGAAACTTTAACAACCTTGAATCTAACACCTGGAATATCACCCTTAGCCTTACCTCTTCTACCGAAACCGGCAATTAACACTTCGTCATTTTCATCGACGAAGTTTAAACAACCATCATTTGGAACGAAAGCAGTGACTCTCTTACCGTTTTTGATTAATTGAACTCTGACACACTTTCTGATAGCAGAGTTTGGTTGCTTGGATTCAATACCGATCTTTTCTAAGACAATACCCTTGGCGTGGGAAGAACCACCGAATGGAGAAGACTTGAAAGCGGTACCTAATAATCTAGATTTATAAGCTTGATCAGCCCATCTGTTGTTACGACGGTGAACTCTTAATTTTCTAGCAGAGTTAAGACCTCTTGGTTTACTATTACCCATGATTAATTATTCTTATTAGTGACTAAGATTCAACAAGCGTAAGAATACTTCAATTTCATATAAATTTTCGTCAGAATTGTTAGGTTCCCACCCATACTATGGAGCGTAATGGGAGTGAGAGTATCAGCGAGTGAAAAAAAATTTCATTGGGCGTCGCACGAAAAAACAATCAGGTGATGTTGACAGTCACATTACATGTGCGACATGTTGCAATCAAAGGGCCATACCCTAGATGTGTTTAATGGGTGCTAATGCTACTAGAAGGTGGTGGTATGCTAGGGAAGCGATAACGATGTGTGGAATGGTGACCAAGGAGGGGGTTTGGAAAGGCTTGTGGGACTGGAAAGAGAAGACGACTTTGTACCGGGTTATTGTTTCTTTGGCGGAGATCATGAGAGTATTGGAAGATGGCTCTACATCTTAGGCAATAGAAGAGCAGATCAAGCGATGCAGGCGTAAACCTATGCGAATTTATAGTAAGGATAGATATAAGTTGATTAACTGGGGATTATGGAGGTTTGTTGGCTTGGTATCGTGGGTAGTATAGACAGTCGCAGGTCTTATGCAGTCCCGTGAAAGGACGGGAGGAGCCAGCACGGATCTATAAATACAATAAGGTTTACTACGGTAGCTGTGGCAGAATATATCTAAATGGATGTCACATGGATATATGCTCTACATAAATTAAGTGTACCCAATAAATAACGTAAATAAACATGCAATACTAACGGCTTATGGTCTTCTTGGCTTTGATGAGCTTCAACAAGAACAAGAAAAATAAGTCAATCTGGTCCTTGAACATGAACAACAACCCTTGTACAAAAACGCCCTTCAACAATTGTGGGGCAATGCCCTTGTACAACCCTCTGAATTTTTCGGTCTTCCACAAGTGCACCAACGCGTGGGTAAAGGCATCAAATTTGATGTCCTCATCTTCCTCCTCTTCTTCGCCATACACTTTCTTGTCCTCGTCGGTCGTCTTCCTTTCCTTCTTGTGCGACTTCTTCTGTAACATGGCCTTGGACACAATCAACGGCTGGGTAACAAGCGTGGCCATCGACTTGGCCAAGACGCCAATGGAGAAACTTTCCAATGGTCCCAAGAATTCCTTGCTGTTGTACAAGATCTGTTTCAACCTCTCGTACGAACCGTAGGTGATCGATGGGTTGATACATAAAACCATTGACACCCTCAACCCCTTCCACAATCCCGTAACACCATCGTGATCCAAGATTTCTCTGAACAACTGGTACAAATTCTTGTGTGTTTTGTCGGTCTGTTGTTGCGTGGTGATAACCCCGATCGGCATGGTGAACAACTGCGATATACACGCTGCTAATGCACCCAAGAATAATTCGGTGACCGTGTTAGGCTTGTGGTTGGGTATGTGCTTGTAGAGATTGGCGTACATTCGCTTCACAATAGTGTACCAGTAAAAATATGAGAAGTTCTGTGCCGTTGTACCCAAGATGGACGATGTAAGCCCATGGTACCATCCCAACACCCCCTTTTTGGCGTATATCTTGCACAACACGTCGAGTGAGCTCTTGTACTTCAACCCTTCATTCTTCGACTTCTTCAACGTCTGGCTGCTTTCTGGCGATTCCGATTCCGATTTTTCGTCGTCGTGCCTCTTGATCTGTGTCTGAATCAAAGTCTTACTAAGATCCAACGGGTATACCAAACTGTTGGCGAAAGCCGATGCTAAGGCACCACTGGCAGCTTTTTCAAGAGGAGTAAGTGACATTACGTAGATTGGATGCAATTTCTATAATACAGTTACTTCTATTATAAATTAATAGTAAATACTAACAATCACGAACCAGGTAGAAACTAATTTACCATCTGAGACTAAAAAATGCACATTTAATGATATTTATAAATTTGGAAGGGTATTTACCGAGGTCTTTTTCAACCCCCTCATTACCACCTTATCGATACCCATCTTTCTCCGAGGCCTACCGTCCCCACATAATACAACAAATGTACGAGTCACCATACACCTGAATCTACACGTGAAATATCTATACCCATTGATAAACCTGCTTATCCGTTCCACAGGTTATGAGTATCCCGTCAGACAGAGTGAACGACTTTATTCTACCATTGTGCTTTTGGTGGTGGGTGATTACTTTCTCCTGAATTAGGTCGATTCCTCTTACTGCACCGTCCTCACCTACGACCCAGATGCCATTATGCATCAGGTTTGATGGCAACTTCCAACAAATTATAGGCTGGGAGTATTTATCTTGCGGAGAGAGGGTCGATAAATTTTTCAAAATTTGATTTCGCTCTATCGGAACGGAATCATTAGCCGATGGAAAAGTTTCTCTCAAGGGAACTACTATCAAACGCATATATGGCTCGTGGGAGGTTGCCACCGCGATTAGAGGAACACCCAGCGCGAGAGACTGGATGGCGATGCACCTGGGCGAAAAGCTGGACACTGTGAACTGGGCATCGTTGAGTGAGATCTTGTACAGTAGCACTAGGTCGTTTTCGTTTTCGGCCAACACTAATACACTCAATAATGTAGATTCGTTTAGACCTACCACAAGGGTGATCCTACCGGCATGAACTGTCGCATCGAAGCTCGTGCCCTGGGTGGGTAGCTTATATTGTGCGATGGGCGTTATATCGGCTCCAACCTCGAACACCCGCATCAGGAAGTCCCAGCCTAGGGTGAACACATAGGTCTTGCCGTTGTGTTGGAGAGTCTTCGTGTCTACGATTAACCGGGGATGCGCTTGTATTTCAGCCGCGATTGTTATGTCCAACTTCTCGCCGTAGACGTACTCACATACATAGAGCTTGCCATTCATGCCCAGGAGCACTAGTCGATGGTCGTGCATGCGTACTATGTTCTTTATGACAACCTTTCCGATAAAACATGTTAATTCTTGAATCGTTTTGTTCAAGGATAGATCTATGACATATAGTTTTAAGCTTGAAGTACTAAGAAATAAAATGGGGGTGTTTTTGCAGAATACCACACACGATGAGACGACAAGTCCATTTATGGCATCAGTTACTAGCTTGGGGTGTTGCGGATACGGCACGGCCCATTCGCCAATTTGGCTGCGTACGATGCTCTGCAATTCTTCGCTTAATGGCGCTTTTACTTTTAGATCCTTTAACTGGGCATTTAGTGCTTTGTAGTTATATCTGTCTTCAATAATTTCCTGCAATGACTCATCAGGAGGGTCTGCAAATGGTTTCCCGTACTCGTGTTCGAAAGCTTTCAACGTTTCGCGGAAATTGTTCTCCTTTAAGAAGTGTGCAACGTGTGTTTCAATACTCATTCGTAGTGTTAAATAATCTATTTCATGTAAATTACATTTCGTTTCCAAATTTCAGATCACCTATATAAGATGATTTAAAAAAATCATAGGTCGTACCCGGATTCGAACCGGGGTCTTCCGGATCAAAACCGAAAGTGATAACCACTACACTATACAACCTCAAATGTTGAAGTCTATGCCTCCTGATTTGTTAAGTAAGCTTTTGAGACATGTTTAGCTTACTCATGACTAGTTATCATGATTTGAATTATAGTGAAATGAACAATATATTAATCTATAACTTATTATACGGTACTTGAAATTTTGCGCAATAATCTGTGGTTTGGTTGCTTTCCCAATATTTTAGAGGAATGTTTTTTTCATTACTAGTCGGAGCAATGATTTTAAACGAGTTTGGGTCTATTTGGAATAGTTCATCCGGCAATTTACTCAATTTAGTCAACTCAAATTGAATCTCATCATTCAATTCATTAAACAAGTCTGTTTGTTTGTTTATGAAGCTGTAAAAATCTTTTTGATGGATTGAATTCCATACCTTTAGGTTGGAATTGATGAATGATTCAATGATCTTATTTATAGCAATAGATCGTCTATTATGGTAGAGTGTTGGTTTTTGTTCGTCTTTCAATGAAGCGATAGGCGGTTGGGCGTAGGAAGGATGGTTAGAGTTTTCTTTGGGGACGTCGATTTCCATAATTTCAAGAAACTTCCTTCTAGGTAAGCATTTGTCAAGGGCTAAGAAACGTGTTTCAAGAACTTGGTTGTTTCGGATTGAGCTTGCTGGAGCAATTGACGATTTTGACAGTGTTGCGATATCCATATCTCCCACATCCAATGCGATTTCCTCGCTGTTAGGTGTATCAATCATATCGAATCTTATTTCTTCCTTTTCTGGTCCACTATCCATGTCCAACTCTAGCTTTTCGTTATTTATGTCCTCATTCACATCCAATTTCAATTTCTCATTATTTATCGAATTGTCCATATCCAATTCTATCTTTTCATCATTCTGTTTATCAGTAACGTCTTTGTCGCTGGATCTAGCTTTCTTAGACATACGATTATTGAGCGCATTGTTACTTCGCTTAATGGAGTGTTTTACCAATGCGTGGAATCTAACATGTAGATGTGATGAGAACCAATACCGAGGCTTCAAGTGATCTAATAATGCATTATTTAAGGGACTCCCTAAAGTGCCATTCTGGATGTCTGCTTTGAAGAAACGCTTCTCTTTTAGCAACTTTTCTAGGTTGCCTTTTTTTTCCACATGTTGGGGCCAATCGTGACTCAAAACTATATCTAGTCTTTGTTGATCCATCATATACATCTTTAAGTAGTTCTTTGCTTTTACTTGGTATATTGAGCGAATTGTATGTGCATTATACGGTAATCTTTCATCGCTGTTATCACCCCTTATAGAGTCATAGAAAGATCTCTGATTGTAAATACCACTAATCCCTCCGATTTGTAGGCCCTTGAACCAAATACACCCAAAGTCACCCATATAATAAATATTGGGCGCAACCCATCCGCCATATTTCAATTCTTTTAAATAAGAAGAGCTCTCATGATTGCCCCCAATGAATAATGTTAGTACGGGAGCTATTTTCAGACCAGAATAATAATCGTGGAAGTCCCCCAATTTTTTATACTTATCTGGGACAGACATTGTATCTAGATCAACAGGATTTCTAATTGCTTGAAAATCTCCACATATTATTAAGAGATCAATCTTCGCAGGTAATGCCTGATATATTTTGTTCAATTCGCCATGGCAGCATCCTTCAACGGCTATGTTTAAAGTCTTGGTTGCATTCATCGTGTAAGGTATTACTAAACGTTTAGATTTAAGTAATTTTTCTTAGATAAAAATAGCGAAAACGAGACTACATTACAATATTTACAAATTGTCTAATCATTATTTTAATTTTTGCGTACTTAAAGTTAAATTACTATAAATCTATTGTTTTTTCCATCTAGAACTTGAAAACGTTTTCCTTGGTGTAACCTAAGTCAGCTAAAGCACCTGTGACTTCACCCTGGTCGGTAGGAGAGTTCTTAGGACCAGAAACTGCCTTGTATAAACCTGGTGGGCCACAGACGAAGATCTTGTTATCCTTACCTGGACCCGGTAAGTTGGATTGCAAGTATTCCTTAGACATGTAACCAGTTTCTCCGTTCCAACCTTCTGGAGCCTTGTCAAGGAAGTATACAACCTTAACTTGGTCCTTGTAGCTTTCGGCAATGGTGTCTAATTCCTTTTTGATCAAAATATCATTTTCAGTAAGGTTACCGTAAAATAAGTTAACCTTGGTCTTGTCTTCTGGGTTCTTCGTAATTTCATTCATTAATTGGTATAATGGCGTGATACCAGTACCACCACCGATCAATGCAATCGACTTGTATTGGTTTGGTTCCCACTTCCACTTAACAACCGGTCCCTTAAACGATAAGGTATCGCTAGGCTTCAAGTCGTGCATGTGGGTGGACATCTTACCACCATCGTACTTCTTGATGACGAACTCAAGATTTCCCTTGTCATCAACATCAGAGATTGGGGTGTACGGTCTGATAACGTTGTTACCCTTTGGTGTAACAAATTTTGTCAATAAACATGACGCATTGATCAACCCGGAAACGTCATCCTTATTGGCCAATTCGAAAACGAAGTGCTTAGTGTTGTGAGTGGTTTCCCAGCTCTTGGATAACTTCAAATCAATCCATTCATCGTTACCCTTGAAAGTCTTACCGGTTTCGTTTTGGATAGCATAAGTTGAGAAATGGTAAGCTAATCCAATGGATCCTGCTGTAGCGACGAGTGGTGCTAAAACCTTAAAACTTGCTAAGTTTTGAGTTAACTGACGAGCAAATGGCATTGTTTATCACTGAATAATTGTTTTATTGGACTATTAATAACAATTGATAGAATGTAAAACAATTTTGGTGGAGGTTTTGATTTCTACTTCTACTTCGGATTCAAACGTCTTATATACTATTTGCTCAGTGGTTAATTGCTCTAATTACGTAATACATGGCTCCATTTACATAATCCATAACTGGCCAAGTAGGATGAGTTTATAAGTGCCAACTAGATAGAACTAGTTTTATACTGGTTCAGAACAAGAAATAGGCACCTGCTACATTGGATTCGTCTTGGTGAACAGAAAAAATTAGTCAAACATGTTGAAAAATAAAACCCAGAAGGAATTGCTCCAATTATGCCGGCAAATTATTCAGCCTTTGGCACCCAATTTCCATAAAGGCCAATCGGGAAAGATTGCTGTTATAGGGGGTAGTGAAGACTATACGGGAGCACCATTCTTTGCGAGCCATTCGTCGGCGTTGTTGGGGGCAGATTTGAGCCATATTATATGCGAGAAGTTTGCGTCGCCGGTGTTGAAGCTGTACTCGCCAGACTTGATGGTACACCCGTATTTGTACGAGCTTCAGAACCCGGAGATGAGAAACCACCTATCGACGAACGACATGGAGGCATTGTGCAAGTTGACGGTGGAGGACCTTGTCACGAAGGACCAGCTTCAGTTGGACGGGGTGATCGAGGAGTTCATCTTGCCGAAGGTTGTTCGTTTATTGGAGAGAATCGATATTGTGGTGATCGGGCCAGGGTTTGGCAGAGACCCGTTGATGTTGAAGACGCTTGTGAAGATCATCCAGCAGATCAAGGTGATGAACAAGGTGATGATCTTGGACGCGGATGCGTTGTACTTGTTGTCGATCGACCCGCTGCTCGTCAAGAACTACACTAATGCAATCATAACCCCTAACGTGGTGGAGTTCGACAGACTCGCCAAAAAATTGAATGTCAAGTCTTCAATCAGCGAGACCAATGTCTCTAACCTAATCGAATCGTCGATCCAGTTGTCTCAAAAGCTAGGAAACGTCACCGTCATTCAGAAGAACTTCAAGGAGATCATAGTCAGTGACAACCAGTACCTCCTCAACGATTTCAAGGGCTCCAACAGAAGAGTAGGTGGACAGGGCGATACGCTTACTGGCGCCATCGCTACGTTTGTAAACTGGTCGAACAACTATAATGACGGATTGTGGGACCCAATCCCCCAAACGGACAAATTGTCGCCCAAAGACCTGAGATTACTAGCGTGTTTTGCTGCCTCGTCGACAGTAAGACTTGCTGCTGCTAAGGCTTTTGCTAAGTACGGTAGATCAATGCAGACTTCCAATGTCCATTTGTTCCTCGGTGAAGCATACAACGAATTATTCGAAAACGACAACTTTATCAAACTTTAAGGTTACTCACGAACCTCTTTATGATTGCTATAGGTTAAGCTAATGACATAGACGTTTTTAGGCTGAGACCATGTATTTGCAGTTGAATAGTCTAGTAGATAGCGTAGATATTAAACGTTACACAAAACTCCTCGATTAAAGAAAAGAGGGGGAATGGTCTGACAAATGGCCGAGGATATACTAAACTAGTATTTAAAAGATGTATTTCCATCATTTTAGATACTTTTTGCAATCGAAAGGACATAGGTCGAATATATAGGATAATTAGATATGGATGCAGCGGACTGTGGACCATCGAACGCGTTACAGAATTTGTCTAAACATACCCAAAGGGATAATACATTACAGAATGAAATTCTTAGAAATCAACCCCAGCAAGGTGGTAGATTCAGAGCACAGCCAATAGTAGACCAACGATTGAACAACGACTTTCAGCAGTTCAGCGAAGACCAGGCGTATAACCAGTTTCAACTGGGACCTGTTAATCCACGATTTGATCAGCATCATGGCCCACCACACCATCGCCAGCAGAATCAACACCAGCATAGTCAGCATCAGCCCCGACAAGGATGGGTACAGGACTTTTCAAATATGAGCATAAACCAACAACCGGGACACCAGGACGGAAAGATGCAGAATGACTGGCACCAGCAGTTTATGAATCAGCACCAGGTATCGCCGCAGCCAATGCAAAGCAGTACAGCATACCAACCGCAGCATCAGATGGGGGGCCTCCGGATGAACATGCGAACCAATTTGTCGAGCTCACTATACCAGACTAGAGGAGATATGGTGGAACATAAAGAAGTGCATAAGATAGAGCAAGAGAACCAGATATTTGACGAGCAGTTTGACCAGATAGAACGTGAGTTGCAGCAGGAGCAGGTGGCTGGTGATCAGACTACAGAGATGTACACGGATTCCAATGAATTCGACAAGGAACAGTTTGCCAAAACGGCGAAGCAGGTACAGGAGTCCATGCTCAAGGGCGAGAACACCGAGACGAATGCCAAATTCCAGAACTCGAACTTCTTGAAGTTGATGAGCTCGATCTCGAACCGGTCGGTGGAGTTATCTACGGAGGGGGACAAGTTGGTGAGCCGGCAGTCTGGCGAAGACATCAGGGATAACGCAGAGGTCCTGACATCCCAATCGCCGACACCAGCACCACAATCGCACCTTGACCAATACACCAACCACATTCCTATGTCGCTCGAAGAAACACCAGCACAGGAGCCGATAGCACTGCACTTGCCCGACCCATTGGCACACATCAAGAAGGGGGCGGTAGCAGAGGGAGTAAGTCCGTTCCAGGCAGCGCAGATTGTGACTGGGAACCAGGTGAAGGCCGCCGACTGGATGGACGACGACGACTGGCTCGACATGACGGAGGATGCCCCATTCCCGGTGATAGGAGGCCCTCAGAGACAACGTCCTTCTCGTTCTAGAAACAATATTATGTCAGACGAGTGGCAGGAGGTGTATGACGACTATAAGCACGATGACGATTTCCACTAAATAACTTAGTAGACAATATATTTATCGCCGACGCGACTATCGATAGGATGCATTGAATGTAGGTTATTGTGCAGCGAAGCGGACTACAACGTGTTGCGTGGGGCAAGACCATTTCTAGGGGTACAGTAGGAACCACCTGATTGTAATAAGTCCTTTCACCACCGGTCCAACCGTATTTCAACTTGCCATACATCTCACCTCCAACACAACTACAAACCAACCCACCCACCCACATTAACCCCCACAACATCAATTCATACATTGCCTACAGTTACTCCACCTGGCTGGCCGCCGAGTCGAACCGCGACGCTAATGACATCACACGAGCATACTGCATCCGGGTTCCTCCTCTCGGACTTGTTAGTTCCGTTGTCGTCCGCGCCTGTTACTCCCTGGTGTCTCCGAGCAAACTCGACTACGGAGCCCAACTTGTCTGACTCGACTAGCCCTCCTACTCCTTCCCCCCGCGTGCACGTTTTCCTCAATTGCCTTCCATGTCCTACACCATCAACAATGTTCTCTACTGCCCCAGGTGGCACTGCAGCTCACTTGGCCTGTAGACTCCCTTGGCACCTTCGTAATGGTCTATTTACGCCGTTCATTATACTCCGAGAGTCGACAATCAATGTAAATTTCTTTTATAGATCATTGTCGCGGGCTTCGTAACCGGGTATGCTACCGTTCTTCGTAAGAACGCTCCAAAACCGAACCGATGACATAACCACGTCCAACAGAAACGTTAAAATGGCAATTCAAACAGAATTGGGAAACCCACCACAAGAATGGCAATCTGAAGCCTACAGACGCCCTGCAAAGGTCAATTAAGAGCAGTCAATAGCATCCAAAACGCAATCAGAAGCAACTGTGTACACCTAAGCCATGAACTGGTCATTTACAACACAGACGGCCACTCGTGGAACTGCCAGAGTGCGACAAAAGAGGAATTGTTTGGTTCTGATGATGCCCGAAAACCTGCCACGACAAATGGAAGAAGAAAGAAAAAAGCGACCGGTGATTTCCGAGGGGTATTCCGACCGAGTCAATAGTACGCAACAGGTGATTTCATGATGACATCATTGGACATTCGGATTAATTGATCAAATTATAATTTTTCAGGTATAAATATGGTGGATTTGGCCTTTCTTACACCACAAATTATATTGAAACCATTAACAAATAGATAAAACATACAAACATGACATCTACACCATATAGTATTGAAAAGCCATTCAAAGTTGCCATCATTGGTTCAGGTAACTGGGGTACTGCGGTTGCTAAGATCGTATCGGAGAACACAGCTGAGAAGCACGAAGTGTTTGAAAAGCAAGTTAACATGTGGGTTTTCGAAGAAGAAGTTGACGGACAAAAGTTGACGGAAATCATCAACACCAAACATGAGAACGTCAAGTACTTGCCAGGAGTCAAGTTGCCAGAAAACTTGGTTGCAAACCCCGACGTGGTTGACACTGTCAAGGGGGCAGACTTGTTGATTTTCAACATTCCTCATCAATTCTTGCCTAGAGTGTGTAAGCAGTTAGTTGGCCACGTTAAGCCTTCTGCCAGAGCCATTTCGTGTTTGAAAGGGTTGGAAGTCGGTCCTGACGGGTGCAAATTGTTATCGCAATCTATTAACGATACCTTAGGCGTCCACTGTGGGGTTTTATCAGGTGCCAACATCGCCAATGAAGTTGCCAGGGAAAGATGGTCTGAGACTACCATTGCCTATAACATTCCACATGACTTCAGAGGCAAGGGTAGAGACATTGACGAGTACGTGTTGAAGCAATTGTTCCACAGAACCTACTTCCACGTCAGAGTCATCAATGATATCATTGGTGCCTCGTTCGCTGGTGCCTTAAAGAATGTGGTTGCCTGTGCAGTCGGTTTCGTTATCGGTGCAGGCTGGGGTGACAACGCCAAGGCCGCTATCATGAGAATTGGTATTAGAGAAATCATCCACTTTGCCTCCTTCTACAAAGAATTTGGCGTCAAGGGCCCAGCCCCTGAATCCACTACCTTCACAGAAGAATCTGCTGGTGTTGCTGACTTGATCACTACCTGTTCCGGTGGTAGAAACGTCAAGGTTGCTAGGTACATGGTTGAAAATAAGGTTGACGCCTGGGAAGCCGAAAAGATCGTCTTGAAGGGTCAATCCTCCCAAGGTATCTTAACTGCTAAGGAAGTTCACGAGTTATTGACCAACTACAAGTTGCAAGATCAATTCCCATTGTTTGAAGCTACCTACAGAATCATTTATGAAAATGCTGATGTCAATGAATTCCCAATCATCTTAGAAAGAGATTAGGACTCATTGATGTCTTTGTATACTAGAGTGGTTGATTTTATATTTTATAGAGAAATTTAATAAACCTATTGATTGTTATTAAGTCTACGTTTTACATATCTATCGTCGTATAGTTAAATCTACTCGCATGATTGCGAATGACATGTTCGATTTGTATACAGGGAATAATTTTGTTCATTTAATAGATTGTCCCTATACTAAACCACTGTTCATAATGCCAATCACGTCCGAAGAGCTATTCTTAATCAACGTTAGAACGTACAAACCACCCAACCTTAAAAACCCGCTGCATTTGGTATGGCACAAAGTTCCGGTTGCACGTAGATCGGCAGTGTTTATATTGCTCTTCTTGGGCAATATGGGGGAACTTAGAGTCATTTTAACTAAGAGATCTTCAAAATTAAGGAGCTTTCCGGGTCATATTTCATTACCTGGTGGTAAGGCCGACTCTGGACTTGAAAGTGAATGGCAGGTTGCTAGAAGAGAAATGGAAGAAGAAATCGGATTAGAGGCTAACAATGAAAAGCTTATGAAGCATTATGGATTCTCGATAGATCATTTGAATCTCTTGCCATGCTACTTGTCTAGGACATTTCTGGTCGCCAGGCCGTGTGTGGGATTTATGAATTTATCAGATGGCCATGAACAGGAACTTTTTGGAAATTTGAAATTAAATTTGAATCCGGACGAAAGTTCCAGTATATTTTCATGTCCATTGAAGGATTTCTTGTATCCCTCAACTAAATCACCTTCTAGAGAATGTGTCAAGCGACAATTTTACAAGATCGAATGGGGTGGTATTCCGTGGAATTTACGCTCTTATGCCTTTCCTTATGCAAATGAGAACGAAATCAGTTGGTTACGTGAAATCCGCGATACATCGGTATCATCTGAAGAGGAGGATGAAATCAACCCATCATTACAGGAGAAAGCCAAAAACATGCCTAAAAGAGATTTAGCTACTTGGGGGCGTCTCGGCACTAGACGTGATTCGGTAACAGATGAAAAAATCTATGATGTCTGGGGACTAACAGCAAATATACTTCATGATCTAGCACAAATTGTGTATTGTCAGCCTACCGTTTATAAGAACAAAACATTTGGAGAGGAAGAACTAATCAACAGTGTCTTCACTCATGGTACTCTTATGCAATCAAAAGAGAGATCTCCAGAAGAGGTAAAGTTAATTCATTCCAAAACAATAAATGAAGAATTTGGATTTAATAACATTTTAACAAAGGAAGAATTTCTTAGATTGAAAGAAGTATATAGGCATTAGTTAGTATAGTATTTTTTTAATCAACAAAATTTGATGATTTAGATTGAAAAGTAATTTCCGCGAGTTTATCGATATCATCCACGCATGGTTCTTCATTAACTAAATGTCCCATTCGATTGAGAAGATTACATCTGTGCTTGAAGACATTTCTATAAAACCCGATGTGCTTTCTGATGATGGGTTTAAATTGAGCTCGACGTCGAAAACACCACAATCGTCTATTGATGATAAAACCATTCGATTATTAGAATTGGTTGATTCGTATGAGAAATTAACTAATGAAAATAGATTAAATTACATCAATGGGTTTCTTAACTTGAGTAGAGCCAATTACAATACCGGACCATTGACCAAGAAATATGGTCCTGGATCATTTGATTTGAGGCCGTATGGTGCTTGTAAAAATTTTAAATTTGACGATGAATTCAAAATAGTAGATCTATTGAAAAAACAAAACCATGAAGAACAAACAAAAATGAAAACCGCGGATAAGAAAAACCATGAAATAATATTGAAGAATAGAAAGACTAAGAAAATAGAAATAGAAACTAAAGCGTTGGATATAAATGAAATAACATCACCGAAGTTGACGGATCCCATATCTCAATTTGGTGGATTGGTACCATATCAGCTTAAGCAATCACAAACTTTCTTTTGCGAAAGCTTGTTCATATCAATTGAAATTATAAATTTACAAAGAGAGATAAAAAAGTTGATCGAAGATATCGAAAAATCATCTGAATAGATTGTATATAAATTAATTACTATTTCTCAATGTCACTATATAAATCGCTATCATTTTCGTAATCTTGTGCATTGATCTCTGGGGCATCACTGTCACTATCGCTATTGTTTTCAGCCATAGATTCATCTTCATTGTCCTCCCCATGTTGTCTAGCTTTTCTTCTTTCCTTCTTGGCCGTCTTCTTGTCTTCCTTTACCTGAACATTAGCTTGTTGTTTAGCTCTTCTTTCAGCCTTTTCTTTTTGTCTCAATTCGTGCTTTTTAGCTAATGCCTTTTGTTCTAAAGCTGATTTGTTGACCTTAGCATGATAAAGAGTTTTCGATGAACCGGTTAAATTCTCTTCGATCTTCATTAATGTCATATTTATACGAGGACCAAGTTCAGTAAGCTTTATGGCCCTCTTTCTTGTTTCGGGATTAGTAGATTCTTTTTGTTCTGATGCAGTTTTCTTCTTAAGGATACTCGCATCTTCATTATTTTTAATTTCTACGATGGCATCGTCTTCTACTTCAGAGTCCGAAGTTATACCACCAACAGAATATGGGTCCAATAACAAATCAGAAACGTCATTGCTTGTAGATAAGTTAGGTAAAGATTTCTTTAAATCATGATGCGAGTTAAGTAATTTTTTAACATTACGACTTCCGTCGACTAGTTTTGTATCTATAGCGTAATGTCTTAAATCTATTTCCTGTGTCTCTGGGTCCTTATTAATCATCAAAACTCTCTTGATGGAAGATACCTTCGTCAGTTGTGGTTGAATTGGAGGGAACATATTCTGAAATACAGTAATCAACAATTTTTCATGGTTTTCAACTTCATTCAACTTATTCAGAAAACCGTTCAAAACTAGTAATGGTGGGTTCAAAAATTCCTGTGAGTCCTTTCCTACGGATTTTGGATGCTTTAATATTTTACTTACATCCTTGACTAAGGAGTACTGATTAACTTTGAATTGTAACGTTGGTCCTCTAGGCATTTTTCCGATCCTCAATGATATATTTCCAGTATCTTCAGATTGGTTAAAAATAAACAAGTCTGATACTCCTAAAGGTCCAGCCATAACAATGAAATCTTTCAACTTATTGGACTTTCTTTCTCTCAAGTTAATGGCTGTATGTGGTTGCATAATGTTTCTGAAATCTTTTACTAATTGACTTAACGAATGATTCCTCAATGATGATCCCAACCTAATAACCATAGATCTTGGTATCTTGGCTAATTCTTCCTCAGAGACCTTCTTATGGGTTCTAGTTTTTTGTCTTCTCTTTGCCATCTTTCTAAATTGTTATTCAAATATATCTGACTTTTCTACTTCCATATACTAAGTGAAAAATTTATAGATATAGCACCTCATCTCTACTAAATATTTTGTGTGCAGAATTATTTTTTTTGATGCTAAAAAAAATATATAATCTAAAAAAAAATCTTATCATACTTGAGAAGTAACAATTTAATAATAACTAAATATGTCTGTTAAAGTAGACAGTGTAACGAAGAAAAATTCTAGGTCTCATAACAAGAAACTCGATGCTAGAGCGTTAGCAGAAAAGATCAAGAAAAATGCATTAAAACAACAAAAACAAGACGAACCAACTAAAGAAGAAGCCATAGCTGATGATATTGAAGCAGTCGTTGATTCAAATGCTGAAATAAGATTCAAGTCTTTTAATGAATTAAAACTAATTCCCGAGTTGTTGGAAGCGGTTCAACAAATGAAGTTCACTAAGCCAACACCTATTCAATCAGAAGCCATTCCACATGCTCTTGAAGGAAAGGATATCATTGGACTTGCACAAACAGGTTCCGGTAAGACCGCAGCATTTGCCATTCCAATATTACAAGCGTTATGGGAAGCACAGTCTGCATATTTTGGGTTAGTGTTAGCACCCACAAGAGAATTGGCGTATCAAATCAAAGAAACTTTTGATGCATTAGGATCATCGATGGGATTACGTTCTGTGTGCATTGTTGGTGGTATGGACATGATGGATCAGGCAAGGGACTTAATGCGTAAACCTCATATCTTGGTTGCAACACCTGGTAGAATTATGGACCATTTGGAACACACAAAAGGATTTTCATTGAAAAACTTGAAATATTTGGTTATGGATGAAGCAGATAGATTATTGGATATGGATTTTGGACCAGCCTTAGACAAGATTTTGAAAATCATTCCAACGCAAAGAACTACTTACTTATTTTCTGCAACTATGACTAACAAGATTGCCAAATTGCAAAGAGCTTCTTTACATAATCCAGTAAGGGTAACAGTATCCAATAAGTATCAGACTGCGGACAATTTAGTTCAATCCATGATGTTGGTGAGTGATGGTTATAAGAATACGTATTTAATTCATTTGTTGAATGAATATCTTGGTAAGTCAATAATTATATTTACTAGAACATGTGCACATTCCCAAAGAACTGCATTATTAGCCAGAATATTGGGGTTTTCAGCCGTTCCATTGCATGGTCAATTGACCCAAGCTCAGAGATTGGGGTCTTTGAATAAGTTTAAGTCTGGTAAAGCTAATATATTAATCGCAACTGATGTTGCGGCAAGAGGTTTAGATATTCCTTCTGTTGACATTGTCGTAAATTATGATATTCCTACTGATTCGAAAGCTTATATTCATAGAGTCGGCAGAACTGCGCGTGCTGGTAGATCCGGTAAATCCATTTCTTTGATTACTCAATACGATTTAGAAATGTACTTAAGAATTGAAAGCGTTTTGGGTAAAAAATTACCAAAAGACCCGGCACCACCAAAGGCAGTTTTGGATACTTTACATGTTCATGTTGATAGAGCTAGCGCAGAAGCTATCAGACAAACTAAAGATTTCCATGAAAAGAGAAATCCCAAGAAAAATCGTGATGATAGAGACCGTGAAGAACGTTAGAACGTTTACCATCTATTTATGAATACACTCCTGCATCAGTTCGTTAATTTATTAGCAGTACAATATATAGGTACTGGAATATATGAAAATATAATATGATTCAATACTTCAATTCACCATAAGTAAGAACTGAAACAAAAAATAATATACACATAACGCAAAACAGACCACCATAAATTCACCAAATAACCTATCAAAATAACTCTCAATGTAAACCTACCATAACTTCTCTTAATTGTAGTACCAAAAGATTGAAATAAAATCCCAAATATACGTAACACATTAATCAAATGTTCCACTAACTACGTTATTGATGCAAGAAATGAACTGGGCATTCGCCATATCCTTTCTTATTGAACCAATCTTTAATACACTTGTAGTGGAAAACACATAAACACTCCAATCTGCCAACTTTATCACCCGGTTTCAATTCCTCTAAGCAAATAACACACTCACTATCAATTGATTCATAACCCAAAAGTTTCTCTGCATTTGGTTGAATAGTTGAATTTGATGTGACCGATCCAACAGCAACGTCTTTGGGATTTGGGACTTGAAAACTACATTCTTCGTAAATCTGTGAATCAATCGGTTCAATCACCGATTGTGGATGAAGACGGAGGGTGTCATATGAGCTCCCCTCAATGTTTGGAATTGTTTCATACTTCGGTCTGGGAATTGGCGGCATATTATAAACAAGCATCTTGTTACGTTTATGAGACCTTGTCCTACCTCTGACTGGTGGGTTAGGGCCCTCTCGGTCAACATTAAAATCAAAAGCGATAAGGCAGTCATTAATATGGGTCTCCTTGAACGACTCAAATTGATCTCCATCAATGTCATCCTTCCTTCTCTGGAACTGTCTCACATAATCCTTTAATAAATTATTAGCACACACCGGACATAGATTGCTATCACTATCACCATCGGTATGTATTCTCTGGCGAGACTTAAGCCCACCATAATGTAAGTTCGCGCATGATGAATGAGTTGATGACCGTATTAACCGGGTACTAGTTCTTGAACTGTATTTTGTAGTGCTACTATTATCAATCAGGATGTCATCAATCGCATTATAATGACCTGGTGTAATTTCTCCTTCATTATTCGTACTAGCTTCAGGATCAACATTATTAAGCCTGGCTTCATACAATGCCCTCCTGATCATCTTAATTTCTGCGACGCATTCATCACACGTTCTGTACGTCTCAAGTGGAATCAGAGATTCTGGCTCCTGTTGAGGATTTGCAACCAATGTGTCGGGAAAGTACTTAATAGACTGTTCTGAACAGCCTCCGCAGACGACCCTTCCACATTTGCGGCAATGATGTCTTCTATGGAATATTGCGTAATTTGAGTCACATAAGAAGCAAGATACTACCTCGGAATCTTCCTGCCAAAGAGGTCCGTTATCAGTTCTCGTCATGCTGTCTATTGCATTCAGTTGTCTTGCTGCAGTAGTCCTTCCTTCTAATCGTTTTGATAACAAATATATTTATCGTTATTCTAATTATGGTTCGGAGACGACTTCCATGATATCGTTCTAAATAAGTGTATTAAGAGAAGGATAATCAATAACTACGTTAGACGGAAGAAAGAAACAAACATATCATGGCTGATAGACTTACACAGCTACAGGTTTGCTTAGATCAATTAGTCGAACAGTTTAATGCTACAGTAAACTACGTCAATACCAACAACGAACTGGGATTATTAGATGAGGACTCTTTTTCGGTATCCAATTTAGCTGCTAATGCACCAATTCCCGGCGTACAACAACAACCATCACAAGGAAGTGGAGGAGGAAGCAATAAGCAAACAAATGCAGGAAACACTGTTTCTAACCACCCGTCGGCTAAAGCTGAAGCTGAATCAAATTTCGAGAATACAATCAATGAATTGTCTACTGATATAATACTAAAATCGAGACAAATAACTATGCTCATCGACTCGTTACCTGGTATAGGTGTTTCACCAGAAAGTCAATTGACTATGGTAGAAGATTTAACATGGCAGTTGGAAGAAGTTGAAAAAGAGCGAACTAAGAAAATCGAGGAGAAAGACAAGTTGTTAAAATGGTGTGAATCTTTAATAGTGGAGGTAGCTAAAGGAATTTCCGATACTAGGGAATAGTTTCATAGCTGACTGTAAGAATACAAAATTGCATTATATGAATCGTTTGGTCAAATCTATAGAAACTTATATACAACCTAATGGGTATACGACATACAATTAAAATCCCACGACGCAAGCCATTTGGAATGGTTACACTCACTTCTATTCCAATCCAGCCCATAGATTATCGGGAAAAATTTCACATAACAATAAATAGCCATTATTGTAATAGAGGTCATCCATAAATAGCCAAAATACTTTCGTTTAGTGATTTGGTATTCAGTAAATTGAGCGATTATTAAAATTGAGAAAAATAATGAGCTAAGATAATGATGCAAGAATAGTTGTCTTGACATCAGGAATGATGGAAAATAATGAAGGGCCCAACCTAGAACAAATTCGAATCCGTTCGATCGTAACGTTGATACATATGGCATATCATATTGTAAATTGAAAGGATTCATAATTTTGAAAAGATAGATTATATTCTTGGATATAACCATAGAAATCAAGATAATCCCAACGTAGTAGATAGCGAGATTACCTAATAAATAAATATGGCTACCATCTTCATCATGTAATTCATTGGATGATCCAGCTTCATTGCTGAAAAAGTTGATTCCTCTCAACAAAAATGGCCAAGATTCTGGACTAGACGAATATGGATGTTTATCGGTAAAGCTTTTGTTGATTCTCCACATGGCTAAGTGATACTCAATTAACTTGTCGAAGAAGGAATACTTCTTGAAGTGTACTCTCTCGTACACGCCAATATTATCGTCTAGCAATGGGTGTGAATTGCGTTCAACATACCAAATTGTATTAGGAATTGTTGGTTCATCAATACACATCACCTCGTTTTGATTAAAGCCCCATTCCGGTAGTTTTTCTTCGTGTGCAATTACAACACATCCCGTAGCACGATGAACTATTTGAAAAAGACTTTCCGTAGCTCTCATCTTAATCATTGGGAGGTTCAGAGTAGAATGGCTCTCGCTTTGAATAATCCTTATTTTAAACTCGTAATCTTCGTTA
This sequence comes from Debaryomyces psychrophilus, assembly GCA_900186205.1. Taxonomy (NCBI): domain Eukaryota; kingdom Fungi; phylum Ascomycota; class Pichiomycetes; order Serinales; family Debaryomycetaceae; genus Debaryomyces; species Debaryomyces psychrophilus. The sequence continues at coordinate 100,929 of FYBW01000005.1, read as the reverse complement.
CCTAACATATCACGATCACCAGAGCAAGCCACCTCGCTCGAATAATCATGTTCAGATATTGGAGGCTTTTTATCAGTAACTGTAAGATATCTCCCTGTTGCTTTATGATACAATCTCACAATATCGTCATCTTTAACAGCCCTAAACTTTTCCTGTAAATGGCCCATTGGAGTCTTGTTCTTAGTTTCTATGATCCACTCATTATTCTCATCTGGATCAAAACCATAAAGCGTAACTTGCTGTTCATGAGATCCAGAAAAGTACTTGTGGTCATGCGAATGTAAATAGTTTTCCAAATTTTTATGTTTTATAGTAACAGTACTACCGAACGAAACCTCAACAGGCATATTTCTCAAGTTTTCGGAATCCTGAAAGGTGGCTTTGAAGCTTGGTGAAACTGCTCCCGAGCCAGATCCGTTAAATGGGAGATTTATAAAATGGATAGCGAAACAACCTAAGTAGATGGTTAGCGGTAATATTATCAATCCAAATACTCTATAATATATATGTCTAAACCACATTCTATCAGAAACTTCCAAATCACCAAGGTACTCCCATAATTGAATTACTGTCAAGGCTCCAACCCAAGCAACCGTAAAAATTCCTGTCAACTTAATGGACATTGTGATTCCTAAGCCTAGACCCGTCATTATTAAACATTTGAACCATTTTTTTGTAAATGGTTCAGTCAATTGGAATTTTTTGAATCCGAAAACGGAAAATGCAACACCGAAAACTAAAGGTCCGTCAAGCATGATGAATCTTGATTGGGTAATCAATGAGTTTTCAATCAAAACTAAGAAAGAGCCAAAAAATGCCACTGATGATCTGCAGTTTGACGCTCTTAAAATTCCAAATGTAAGCAAAACCGTTAATAGTCCACATATTCCTGAAAATAATCTCATTGCCACGTAAGGAACATTGTCATCAAATGTATCTCCTATTTCTGCAAATTCAAAATCTCCATTCCATTCACATATTATCGCAATCAAATAATACATCAACTTGGCTAATGGAGGATGCACATCAAGGAAGAATTCACCTTGAAAATAATTCCTTGCAAAGCCACCAAAATGTGTTTCATCAAATACGACCTTATTAGGTAAAGGAACCTTGTATAATCTGATTAGAACGCCAAGAGCAAATAACACAAATATTAAGAAATGGTCAAACCTAGTAATCGTTGTCCTTCCAATCGTCAATGGGGTTGGACCTGCGACATGGAATGGTCTCCACTTTCCAGATTTATAACCAGGTGGGAGCATCTGCTTCTCCAGATTACATGAAGACATCGTCTGGAAATGTTGTAATCAATTTAAGTGTTTTTATAATAATCTGGAAAATATCAAACCGTGTACCTATTAAATATGATAAATGCACGTGCCGACATTTTACAGCTATAAGCCTGGATATTTTTAGAGAAATAATATAGACCTTCTATTAATATATCTCTAATGATCAATAACCTACATATAATCCTCCTCCTCTTTCATCTAACGTATCAACTATATATGAAACATATTCAGATTTTGGATCCCAACTTAGTTTTGCTGTGCACCTTATATTCTTTAAAAACGGTAGTCTCTCTTCGTTTATTGCAATTGCCAAGTCAATTGGGTCCAATCTTGTTGACGTACCAAGCATTCCACTACTCTCTATATACAATGTCTTTAATGGTCTCGGGTATGCCAAATACCCCAAGTTCTCTTCATCAAAAAAAGAATTGGATACGTAATCGACAGAAACTTCCAAAACTGTCAAATTAGGGCAATAGTTGAATACCAAGTCCAATGCATTATCTTTTAATCCAGGCATTGGGTATTGGACTTTCAAAGTGGTTAGGTTTTTTCCAAACTTAAATAATAAATTGTGTATGCCAAAATCTTTTATTGCTGGGCAATGTGCAAATTCTAACTTGGTTATTGTAGACGGAAATTCTGATTGCATCAAGAAGTCATCAGTTATACCTCCAGAAAGACGTAAGAATGATAATCTTGCTGGCCAATGGATACTTTTGAAATCATGTATTTCAATTGACGATCTTGGGAATGACAAATGGGTTAGTTCGTTTAAACTGTTAATCGAATTGAACAATTCGACTAAGTTCAAGGTTTCTGACACAAGTCTTAAATCTAAGACTTTCAATTTCGTGCAATTCTTTAATGCTATTAATGGCCCTAACCCAAAACTTGTCTGTGGGGCAACAAACACTTCTAAATTAGCTTTTGATCTTTTTAATAACTTAGCAACAAAAGCATTCTTACCTGTCTGAATGATGTACGATAAATCTAGTTGCCTGATATTATTGCCGATGGTTTTGTTGGAAGATATCGTGTTCACAAACGCAAAGAAATTTGTCGCCTTTAGTCTAGGTCTGCTGTAAATCATCGGAAGTGCTATTAAGTAAAACACTTTACAAACTCGTAGGTACTTTGGTTTCAATTTTCCATTTGCCTCTAAAATTTCTAAGATATAAGCCATTATTTCAATCGGCAACTTCATCATTTTCAGATTCGATTCAACTTCCTCTCTATGTATCTCCATAGTCCTATTAAAGTCTTCGTTTCCATTGTTAATGCAACACCTTAAAACATCAACTTTTTCAAATTGTGATCTTGGCCATATCTTGCTCTTGAAATTCTGTTGGTTTGTTAAGACATATATAGAACTTATATTTATATTAGTATTAGTATTAAAATCTTCATGATTCCCGTTTTGATCTTTTGATTGCAATGTGTTTTCTACTTCTTCATTTTCATGGTCCTCATCACTACTATTAACTTCTGTAAAGTTAGATTTGTAAACGTACCTCCGGTATGGAGGACGAATCTTTTTTGATCTTCTTTTATTAGTTATTTTGTAAAATTGTGTCTCTTATATAGAAGAAATGATTGAAAAGTTACTACTTACAAGTTGTTCGTGTTTCTGATGAGATGATAAGCCAATAGAATACCTAAGTTCATTATATAAATCTTATAATTAAAGATCATGCTTCCGGTTTCGAGCGATGATGAGATAACATTTTTTTCATTTCTACACACAGGCTGCAAATTTACTCTTCATCATATAATCTTACAGGTGCAAATAGACTATTCTCTGGGGGTCGTTTCAAGTCATAATACTGCAGTAGCTTGTTGAGGACCATTTTTCTAGTTCTCAAGTCATATTGATCTTTTTCATCTCCATCATATTTATTGGTCTCCGCAGTTTTAGTAGCATTTGGAGATAAATGGAATTGTTTCATCGCAAGAATCGGTTTTGCTTCTGAAGCATTATATTCATTACTTCTATTCTTATTTATTTCACTCGATCTTTTATCGCTTGCACGGTAACTTATAATGGGATAAGCAATAAATAAATGATAGAAAATCTTGGGAAAAAATGATATGACCGACAAGTAGAACCGGAGAATGTTGAAAGGAATCTTAAAATAAACAAGAGCGAACAAATTTTTTAATCTCTTCAACGAATTTAAGTATTTAATGATAATTAGTTCAGATCTTTCTGATGAGAGAAACAAATGCTTTGTAGATAAATCCAATAGGAGGCTTCTAAGTATTTTGGTAACTTTCACGTAGCTTTCTAATTGTTCTTTACCAGAAGTCGTCAAAATAGGTATTACTTCAGCATACAATATTCTTTTTGTCGCCAACGGGTTCATAATTAAATCAACTAGTGAGAAGTTTTCAAGAATTGCTTTCATCATAAGTTTCAATTTGTATAAAAGGTTGGTGTTTTTCTCTTCTATTGAATTCCTGATACTCACTTGTTCGGAGCCATATTCATATCCTACTAACTCATCTATTTTATAATCTTGAGCCTCATCATGAATTATTCCCTCGTCGTTTACTAAATTCCTTGTGACCAAATTCCTAATTGAAGAAGAAAATGGCAAGCCATGTAACGAAAAATGTCCACTACCTAGGGTCTTGCATTTTTCTAATTGATTGTCTTCAAAGTAGTTTGAATTATATTCCGAAAAATTCTCAAGATCGGCGTCTTTTATGTTGATCCGGCTCAGCAATGACTTTTCAAAAATAGACTCATTGTTGGAAGATACATTTGTAGAATGAGAATTTATTTTCTGAAGTTTGTTCTGTTTCATCATATTTTCAGGACGTATTCCTTTATTGTCAACTACATCCCTTAGTAAATCATATTCGCCGCTTATATTTATGTCATCATCATCGCTCTTTTTTAATACTTCTTCTTCTTCTTCTTTTTCTAGTTCTATTGATTTGTCTTCAATATCTTGATCATCTTCCCCCGACTCATTGTCTGTATCAGTCTCTTCAAATATCGTATGCATTGGCGGCTTATTACTATTCAATTGCGACGGTAAGGATAATGGTCTATAAGAGCTTTGAGCTGACTTATTTTCTGAAGATAAATTTAAAGGAAATGGTTTTAAGAAAATGGATGGTTGGTTACCTATTTCATCTGGTTTGCGATGATTTATTTGGTTTACCGAATCTTCAAGCTTTGACAAGGATACATTAATCTTTGAATATTCAGTAGCCAGGGAAATTAATAGATTTTCAATTATCTCACCTTGCTTATTCGCCTTCTCCTGTAAGACTTCGAAATGTTGCTGATAGTGTAGATTACCTTCATCGTAGGAATTTAATTTAACTGCGTTAACTAGATTCCCCAAACCATTCATAATCCCGCTGAATTTATTGGTTTCTTCGTTTGAAGAGCTCGGCCGTAGAAACTGACCTATAACATCCTTCCTGGTGACGTTGTCATTTAAGTGATCCTTCGTGATTTTTTCCTGAATATCATCAACGGTGTGTTTTTGTAACTTTTCAGTCAATATTAGGAGTAATCTAAATATTTCCAAAAACAGGAACAACATAATATTCAAGTTGCTGAACACTAATCTCTTTCTTGCGTCTTCTATACTGATGAAGTTACGTGACCATCTCATGATTCCTGCTCCTATGCATGTATATACAAAACACAACAGAAGAGAATAATTTTCATATTTGGAAAGCTTCCTGATAGCCAAAATTTTCTTCATAAGAATGCGTCGATTCACCTCGTCTGTCGTAGAAGCTCTTTTAACAAATGCATCGGTGCTTGCCAAAAGCTTTCTCTTGGCTTGGTTGATTTTATTGTGCCAGTTCCATGGCCATTCAATCATGAAGTTTATGAACCAGCTTACCAATATAACCATGAAGCTATCGGTCACTGAATTCGCTATATCTATGTTAGTGCGGTGGCTCTCGCTAGTCGAAGGAACCAAGATGCCGATTATCGAAGGAAGAAATATCACCAGCAATGCAAAGTACTTGATCACATTCCGATCTATCTTTGAGTCCGAATTCTCCATTTGCTTGAACGGCGATAAAATAGCCTCGATGTCTGAGTTGAACATATCAATTTCATTCCCGTATCTCTCACCGTCAACGTTCATATTCTGTCGCCATTTGCTATGTCCCAATCTTTCTAGTTTTTTCTGATGGTATATGTGCTTCTCGTCGTTTGTGCATCCCCTGGAATTGACGCTATGGCCGTTATTAATTACGGCGCTTACGTCTTTTCTTTCCCTATTACCGCTCCCATGTCTCTCTATAGTCAATGGTTTTCCTTTTACTCCCTTGTTGTCCATCCAAAACCATATCATCAACGATACCGTCTTCGTATCTGAATAACGATAGAAAACATAATAACACATTCTCAGCAAGATCCAGACCAATGGGTTTTTGCAACCCAAATTCTAGACTTCCAAATATAGTAGTATATCACAATTTTGACATCATTAATATTATCTTGTGGTGGTTTATCATTTGGCATATGTGTACCGGACACAAAATAGAAAAAGGGACCAAATCTCAAACGAAAATTTTTCTCCCTATTGAAGAAACTAATTCGTATAGTTAATTTACTGATAAACATATAGCAAGATAGTAAAATGGTTTTAGTTCAAGATTTATTAAATCCAAGCGCAGCATCGGTGGCGCAAAGCCACAAATTAAAGACCTTAGTCCCAGAGCCAAGATCATTCTTCATGGACGTTAAGTGTCAAGGATGTTTAAACATCACCACTGTTTTCTCTCATGCTCAAACAGCCGTTACTTGTGACAATTGCACGACAGTTTTATGTTCACCAGCAGGTGGTAAGGCCAAATTGACTGAAGGAAGCTCATTCAGAAGAAAGTAAGTGGGAGTCGGATTCCCAGTAATTTATGGTTCGCATGACGTATTTGTTGAAGGGTAAATTTGACAATAATTGTATAATAGAAATCTTGGTTTTGTTAATTTAGGGGTCCGGTATTGACTCTGTTTCCTTGAAACGACTGAAAGTTTGGATTATTCATAGTTCTGGTGGAATGTTATATACATACGTATATATAGATTCGCAATGCAATATATAGTTACCAATAAACAGTTCTGTTCCTTAGACATATACTGTGATTTTACTATTTACAGATTGTATATGGTTACCTATTTATGTTTTACTATTTGCCATCGTAATCGGCTGGGTTGACGGAAAACTTTGCCTTTTTACCCTTGCTTTTATATTTCTTTGACGACTCTAGCGATGATGCTAACGAGTCAGCAAAGCTGACGATGTCATCTTCGAATGCATCTTCAGATGCGCTGGTTATCTTTTTAAACTTCTTTTTTCTTTGTTCCTTTAAGAACGTTTTCTTATGAGCTTTGGAAAGGAATTCAAGCTTTTCTTTGGCTTTGTCAGAAATTTGATTCCTCACTATCACACTTTTCTTATCTAATGCCCATAAGTCACCCCTATCAGCTTTTCTTGCATCGTGGTACACTTGTTTGCCCAAACTCTTAGGAATTTGCCAAGTCTCAATATGAGCTGATGGTGCACAAACATTCAACTTGACATTATTCTTTATTTTGGTCGGGTTATCAATTATTCTTGGCCAGTTTGTAGGATCGTAGTCATCCAATTTTCTCGAGCTATTATATTCACGTTCGCTTTCTATTTTCTTGATCGCTTCTACGTCATTTAATGCTCTTTCTGCGATTAAATACGAGAAAGACCCTGATTCTGTATTCCTACCTGAAGGCCTACCTGAACCCTCTAAGTTTTGTAATGTTTTCTTTGAAAGTTTATCAATTCCAAATCCGTCTTCCGAAGATTTATCCCATGTGGTCGACAACCTACGACCCTTCTTCAATTCCATAGTATACTTTGGTCTTTCGACAGTCTTGTTAAAGGAGCAGAAATTTAATCTATGTTTGTGGGATGGAATTTTATAGTATTTTGGATCCCCCAATTGCAATGGGCATTTTCCATGATGAGGACATGGCGCTACTATGCTTATGTGAAAATTAACACTTTCAGTACCCAATTTCAGTTCTTCCTCCTCGACAGGAACAACTTCAAAATCTTCATTATCCTCCATTTCGAACTTCAAATCATTGTCACTAGGTTCGCCATATTTATTTTTCAATTCTTGTTGAAAGGACTCTCCATCCTCTCTTTCATACTTAGCAAGTAATTCCTCTTCAAATTTGATATCATCCTCAGTGATAAGTTGGTCATCTTTCTTTAATTTCTGAGGCTTCAACTTCGATCCCTTAATATATGGTCTTGGAATCTTGCCGATTTCCGAATTATAAGATTCAGGTCTAATCATAATTTGTCTAGCTCTAGCGATTGTTTCAAACCCCAATGCATTACCTCTTTCAACTAACACCAAATGGCCACCAGGACTCAATAATTTTAAAATCATATGTATGTTGATGTCAATGTCTCTAGGGAAGTTAAACTCTCTGGTTAATAATGCTTGGTTCACAATAATTAAATCATATTTCTTAGTTACAGGCAAAGAATCTCTTAATTTTGTTTTAAGTTTAATATCAGATGTAAGAACAGGACCAATATAATCCTCGTCTAATGATTCAACTGATTCTTCATCTAATTCTTCGTCCAATTCTTCTCTCTCTTCGGATTTTACATTCTCATCCTTGACTTCATTCTCTTCTACGTTTTGTTTTTCATTTTTCGCTGTATCATCATCCACCTCTTCTTCTGTAACATTTTCATTTATTTGACGTGACAAAATGATCTTCGCTCTTTTCTTCATTTCAAAGTTATTTCTACCAACAATGTATGCGTCTTTCTCTTCAGGAATATAGTCATCCCCCATTATTTCGTTCAACGCCACCATACCCGTAGCTGGTCCGTATCCGATGTCAAGAACTTTACCTGGATTAAACTTATCTTTTCCTATTCTCTTTTGCAATTCCAATAACACCTGACGCACATGTGAATAGTCCTGCAAAAACAACGCCGCGATATGTGCATCACAATCTAACGCCGTCTCAGGAGCTTTTTGGATCTGCTCTTTATTTAAACTCTGATAAATCTTGGCCGCCTTCTCTCTGAGTCGATCAGGGTAAACCAACCTCAAGATATGGTTATTGATACTATTTGCAATTTCATGTGGCAACTTAGTGACATTCTTATCGCTATGTCCTATCAACGTTAAATCGTGTAATCTTGCTTCGTTTGAGGTGTCCCCTTTTATAAACGACCCATCTTCATTACGAAATGGTGAATCGTACATAGGCTGCTCAGATTGTGGTCTTTGTTCTTTGACGTAAGCATCATCTGTGTCGTTCAAATTATTATTTTGCTTCAAATGCTCGCTTCTGACTAACTGACCAAAAAGCTCACCATGTCTTCTCATTTCAAACGGTAATGCAGGAGCATCTGCCGAAACGGAATTACTGAAACTATCATCCTTAATAAATTCATACGTAGAAGAATCTAATTTCAACTTGTCATGATCATTCGATGTGGATTTGTTTCTCATAACCATGGGGCTTGCAATACCACATCGCCTTGAATATAAAGCTACTGATCTCCTGGATAAACCTCTAATCATATAACTCAAATACTTCACTATTTTGCCTTTCTATTAATTTCATCTATAATGATGTGAAAAATTATTTGTAGCAGATGTGTCGCATATTATAGCTAACCCGCAAAATCATTATGCGACATTATTTGATATTATTTTTACACGTTTATTCATTGGATATCAAAAGTGAACGAAACGAAACTCAATAAAAGTCGTAGAGGGCATTATAAAGATAATTCCGTAATACAATATGTTCTCAAGAAGCTCGATCCGTTACGGTGCACCTTTAGCTGCTGTGGGTGCATTTTCAGCTACACCTTCGCAAATCATGAATGAACTGAGACGTAAATTCTATGAGGATGAATCCAATGTTGTACCAGTCCCAGGTACTGTGACTGAATCGCCGCGTACAGAAATAGAATCTTTGGGTCCAAACAGGTTAGTTGATGGAATTTCTGTTCGTTCCACTAGCACTCTTGAGTCATACTTCAAATACATTAGAGAATCGGCTGTACTGGGTGTTAACCTGGTTCAGAACTACATGAACCAAGGATACACGAAATACAATGAAACGGAAAGACAAGTAACAAGCACTATGACCGAGTTACACTACAAGCCTGAAGATTTATTTCCTAATTCTATTTATATTTTGATCGCAACTATGTCTGGTAACATCATGGCTCGTCAAAGAAGTCTCATCGCAAAGGCCACATTCCCAGCCGTGTTAGGTTTAGTTTCCTTTAGATACTTCTTACCTCAAACATTTGCTAATGTTACGAGTTTTGTCTGGAACTTAGAGAAGCAAAACTTGCCCGATTTGGCGGAACAACAGCAATTGGCTTTCAACAAAGCTGACCAGTTTGTCCAAAGCGTCGAGAAGTCATCGCAAAGAAACCAACAACGTTTGGAGAATGGCGTCAACTCCTTAAGAAAATCCATTGCCAATGTCACTGGATTGAATATAGATGAAGAAATTTCTAAAAAATAAACAAAAATAGACCACTTACAGCTGATTAAAAGTCCATATTAGACTTAAAAGTTTTCTATTATTAGACATTACGGACTCATTTTCTTTTGTTTTATTTATTTCATTAAAAGTCATTAGTTTAGTTCAGTATATGAAATGTTTATCGAGCCGCATGCAAATTTTTGGTTGCACAAATATAAAAATACCAACGTTCACAAAGGTTTGGTATCCTTTTTTTTAGCTAGTTTCCTCTACTATTCGTATTATATATTCATAGTGAAGTCAAGAAGACTATTGGAATAATAAGTAATAAATATGTCGTAAGTAATCCTCAGAAAACAAACCACTTTAGTATTTCAAATTCTAATAAATCTAGCAATATATTTCATACCAAAGGAATATCAGCGTCAAAATATGATAACCAGCCTAATCTAAAAGGAGAATACTCTGCCGAACTCCCCAGTATTTCTAAGTACTCGGCAGTTACTTCACATTATAACAATGAAAACACGTTGGACTCATTTATGGTGCGCCCAACAACTGCATTCATGAAGGTATTCGATAAATTCTCTGCGATATCTGGATTTGGTACTTCGTCTGGTAATAACGCAGAGAATATAAACACTTTTACGAGTAGTACTAATAAAGAAAAGAAACAGAATCATGTTCTGGCATCACAATTGCAGAATAAAATAGGAAAGATTTCAAGACTTGAGAATAGACTAATGTCCTTGCAGGATAGTCTCACTAACGATTTAGTCGATTGGGGATCCAGTATCCCTAATCCTGAGAGTGAGCGTATGGTTAAGAATTTTAGTTTATTATTGGCAGCTCAGAAAGATTCTAGTGTATTAATAATTGAAAAACTAGACAAATTAAAGTTAAACTTAGCATTTGTGAACGAACGAGAGAAAAAACAGAACGACCTACTTGCTGCAAAAACCAAAATACTAAAACAATTGCGCTACAGTGAAGTAAAGTACGGTCCAAATTCCTCTTCAACGACACTTTTGAAGGAGAAGTTGGAAGAGAATGTTTGTAACTTAGGTGTGGTTGAAATACAATACATAAGGGCAATAACAAAAAATTTGAAGGATGCCTTAATTGATTATTTATATGCTTTGCAATCTATTTCTGCAAGCATAAGCGATGCTACTAATGATTATTACGAGGTTTTATTGTCTTTAGAATCGAGTCCAGATTTAGCACGGAATTCCCCAAAGAAAATTAGTAATGGAATAGGTGTTGGTGTCGGTTTGAATAATCGAAAGGAACTTAACTTTAATTCCTCAAATAGTTATGGACTACTGAGTAAGTCGGCAAACGAGGTAGAATATAGTCTGTCCAAGAGTAATGTGTTTCATGGGAGTAATAGTCCTATTAGAATGAGTTCACATGTTGTTGAAGACTATCAGAATTATTCCAATTGTGCTGAGTGCCAGAAAAACAACAAGTATCATCATAGACTTATTACACCTTGTACGCATAACGGCCACAATATAGATTCTAGGAGTTCGAAACCCATTAATATGTCACCAACCCGAATTACACAAGATAATGTTAGTGTACAAGGGTATGAAATAAAAGATGGCTATCAGCCTAGCGAACATTGGAATTGATCAATAGAATGCATTTATTCGTACTTAATTTTTAGAAAATAAATCTACTTCATCCCCTATATACAAGAATCTATTATAGAGCTGGTGAATCGTCAAGAACAACAGTAAAACAAAACTGAAATTAGTATGATATCTCTAATTTCTATTATTACCACTTTTAAAAAATTTTTTACCTATTTCATAAGATGAAATCATAATTGCACATGAAGGTGCGATCTTAAAGATACGAGGTCCGATACCACTATATAAAGCACCTGGTCCTTCTTGTTTGTATATGCTAATAAGGAATTTGAACATGGATGGTTTCGTTTTGATTGATTCTTTGTCAACTTGTTCACTTGTAATTTGCAATCTTGTTTTCCCAACATCGAAAGGATGGGTGCAAAATGCCCCAATTATTCCTGAAATTGACCCTGATAAGAAACTTGTAGCGAAGATCTTCCAATCCTCAGCTTGTTCTGTTATGCCTGGTCCATCAAAATCGGCATGAAGTATATTACTTATCTTCTCTTTAAATAGCTCGTAGCACGACCAATAAATCCCCGAAAATGGTACATCTCTCCATAAGGTAATCTGCAAGCCTCTAAATAATGTTCCTACTCCTTTCTGTTTCACTATTGAATACAGGTCTTTAAATAGGTTGGATAAAATGTTAGGATTCGTCTTCGCATCTGACGGGATAGACTGTAGTCTAGTCTTAATTAATTCTATAGGTGCAATAAATGTCGCTGCCATTACTCTTGCACAAGAACCACAAATTAATGGGTTTAGCATATGTGACTTCAATGGCGAGTTATCTCTTATGTACTCATATCCTGTGAAATAGATAATGTTTGAGGGAACGGTCATAAACAAAGTGAGTGAGAGTCCTCTCCACAATGTAAATAATCCTTCATGCTTATTAATAGTCGAAAACCCTTGGAATGTAGAAGTGATACGGGAACAGTTCTCAGTACTCTTGCAGTAGTTTTGAGATAACCAGAACAACTCGGGTGGCATTCCGATTGTTGGCTTACGCTTTGTCAAAGCATCCACCGGGAAATGCACGTCACAACACAGTTTATCAATAGGTAAAATATCTTGTTGTTGAATACGAATCCTCACAACATCGAATGGTGTAACTACTAACGATGTAACAAACGATCCCAGACATGCACTAATCATTCGTTGGAAGAGAGTTATATCTTCATTATTCTTTGGTGATATATTTCTAAGCGTGGATTTCGCCCTTTGTATCGCCGATATACTGTTTAAACGGAGATCGTCCTCTTCTATTCCTGCCGCTAGTTCAGACGACATCGACATCTTATAATATTTTATACAGCTATGATTCTATCGTAGATATAAATTAGAAGTATATTAAATCCCGATATACAAAAATTGTTCTTGATGGCGAGCACTTTCGCTCCGAAAATCGGTTTATGCAAAACAATGCTTCTTTTTAATACTATATACTGAATTTGACTATCTAGTATTCCTGAAGAACATCATTACATGTATATACGTTGATCTGGCCATCCTGGTTATAATTTGTGGCCATCATCATTCTGTGTGGATGAAAAGCTGTACTTGATAAGTAACTCGACGTCCGATTCGACAAGTAAGTATCATGAGGATTTTTCAAAGTAGTTAATAAGTCACCAGACGTAGTCCATAGATTGACAGACTTTGAACCTGTAGTTATTATTGGTGCGTGTTCGTGGACGTTAATGCACCTCATGGATTTTTCAGGTGAGTTTGTATATGTTGCAACTGGATCATTTGACCTTATATCCCATAAATTAACAAATCCATCTGATGATCCACTGACCAACTCCCTGTAGCCTCCTCTTTGCATATGGACATTTCTAATTGAGCCATGTCCAGTCATGCTTTTGGTTGTCAGGTCTGGATTATTAGCATTACGCGTTTTTGAATTGTGCCAAGTTTTTACCATCGATTCTCTAGAGTCTAATCTTCTGTCATAAACTCGTAAACTGCCGTCATCAAATCCTGCAATAAAAATATTACCTGCGACTTGGTCAGATGTTAATGACGTGATTGATGACGATGATCTGGCGGGAATATCTACTAGACACAATTCTCTTGGTGCATCCCACACTCTGATTATTTTAACATCACCACTAACTAATAACGATCCTCTCGATTGTTGCCATTCAGAAATTAATCCAGAACTCTTAGATGTCAACAATAAGTCGGTCAAGGCCCTCCAAGACGAAACTAGTTCGATATTCCGTTCGCCTGAATTGTTTGGGGTATGGAAATTTTTGTAAATTTTAATAACACCATCCGAAGAACCTGTCAACAATAACGGTAAATCGTCTTCATTGAGAAATTTTATATCAGTAATTTTTGTCCCAAATGGGTTAGAGTTGGAGAACTTTCCGACCATTTTATTCATTTCCCAATCCCAAACGGAAACATTATCCTTCTCGTCACTAGCAACTAATATTTTCTCAAATTGAGTGAACTTAATTAACTTTGGTTGTGATTTATTGTTCATAGTAGTTAAATTCTTATTCCAATCTCCTCTAATGGCAACATGCTTTTGAGATTGGGTTTCTTGAATAATGGATTCATTTCTGTTCCTTCTCCATAATCTCTTGACATATTCTTCCGAACCAGGCTCATCAATTTCATTTTTCGACATCTGAGGTTCTTGGAAATATTCACAGCTGTATTCGAAGAATCCTGATTCTGCAGGCAATTTTGGTTCAATGGACAATTTACGAGGTCTAAATCTAGGAGTTGTAGGTTTATATTCAACACCATAATTGCTTGCAATAGGCCCTGAGTTCAATATTCTTGTAAAATGTTTCAATTCGTTATCATCATTGATTTGAAACGACTTAATAAGTTTAAAAAAAGATAAATTCTTCAACTTCGATGTAATTGACTCGGCATCGGACTCATCACTATCAACTGTATTCCGATCCATATCATTGGTAGAAGCTGACCTTGTTTTGAGTGAGGATCCATTAATAGTCAACATATTATTTTTCCGCTGCAATGCTGGTCCACTTGAAACTTGACGTCTACTTGGGTGAGAGCCGTTTATCGATGTCAATTGACGATTTACTATCGGTTTCCTTGGCTTAAAACTTTCATTAATATTGATAGTCGACTTGCTTAGCAAATAGTCTTGCATTTCTTTAACCAAAGGACCTAATTCACTCTCATTCAACTTAACCATAACCGAGTCAATCAAAACTTCAGCCATTTGTTTAACTTCCAAATGTGGATCTTCTGATAAAATTAATAATGATTTCCAAAGAGAACTAAAGATCGAACCGTAAGCAGGTGATCTTTTACGGAACTCACTCAAATAATTAGAATTATCAATAAGCACAATTTCTTCTTCCAATTGATTAAATGCCAAAACAAGAAAGAATTTAGAATAAATGCTAATGAATTTATTGATGAAATAAACGATCTCCTTTCTAACCATCGACGACCCATCACCAAGCAAACTTAAAATGGTATTTGCTAATCTCAAATCTTGTTGTCTTAATTCATCTCTTCTTAAATCCGCGCTAGCGTTCATATGAGAACGTTGTTGTTGTGGCTGTTGTTGTTGTTGTTGTTGTTGTGGCTGTTGTTGTTGTTGTTGTTGTTGTTGTTGAAAGTCAATTGAGTCACTTAAAAAATTTGTTAAAGCTAGAACAATAGATGTTCTTACTTCTGGTATTGGATCATTTATCACCATCAATAACTTGTTCAAGTATCCGTCCTTATAAATTATCCACTTTCCATCAGGATAATTCATCCAAAGCTGCGATAATAATAAGCAACTCCATTGTCTTAATAAAGGGTTCTCACTACTTGATAAAAATTTCAAGCAATTATTTATCAATTCAATAGAAAAACATAATCTTTGACCATTTCTAAAATCCTTTATGAATAACGTTAAAATAAAAGCACTCATCGCTTTGTGATCGTCGTTAATTAAGATATTTGTACCAGAACCACTAATTACATGCGCATCTTGACCATTACTAATTTGATTCAAAGGATTCGAATTTAGTATAATGTAAAAATAATTGTAACCCTTATCCTTGCATAATTCTTGTTGTGTACTTTTAAAGTCAATTGCCATGATCCTTGCCCATATAAAAATTAAAACCGGTTTCAATTCTTGAGCTGGACTTTGTAATAGTTTTAATACATAGGGAAAAATTCCAATTGACAATGAAAGATAAACAGCCCATGGGCCCAAATCCAAGAACTTAGATAATAAAATCAAAGCTCTCAACCTATGAACTTGGGAAAGCAAAACTTGCAATACTATTGGTAATTGTTCCGGTGGCTCTTTTGTGGATGAGCCTGCGTACTTTAGCCAAATTTCAAAAGCAGTTAATTGTTGCTCAAAAAAAGTTGAATGTTGATAGTTCGTCAAATTAGGATGCGTCGTTGATACTGTCGAATTTAAATTTGTTGCACTAGCTGAGGTTGCAATAGATATCTGCGTCGATGAAGTTGATTTCGATTGAGATGTAGTTGCTGTTTTCTCAGAAAGTGGTTGAGAAAGTGGATGTTGCTTGGCCAACTGCGATTGATTTAATGATGCACTAGCTTGAGGATCAGGATTACTGTTCTTGAGTAATTGCGCGAACACCTGGTCTATGGCTAGGTCCCAAGAATCCCACATACGATGGAATCGTACTGTGTCTGGTAAAGGTGGATCACTTATTGGATTACAGTTTAGGTGTGGCATGATTCTTTTGGCCAATAAAAAGTTCCTGAACAAAGCTGCAACCATTAAATCTTGTCTAAATAACCTTTTAAATATAGGCCTGGACAATGAAGTCCATGCGATTGTATCCGTTATTGCTGTGAAGATCCAATTTAATTCACCCAAAGGTGTTCTCCTATCTGTTAATTTTCCAGGAATTATAACTGTGCCTATCGCATTTCTAGGTAATAAATTGTAGTAGTTCTTCTTCAACGGAGATTGCATTATAAACCACTTAATGCTTATGTCAATTGGACACGTCAAACAGCATGTAAACAAATCCGCAGGTAGTTCGGGACTCATTGGTAATAATTCATTGCTCTTACATGCAGCCAATTGAATGCAATCCAAGTATGCTGAAGTGGGAGATGGTGCACTTAAGTCGTGGTTACCTTCATTATCGTCATCTATTCTCTTCTGGGCAAACTTTTTGAAGTTATGGACAATGTTACCAGCACTGTTACAATCGTATACAAATATTACGGGTGCACCTAACCAAGTTTGCAAATCGTATAAGGATATTGGAATGTACTGCGTATAACCTCTGTTAAAAACCCAAAGTTCACCACTAGAGGTTGGTTGTGGGACCCCATGTCCATTATAATGAAACAAAATCCTCTCATCTTTCGCATTTCTTCTGAGAGTATTGCAGAACCTTTTCACGTCCTCAACGCATGGATCTAACGATTGTTTGTAACGGGTTCTCAAAGACAATGTTTCGTACTGCGACTGTAAATTCTTTCCAATGGTTTCAATTGCCTTCTTGGTGTCGGAGAAAAGTGACGAATCACACCATGCCTCGTATTTAGCACACGGGTACGTCTTCATCACATCCGGAGGATCGACGCCCAAATTTAAACACAACACAAGCACGGCGCTGATTGTTTTCTGTCGCTCCTTCATAACTTTCCAGTCAGTTATCGGTTGGTAGTTTTTGATATATTCGCTCGACTGCTTCATCTCCTCCGTGATTGGGTTCCCGTTTGTGTTGTGTCTCTTATCATCAAAATAGATGTAGAAAGTATTCGCCAACAACGTCAAGAAGTTCTCTGAATTGTAGTCTTGGTCAAACCCATGTCTCATTTTATCATTTAACGGCTTCAAGGATCTTGGCCCGTACGCCAACTGTGAAGTCATTTTCAATGCCGTTTTCAACTATGCGTATAATTCTCGTTTCCCTTACCTGAAATTTTCAAAATTTACCTACGGTACAAACTGTATTATCCGACGCCTAGCTGATAAAACTTTGTGAAAAGTCTATTAGTCAAGATAGATACTAACGATAAAGGGCGATAAATTTTGTATGAAGACATATGTCATGTGACCTGGCTCCTCTGAGTCGATGGACCAATTTTTGGATATAAATTAACCACCAAATTACAAGAGACAGGTGCATATCTCGCATGTTGTGGTCTGGATAGGCTCTCTTACAAGCTTCTGAAGACGATTTCTCGTATTTCGTTCTCAGTGTTATTCCATATTTCGACTTATGATGTTCCTTGAGTAATCATCTTTTTGCAGCCTGTCAATTGAACAATTATATTACTGAACTTTCCTTTTTACGTCCCGCAAATACTACCGGTATCGCATATCTCTTGTATTAGTCACTTGTTGCAACTTGTCATATGTGCCTAGCATTGGCCAAAATGGTGCCATGAAGTAGTGTGTGTTTACCGAATAAACAGTCAGATTTTTTGTCACTCAAATGGCCTTGATCAATGTTCTGAAAGATTTGATGAGTCAAAGGACGAATTCTTGTATTCGAATACATATACTGTTTAAATAACCGTCTTTGAGAATTCAAAAGTGTTTAATCGAAGTATTTTTCGTGTTCTTAGAGCTAAAATGTCGACAAGTAGAACTCCAATTCCATTTTCAAGGGAATCTTTAGAACAGGTCTTGAAGAGAAGATTCTTCTTTGCACCATCATTCGAAATATACGGAGGTGTTTCCGGATTGTACGACTATGGTCCACCTGGATGTTCTTTGCAAGCCAATATCATAGACACGTGGAGAAAACACTTCATTTTGGAGGAGGATATGTTGGAAGTTGACTGTACGATGTTAACACCTCTCGAAGTTTTGAAAACTTCTGGTCATGTTGATAAGTTTTCTGATTGGATGTGTAGAGACTTGAAGACTGGTGAAATTTTCAGAGCTGACCATTTGGTTGAAGAAGTTTTAGAAGCCAGGTTAAAGGGTGATAAAGGCGCAAGAGGTGTGGCCGCAGACGAGGGCGAAGAAGACGCTGATAAAAAGAAAAGAAAGAAGAAGGTCAAGGAAATCAAGAGTATCAAATTGGACGATGAGGTTGTCAAGGAATACGAAAACATCTTGGCTCAAATTGATGGGTACTCTGGCCCCCAATTAGGTGAATTAATGACCAAGTACAAAATCAACAACCCAGCCACGGATGGTCCATTAGAATTACCTATTGAATTCAACTTAATGTTCGAAACTGCTATTGGTCCCTCTGGTCAATTGAAGGGTTTCTTGAGACCAGAAACTGCCCAAGGTCAATTCTTGAACTTCTCTAAATTATTAGACTGCAACAATGAAAAGATGCCATTCGCATCTGCTTCGATTGGTAAATCTTTCAGAAACGAAATTTCTCCAAGAGCAGGTTTATTAAGAGTCCGTGAATTCTTGATGGCCGAAATTGAACATTATGTTGACCCTGAAGATAAGTCTCACGCTAGATTCGATGAAATTAAAGACATAAAATTAAAGTTCTTACCAAACGATGTCCAAGAATCTGGTTCTACTGAATTATTAGAAAAGTCAATTGGTGAAGCTGTTTCTTCTGGTATGGTTGATAATGAAACATTAGGTTACTTCCTAGCCAGAATTTTCTTATTTTTAACCAAGATTGGTGTAGACCCAAATAGATTAAGGCTCAGACAACACATGTCAAATGAGATGGCCCATTATGCAACCGATTGTTGGGATGCCGAATTGCAAACTTCCTATGGATGGATCGAATGTGTCGGGTGTGCTGATAGATCTGCTTATGATTTGAGTGTCCATTCTGCTAGAACCAATGAAAAGTTGGTTGTCAGAAAACCATTAGCGGAACCTATTCTTGTTGAAAAATATGAAGTTAACATTGCCAAGAAGAAATTTGGTCCAAAGTTCAGAAAGGATGCTGGAACTGTTGAGAACTGGTTATTAGCAAGAACTCAGTGTGAATTAGAAGAATTAAGTAAAGAGTTAGATGAAAATAATAAGATTGTATTCAAGATCGATTCAATTCCAGATAGCATTGAATTAGATACTGGATTTGTCAAGATTGAAAGGGTCAAGAGAACCGAGCATATTCGTGAATTTACCCCTAATGTTATTGAACCTTCGTTCGGTATTGGTCGTATTCTTTACTCCATTTTTGAACATCAATTCTGGGCCAGACCAGAAGATAAAGATAGAAACGTCTTATCACTCCCACCTTCGGTTGCCCCTACTAAGGTTTTATTAGTCCCATTATCATCTAACGCAGAATTGCAACCTATTTTGAAGAAGATCTCTGTCTTTTTGAGAAAGGAACAAGTTCCATTTAAGGTTGACGACTCATCTGCTTCTATTGGTAAGAGATACGCTAGAAATGATGAATTAGGTACGCCATTCGGTATTACTATTGATTTCGAATCTGTTAAAGATGAATCTGTTACCTTAAGAGATAGAGATTCTACGAAGCAAGTCAGAGGCTCTCTTGAAGATATTGTCAAGACTATTAAAGATATTACCTACAATAATGTTTCTTGGACTGATGGTACTTCGAAACTTACTCCATTTGAGTCTCAATCGGAAGCTTAGATAAATATATAGTTTTTGTCTAGGATTGTTTATTCCATTTTTAAAGTAATCTTTTAATAACATGCTGAAAACATTTATTTAAATAATCGCATATACCTATTGTATAGTTTAACATTTATTCGAATTTATAAATTGGGCGTGTGGTCTAGTGGTATGATTCTCGCTTTGGGCGACAATTTGGGAAACTAAATTGATTACTGCAAGTATGTGAGAGGCCCTGGGTTCAATTCCCAGCTCGCCCCAATTTTTTATCCTTTTTTCATGAGAAAACTACTTTATTAATGACAGATGTAAACTACATTTCTTATCTATATTCGAAAATATTCAGTGTTTGTTGTTATTAATTTAGAATGTACACATATATTTATTTTGTATTCAATTTAATATAATTTCGCAATTTCTGAATATTTATAATTCAGATCTATGGAATATCAATACAAGAATTAATACTAAAATAAGTCAGTAGATAAGCTAATAATGAATACGTTTATTTGCTACAGTCATGATTCTAAGAAAAATAACAACATTGATTGCCTTGAAACTAGTAGCTATTCTTGTCGCAAAAAAGTAAGGAAGAACACAGGGTCTACGATTAATACATATTTGAGAGGAGGTCGCATTTCCTCTTGGATACAAGAGTCTAATAACCAGCCATAAGGGTGTCTCGATGTACATATGATATATATATATATATATATATATATAGTATAAGTCACGAGAGTTTCCCAAACAAAAGAGTTGCATTTTTTTGCATCCACAAATAAGTAGGAAGTAGATGTGTAAAATATTTGCAGCTTTGTATGACACATATCAGTTTGAAACCTTCATTTCATTCATTATTGCTAATTATTATGAATTTCAACTTTCTAAATGATAGTGCCATTGCGACATCTCCATCATTTACAACCGAAGAATTTTCCGGTTGCAATGAAGATAATTTCGGTACTTTAGTTGAATCTTGCTTCAAAACAATAGATAAATCACAAATTAAATATCATTCACAAGAACAAGAATTTGCAACTTTTTTGCTCGAAGATTTTATTGAGGAAAAACCTTTTCATCAGTCTGATCATAACTTATTTTCTCATCAACCAAGGTCATATGGAACCCAGGGACCTGAAAGATGCGAAAACGACAATGCTGGAATAAGGTCTTATACAACTACAAAATCAATTGGTAAACCTAAAAAAATATTCGATAATATTGATAATTTGATTCCTGGACTTGAATATGAATCTTTTGCTACCACGAATGATTTGTTTGACGTCATGACAAACACAAATGAGGACTGTAATGGAATCGACAAAAGTCTTTACTCACTTATTAAGACAGAATCAGATGATGATATATTCAACCATACAATGTCGGATTCGTTTTTTACTAATACAGATCAAGACGAGATATTTCCATCAATAGAAAACCTGAATAACTTCCAAAGCTTTTCAGAGCCATGTTACCTGGTGGAAGAAGTTAACAGGAGGTCTAATTATACTTATGGCCAAAAACATTCTGGTTTAAGAACCAATAACATTGACCCTTCCTATACTGTGAATTCTATCTCTGCAACTAATTGTGGGTCCGATTTCAATAATTTACTACCAGAAAGACAGAATTTAAATATTTCAAAATGTAATGGATCGAAATTTATTAAAGGAAGTAAGAATAGAATTTGCACCCAAAGAGAATTTACATATGATGGAATAAATATTGAAAGTTATTTAGAACCAAGTGATAAGCTAATTAATGTTGCGAAAAACGAAGAGCCATATAACTTCCAGGATTTATTAAGCAATAAACTATTGGAATTGAAAGTTAACAAAGAGCATAGCATTTGCTGCATTAAGAGGAATCGCTATGTTAGAAGGAATTTTGATACTGTTTTAAACTTCTATAGAAATGTTGGATATGAGCTTAACCCGAGATTTCATATATCCAAGCCATACGTACCGCAATATGTAAGGTTTGAAATAGATGAAAAAAACGGGTTACCTTTTAATGAAACACGATGCGGATTATGTCCTTATTGTCCTAATTTAAATTTCAAGAATTTGAAAACTTCAACCTACTCACAACATCTTGCGCTAACACACGGGGTATACACAGATAATTATTTGACCCCGAACCCTTTATATTATGGGGTTTATATTATTAAGAAGACAAATACCCATAGAAGAACGAAGGCCCATGAGCATGAAAGATGTGGTGTAGTATGTCCCTGTTGTTATGCGATTGTTGGAACTGAATGTTCTAAAACTACTGCATCATTAAAACCTTTAAATAACTATATGAGACACTTCAAAGAGTACCACAGACAATCAAAGGGGAAGTTAGATCCGATAAAATTTTTTAATAAAGTAGTTCCATTAAACTAAGAAAAAGTTGTTAAGTAGGTCTATAGTTTTAATAATTTTGAATATAAGTATTTGGAATTAAACAACAAAAACTTCAACTAATTTTCCGAAATCCAAACCATCACCACTGATAGTATCAAAAATTTTTATACCATCCAAATTAAAAATACCCTGTGAAATTCCAATAAGATTAATACTGGTCTCAAAAACATTGTTAGGTTCCAAAGGGCCTATTCTAATGCCATTATTTAAAATTATAATTCCATTGGTGTTCAACTTCAACGAATGATATAACGAAAATAGCTGAGGTTTATTGTAAACTAGTACTTCGTTATTCTCGGGACTCGAGTTTAACAAATTGGACGATGATGTGTTGTTTGCATTATTCATATTTTTGGGGCCATAATTTAGGTTTATTGGGTTCTGTACAACTAGAGATAAATTTAATTTATTGGAAGAATTATTTATAGCTTGTAAATTCCAAGTGACAATCTCTCCAAGTTTTAAATTTAGCTTTCCCTGAAACGTTAGATTTAACCCAGATAAGGTAGAACTATTGCTCGTTGTTAGATTAACTGTAACAGATGACGACGATGTTGAAATTGCCGACTTATTGAACCTTTTCGAGCCATTAATGTTGAAATTTGAAACCCCATTACTAATTTGATTTACATTAGTCAAAGGTGTTAATGATGGCGAGGGTTTCTGTTTAGGGCCACTGCTTTTCCGAACATTATTATATTTGGATGGTTGTGAGTTAGACAGCGATTGGAATTGAGAATAGTTTGTTGTTGTCTTTAGTGAGTTATTAATTGGCGGAGCGATTATACTAAAATCCAAAACGGGCGACCAGTTGGTTACGATTACATTGCTTATATTCTCAAATACGTTTAACTCAGGAATAAATTTTTGAACCTGTAGCGTAAGCCTTATGGTGATTGATTTTGAAAAATGATGCACATTTGGATTGTTATCGAATTGCTTCAAGTCTTTCTCTAAAAAGTCATTGTTGATAAGTCTGTATGTCAAATTTACAGAATCAATAAGCTTAAAGTTAATAGGGAATTTATCCTTAAACGAATTTAGGTCTTCCATGGTTCCATTTTTGAACTCAAGTGATAAATTCAAAATATTAAAATAATACTCTTCCTTCAGTTCACAAAATCTTATTAGTTCTTCCGACAGTTCTATATTCAACGACGACAATAGTATATTGTTTCTTCCTGCAGGCTTGGTGGACTTTAGTTTAATTACCAATGATATTGTAACTGGCACGGTGAGGTCAGCTTTCAAGATTGATGTCAGTTTCTCGTCAATTATTATTGAGGGCTGGGTTTCCTGAACATCTGGGTCTATAGTTACAAAGTACTTAGGGCTTGATTTTTTGACTTGATTGTTCAATCCGGACAAAAGGTTTCTGGAATAACTTGGTTTATAGTCGGCCAATGGCTTGTCCGCAATGGGACTTATATCTGTATGGATCGAACTGTCACTTGCGTCCTTGTCGCTTATAAAACACGAAAACAGTATGTTTGGGTTATTGACTTTCTTTTTGGGATAATTTATGGTTGTCTCGAACTTCCATATCACGTAGTGTTCATCATTATCTATGCCTTGAAATACAATGTCATCCGAGTCCAAGGATGTATTTATGCTGGAATTAAATTTATCATTTTCGATGTCTGCTTTTGAATCAAGTATGTCGGCCAGTAGGATTGATATATCGAGGAATACCTTTGAATGCTTATAGTTGTGGCTATTTGGAGTAGTCTTCAAAACGATGAATCCAAGAACTGATTCGTCGAAAAAGATTATATCTCTTGCGGGTGATGAGTTTAAGTGGAATAGGAACTTGTCAAGCTCCTTTATTTTCTCTAGATCATCAGCCTTAGTCGGTAGAGTAATGGATATACTCATCGTGAATGACGGTAGCTATACGTAAGCATAGGTTTTTGGACCACTTTTTTATGGATTATCGCGTTTTTTGTTTGTCGTTTCTTGTGCGGTAGACAAGAAAAAGGAAACCCGAAGATTATTCTGTATTAGATTCTATTCGATTATATTCACTATTAAATAATGTAGCTAGCTATATCTTCTCGTAGCATATACCATAGAAGGTATATTTCGCAAAGCAGAAAATTTTATAAATGACTCCACAAATGCATCCAATTGTAATCACTAGTAAAGCCACCGCATAGAGGGTCGCCACTACTCGGAATGCCTCCAACCCTCCGAAGGACTTGGATAGCTCGTTGTTCGACAAGGCCATCGTGCCCAACGGGAAAGTCATTGCCCAATAGCTTCTGTTGAATGCAATCGTGCCTGTGAGCAGTCGTTTCAAAGGGTTCTTGGAGGTCGGGAGATATGCAAAGTCAGGGTTGTAGTTCTTGGTGAACGGCCAAATTTTGGAGGCACATGAGACAATTGCGATGTAGGTGCTGAAGTAGCCAAAAGAGATGAGGAACAAGCACACCATGGCCGTCATGATGACCACGACATGGCCCACCGAGATGCCGATTCCTAGCGTGTTGACCGACGAAAGATCAAGCCCGTCGGGATAGTGAAAATAGCGCGACGACAAGATGGTGTCGTGGTGCTCGAGCAACATTTTGAAGATGTTGTTCCCGAACAAGATGATGCAGAACGCACCCTGGCCAAGGACCCCGATGGGCAAAAAACTGGTGAACACAAGCTTGGTGGAAGGGATCTTGTACACCAACAACTTCCAGTAGTACGCCGAGATGATGATCACCGCCAACGAGATCGCGTTGGACCAGAGAATGTAGCTCACGACCATGGTGACTATCTGCAAGTTAACGGTGGGCAAGTCGAGCGCAAACAAGTTGCCCGACGACGCCGCGACCGTGAGGGTGACTATGGGCAACAACATGGTCGCATGCAACTCCTTGGGTTCCAAGTGGTTGGGTCCCTGCTTGCGCTTGGCGAGAAACGCCCCGTAGAACACCACCAACGCCGTGTACAACGACGCCACCACCGAGATCCACCACAACACCCAGATGCCGATGATCCACCTCGCGCCCGTCAAAAAGTAGAGGAAGTTGACCAACGTGTTGTATCCCATAGGCAAGCACCCCATGAACGGCGCCACCGCAGGGTCGTAGCTGTAGGCCGCCAACTTCTGCGGATACCGCCATATCGACGCCACGAAGGCCGCAAGCGTCAGAAACAACAACACCACCGCAATGCCGAACATCACGTATCCGCAGATCTCGAGCCACCGTGCTGGGTACGGGAACTTGTACAAGATGTCACTCGACACACCGGTGCCCATAATCGTCACGAAGTACGCCGGCGTGAACCCCTTGACCAACTTCTGGTCCACCGCGTAGACGAGCCGCCGCCACGAGCTCGTCGTGCCCGCCTGCGTAGCGGGCGTAGCGGGCGCATCCGACTTGAAGTTCGAACTGGCTGCTGAGTTCGAAGACATTGGTCCGTTGTAGTCTGTACTAGTTTTTCGCGTGGTCAATTGGATGATGTTCAATTCCACTATCTTTGCCTAGAGTCTTTGCTATGTGCCGCTGTGAATGTCACTGGTATTGCTGTACTATCGTGTGAATCTATTGCCTTGTGCTGTCTTCTCCTTCTACACGATGAAACCACTGTAGCAAAAGATCTGTATTTTCCGTCCGATTACATAAGCGGTCATTTTGGCACATTTGATCCCCGGTGGCGGAACGGGGTCCCTTTATAGTCTGGGATGTGGCAGCCGTGCCAGCGGCTGGCGGCTGGCGGCTCCGTGCGTTGCCAGAGCCCATTACACCCAGACCCCTGGCCACATCCAGCCACCCACACGGCCCCTGAACATCCGGCATGGCACGCGGTACGACCAAGCGGCCCAGCGGACGGTACCCGATGGGGTGGTGGCCGGGCGGGGCCACCGCGAGCGGGCGGTGACCTCCTTGTGGCAATGCGTCCCGGCACCGAAATGCCCCGATACGGTAATTAATTGCTCGGTTTGTGACCTGACCCGCTCGGTGGCCCGCCGACATTTTTGTTTGGGCCACCGGTACTAAACATATAAAAGGAGCGGATTTCTCGATACACGAGGGGAAAAGTGGATCTTTAGTGATAACACCTGGACTCAAATAGGGATTTTCACGTATTCACATATTTCATATATTTCATATATCCACTTATAGGTTGCGTCGGGAGCCACTAGAAGCTAAAGCACATTCACCAGTATACACATCAGCATGTTGGCGTTTAACCAAATTGCGCCCGCGGCATCGGGCGCGGGGGGACCCAGCTGTGGGTCACAGCTGAAAGCGGTCGGCCGCGAGGACAGAGATGCGAAAAACAGAAACACCGTTGGCACCGACGGCGTGCCGGACAACAAGCTCGGCGAGTTGATCCGCAAGTTGAAGGTGATCTTGTCGGGCAACGGACTCGCGTCGGAGGACGTGGACATCGAGCGAGTCAAGCAGGTGATGGAGGAGTACGAGTCGAACGAGGAGGAATGGGGCGCGTACGCGTTGGCGGACGAGTCGAGACCGTACACGCGGAACGGCGTGGTGGACATCAACGGGAACGCGAACTTGCTCATCTTGGTGTGGAACCCGACGCGGGCCAGTGCTATTCACGACCACGCCAACGCGCACTGCTGCATGAAGATCTTGAAGGGAGCGTTGTGCGAGTCGCTCTACGACGTGCCCACGGAGGAGGGCCACCACTTGGACGCCAGGTGCGAGACGGTGATGCACCGCGACGAAGTGGGCTACATTTCCGACGCGATCGGGCTCCACAAGATCTCCAACCCGCTTCCCGACCAGTACGCGGTGTCGTTGCACTTGTACACGCCGCCGTACGCGTCGATGTACGGGTGCTCGACCTACGACGCGAACAGCGGTACCAAGCACCACGTCGACATGGGCAAGTACTACAGCTGGCAGGGCAAGAGGGTCAACGCCAAGACGAGCTCGTCGTGCTGAGACACCGCTCTTCCCGTGCATTTCTTGAATTTCTGCGACTACGGCTGCGCCGGCGTGGATACATTTATTTATAAGTAGCTATGGTTTAATAAATATATGATATACGACAATGCGATGGTCTCTACTCGGCCTTGGCCTTGGACGGGCTGTTCGACCGCTCGACCTCCAAGTCGTTCCATTTGGGGTGTCTCATTCTCCACCAGTACGACAACTGCGAGTATGGGTACGTGGTCGAATTGATCCCCCCCTCGGTGTACCACGACGCACATCCGCCAAACGTCGTCCCGTACACCGACGTGGCCAACTCCCGTTGGGTGGTTCTGAACCATTCGTAGTAGCTCAGGGTCTTGACACAAACCGACTTGTATGCCCCCGACAAAACCTTTGGTGCAACCCTCGCGAAGTATTTGCACCCATTCTCAATGGCCAAAACCACCGACGAGTGGCCCGTGGCCGAATTTGGCCCCCCGATCATAAACAAGTTAGGACAGTCCTTGATGAGAACCGTCTCGTACGCCGATGCCCCCTCGTCCTTCCAGAGCTTGGTAACGTTGGTGTCGTCACGGCCGATGATCTCGTAGTTCCCAAAACTTTGAAGGACGTTGTAACCCGTGCACGCCACAAGAATGTCCGCTTCGAGCACATCCCCATTTTTCATCACCACTGAGTGCTCGTCGACGTGGTCGATGGTCTCGTTTGTAATGTCCACTCTAGGATCATGCAACGATGGTAGGTACGAGTAGTCAAATATAAGACGCTTGCACCCGATCTTGTAATCGGGAATAACCATACGTTGGAACTTCTTGGGGCACGTGGATTTCATGTACAACAAACAGTGCTGGGTGTTGATCCAACGAACCGCCCGTGCCAATAAACCATTACCCTTGTACATTGGGAATCTCATCTCCGCAAACATTGCAATAAACAACCGGATACAGACAATCCCTATTCTCGAGAACGAGAGTAAATTGTACAAATAATGAAGGATCTTTGAAATGGGCGGCATAATGTAGTGCTTCGACCTCACCACTTGCACGATACTCTTTGGCTCGTAGTCCTTCAATAACGCCGGAATAAGTTGGTTTGCCGAGCACCCGTTACCAACAACAACAACCCTTTTGCCCTTGAACGAAATGTCGTGGTTCCACAATGCCGAGTGTATGTACTCGCCTTTGAACTTGTCGACCCCTGGCACCGTCAACTGCTGCGGCGTCACTAACCCCCCCTGACAACAGAGAATCACCTTCGACGTGTGTTTAAGAAGCTGACCGTTAGCACGGTTTCTGCCTGTCAATGTCCATGTGCCCTCGTTCTCGTTGTACTTCACTGCCGTGATGATCGTCCCGAACTTGGCGTGCTTGTTCAAGCCGTACTTCCTACACACCGTCAAAATGTACTCCTCTATCTCGTACTGCGGAGGCTGCAACCTACTCCAGTTGCTGTTCAACTCATCGAAAAACGAATACCACACTGCTGGAATATCGGATGCACATCCTGGATACGTGTTCGCGTACCAAGTGCCTCCATAATTATCATGCTTGTCGAACACGACGAAGTCCGTCTCGTTCAATTTCTTTAAACATGTCAACGCGGAGGCTATACCAGAGAAACCAGCACCTAATATTGCAACCTTCGACTTTGTATGGACTTCGGGGAGTTTGTCATCTTGGAGCAAACTTGCGCCTGGCCCTAACACTGCGTCCGCGTCATCAAATCTGATTCTAAACTTGTGTGGATCCTTATGCGATTCTTTACTAATTTCAACTACTGACATTGTCGTTCAGTTTACCGAATACTTAGGCTAAATCCAATCGTTATCACGAATTGCATTACTTTATATACTCTCCGCAAACCACTTCTAGAGTATCGGATCTCGGAGTGTTGTTATATGTCCTTTTTGTAAAGTCCGAGTCGCGCATATTTAATCTTATGATTCTATTTTCTGTGTTGACTTGTTTTTAAGAGTACTAACAATTATGCTAGCATGAGCTGAATAAAGCTAGCAGGATTATCAACATACAACCATATGAGGCCTGGGATCACTGGTAACCTCCAGAGAAGGTTCTTGAGTTATCGTGATCAGTATGTTCGCCAATGAGCTGGTATGCACTGACCGGACTTAACTAATATGTTTATGCTTTCATGTGCAATTATCCTCCCTGAGCACTTAGCAGGTTCCCTAGTACAGAAAAGACTGCTACACTTAGTCTAACTTATAACGGGCAGGGGGGTCGATCAGAGACTTATTTAGTGACAGGAGTTATGGTATACAATTTATATGTTTCAAGTATACAGGGGTGGGACGAGTATCGATGCATGGTATGCATTCGTAGAGAAACTACATGAATATGATATGATATGAAGTCCGCGCCGTTGCGGACAGAGTTTATTTGTTCGAATATTAAATACAGTATGCACTTACAGAACTAAGCAGTTTTGTAAACCGTTGAGTTATCCTCCACCATCATCTCCTCGTCGTAGGTGTCATCTGCGTCATCATCCACAAATCTCTTAACTGCGAAGACCACCAAAGTGGATGCACTTGCTATGCCAAATACCTTGTCAAACCAATCGTCTATAAATTTGACCTCTTTGGCAGAAGTGAGCATCGCATTTGATGCAGAACTTCCAGTTAAGGATAGGATTCTTGAAATTTGGTTGGACATGTTTGTAGGTAAGTTTGTCCTGATTAGGAGAGCCGTGGAAATAACGTAAATACCTAGCAATTCGGTGATAACCAAGTTCTTCAACCAGTCCTTGGTGGTGGCAGAAACCTTTGTGATGGAGGGAAAGAGTTTGGAGAACGACTGGAATGTCTTTAACACGTTCGAAAATGAACAAACAAACAAACTGCCCGACAATACCAAGCTGATCTGGTTAACCAATTGGGCTTCTTGAATGGACAGCTGCGTCATGGATAGGATTAGCTTGGATATTGTTATTGCTAAGGCATCGCTGGTATTAGCTGTAGCTGCATCGTCGTCGTGGTGGTCGTCGATGATATTGGTATGCTCATCGGGACTTTGTCTCAAAAATTGTAAAATCTGCTTGATAACGAAAATGTTGATTATGCGGTAGACGCAATATGTGCCAAATGAAACGTTAAATATATTCATGACCTTGACCCACATTTTATTCCTATTCTGAAACAGCTCTCTGTCGCTCGAGAACTTGAAAAGCGCTTTAACTAAATCATTATAAATGTGCTGTCTCAACGATCTCATAGAGTTGATTTCGCTTCGTAATTCTTTCTGCTCCAGTTTTTCTTTGTCTTGCGAGAGACTCGATAAACTTGCAAATGACTGCACTCTGTGGAGTAACCCACCTAGCTTATTCTTTTTCGGTGATCCACCAAGCGCATTTGTCTTATGGGGGTTATACATGAGGAAGTTGTCCAGCGACGCATTTGGCAGGTTATAAATTGTCCCACTATTCGCGACTAATAAATTGTTCAACTCATGATACCGCTTGTTGATCAATGTACTGGTGTGGTTGTATGATTGGATCAAGTTGTTTATATCCGCCTCACTAACCCCCGGCTTAGGGGCGCTGTAAGCGGTATCTTTTCTGAAAGATGAAAGTAGCCATTTTAAGGAAAACATTTTATAAGGCGTGGACGTAGACCCAACTCCCGATAGTATCGCCATAGTTGTAATTCCTGCAATGGAGATTTCGTTGATTTTTCTCTCTATCAAAGTCTTGGCCGCGAAGCTATTCTTATCTGGTGTGAATGCTTGTGAAAGGTCCCCACATTTGTGAAGGATAAAAAACCAGCCCATGTATAAAACGACTGTACATATACGTTTAAAATTACTCTGGGATAATGGCACGAGTTCGTTATTGAGAAATAAACTTATCATCATAAACGGCTGTATGCATGTCAATAGAAATACCAACGAGTTGATGATGACTTTAAAACAGAAAAATCTTGCTTGCACATCGAATAGGTCAATAAGCTCGCACATCATAAGAATAATCAACTCAATACTAAATGCGAGGGTAACACTAAATACCACTCCAATAATACTGTTGAATTTGTTGCTATTCGCTTCGATGCTGCTTGGCTTATCAATATTTGTGTATTCGTCTTCTTCGACATCCTCGATATTAACCTCAAGTAATAGCACTGCGTACCTGCAATTGATATTCTGCGTTATGTGCTCATTGATTTGCTTCTTCGGTATACTGTTCCCTACCGAATATGTCTCTATTATGTTCTGGCGAAATATGAATGTATATGCCCACATAAATATAAATACAAATGTCAAGCCGAATGGAAGACATCCAAAGAAAGAAGATATGGACGAAGGCATTGTAATATTTATTACGCATACAATGATTTCATCAATACCTACTTAGATATACTTCAATTATAAAATAGTTGGATCAACACAGGTTTATGGTACCTTATTGTAATATTGATAGCCTTTATCACGTGAGAACAATCGAGAAAAAATAGTTTTGGGTTTGACACGATTTTCATTTTTTAAAAGTACGGTAATAAATTTTCAGCGAGATAGAATACCTGTTTCGGTGAACAATTTGAATTGAAGGGATCTATAACAGTACCTATTGATAGACACACGGAACAGATAATAAGAAAGGATGCCTATAATGCGAATGAGAGCTGAAAAAAAGATGAGAAAGCATCTTTTGGAGCATCTCAAAACCCGTAAAATTTTAGGAGCCAGATTGGCCAAAGGTGAAAAGACCGAACAGGAGTTGATAAACTTGAACTTGGGACCCCAAGTCTACATTTTCAAGAACTTATTTTCTGGACAAGTTTTGTATTCACAGGTTCCAGCGTTCCACCAGGATCAAATTGACGAACAATTCACCAGACCAAACTGGGAGAATAGAAAGCCAAGCAGAAGAAACGATTTGTGGAGAATCATGTGTGTTGCAAATTTTGAAAACTACGAATACGCCATTGCGGCATACAAAGGGTTGGTACAATTAAGACAAGTGAGGGACGTGATGCAAAAGAAAGAGGCCAAGGCATTGAGAAAAAAGAACGATGACGGTAACGTCTGGTACTCGGGCCAATATAGACCAACCTACTCACAGGAGGCAGTGGCGGACTTAGCACATGTGATAGAAGAATTTGAGTTAGAAGACACCACCTTGATGTGGGAGAGTTTATGGAGGAAAGGCGAAGACTCGCACTGGAGGTCTGATTTGGTAGAGCATGACAGCTTACCTCCATTCAATCCAAGAGACCAAAGCATTTTGTTGGATGAATTGAGAACCAAAGCTGTTACGGAATTCGCCAAATTGAGAGAGCAAGAAGAAAAAGATCAAAAGCACCAAGGACAGTCCGAATTAGAACCACAAACTGCCTAATATATACACAATATTTAAATTCTAAATGTACATAGTCCTAATATAACGTTTTACAAGTATATTCGACCAGCACACGGGGATAATTTCAGGGGTAAGATGTTTATATGTGTAGTATATATTGTTACCAATTCTGTTAATAACGGCCGATGGCGATTTTGTGATCAGTTTTGTGATCAGTTTTGTGATCAGTTTTGAACGGGGCCGCTCAGTCAGCAAAGAGAAAAAAAAGTCCGTCCGCCAATCTTTTCAATGATTAACAGCAGGAATTTGATAAAACCAACTGTATCGAAAAGAAATCGTGGAAAGAGTTGAAAAGGTTTCGGTGTCTTGCACTAAGAGATAAGATAAAGAGATAAGATAAAGAGAAAGCACCAATTTTAATAAGGTACCTAGAAAGCTAGAATAGTCTACTTCTTACTAATCAAAATGGATTTCTACTACCGGAAACTGATGGGAAATGGAACTATAACCAGCAAATTTAAGCTAAACGCTAACCGAACTACCAGTAATACAGTTATTCATCTGAATCAATCCAATATTCGTGAACCAGTCGAAGTCGAGGTCGCTGATGAGACGGAGTCGCTGGTGACACCCAGTACGAATTCGACAAATATGAAGAACGTGGAATTTTCTGATACTCACCATCCTTATAACTGTGACAGGTGTTACAAGTTAAAGAAAAAATGTCTGAGACTATATCCTCAATGCGAGAACTGTACGAAAGCAGGTGCTAGCTGTGAATATATCGACAGAAGCAATAAGAGACGGAAAAAGACCAACATCACGTTCGACGGAGACAAAATAGAACTTGGAAGTCTGAATGAATCACCCACTTTCCATACCGTTAACGAAAAGAATGATAATTCAAAGCCTAAAGGAAAAGGCGATGACCTGGTTCTTGCGCACAAACTCGTCTCTGTCTCATCTTTATTGTCGGATGAATCAGCAGGAAAAGCGTCGGAAAAAGCGAAGGAAATACGTTCCAGATATAAAAAGCAAATAGTGCACCCAGGTAATAATAAAAATGTTCATAGAGAACAGACGATTTCCGAAAAGTTGGCATTAAAATCATTGAACCAGCAGCACCTGAAAACCAACTTGAAGGAGGAATTTATAACAATGAAGGCCATGGATAATGAGTTGGCTTTATATTTTGTATTGAACTACTTCCATAATTACGGCACAGACTACCCTTTCATAAATAGGGATAAATTCATGGAAGAGTTCAAAAAGATCAACTTTGAACAAGAAATGATCATAAACTTGGACGTGTACTTATTAATGAGCATTGGATGCATAACATATGATTACAATAATAGCACTAGTCTATTTGACGAATATTTTAACGACAAGACTATAGGATCGATAATTGACATTTTGAATTTTGGAAGAAATAATAACGAAGAAGAAGATTTTGGTAATTTGACATTATTGATGTTACTAACAATCTACGCAATTAAAGTATTTCATGCAGAATTATGTTGGGGATTGACAGGCATAATCGATAGATTGTTAATCGACTTAGGTCTTTACAAACCGAAGACGCAAGACGAAAACCAACAAAAGCGTATTTTCTGGTCGGCATTCAACCTAGACAACGAGTTAAATCTTTTATTGCATAAACCAAGCCAATTACCCAATTACGACTACATAAAACTTGAAACTCCGTTGTCAGATAGTTTCACTCGTGATGAACCTGGCGACATGATCACGAAGACGATTGATTTACACAAGTTGCAGCACAGAATATTGGATTTGAAACTAAGAGAAAATAATGACGGGATAGCAGTCAAACAGCTAAGCCAGGATTTAGAGACTTGGCGAGTGTCCACAAGTCTGGTGATTCACAACACACATGTAACCGATTCAAACTTCCAGGACTACATTTCGTTAGTAAATCTCAACTACTACTATCTTCTAATCGAGTTGGATCAGCTTTCACCGAGCGAATCATTTCAGTTCACGTTGCAATTTTTATCAAACTCGTTTACATTATTGATATCAGAGCCGACTTCGACGTCGAAACCCCAGATATCTATATCTGTCAACACGTTATTCTGGTACACAAAACTCTTCAACGTCATCAAATATAACATATCATCTTTGATTGAGCTTTTAAAGCTCATCTGCAACAATGGAATCGACAAACCCGACTCGTCTGGTGATCTCACGCTCAAGTTGAGCGATTTCAATTCCAATTTGCAGCTAATGCTCAACCTCCTAAAATACTTGTCGCAAAACAAGGTCAAGCAGCATCCATGTATCTCCAAGGTGAACACATGCATCGAAATTTTAAGTGGCTTGAACGTAAAGTTGTTGCATTTCAATGCTTTTTCGTGTCCTCATGAGGACAAGCTGTCGTTGCTCCGGGAGCTTGGATCCATCAAGTGTAAGCTAGAAGCTTCCATATAGGTTATCTGACGTAAACACTCCATTGTCATCATCATCATCGTTCTTACTATAATACACCACCGAAAC
This sequence comes from Debaryomyces psychrophilus, assembly GCA_900186205.1. Taxonomy (NCBI): domain Eukaryota; kingdom Fungi; phylum Ascomycota; class Pichiomycetes; order Serinales; family Debaryomycetaceae; genus Debaryomyces; species Debaryomyces psychrophilus. The sequence continues at coordinate 65,834 of FYBW01000005.1, read as the reverse complement.
CACGCGAAATACACTCACTTGCGTAACTTCATTCTGTTGTGCCCGTCTATATAGCCATGAGCATTACAAAAGCATTACAAAAGCATTACAAAAGCATTACAAAAGCATTACAAAAGCATTTCTTAGTATATCATCTATTCTCGTATTAATTTGAAATAAACCACGCTTCTGTATTTTTATAATTACAGTCAATCAATTGTTTCATAATTTTCACAGTCTATTTAAAAATTTGGTCTAACGACTATATAATATACGCATTAGCAATCTATTCAATGAGTGCTACTCTAACTATTAATTAGCTATTCAAATTTACTTCTGGAAAGGATACGAAATACTTATCAGCATACCGTTCATTAGAATTGCCCAAAATATTTTTTTGGTATCTACTTCATGACCATGGGTATAATTATATTCTAAAGGAAGTTATAACAAAAAAAAATTATCTTATTTTTGTTTTCTAACTGATCTTAAGTAAACTTCTTTATTTGCAGCTTTCGCCGCTGATTTAAATATTTCCACCCTGGTTCAAAATCATTGGCAAAATAGACAACATTTAGTCGCAGCGACGGCTTTATCAGCAATATGCTTGAAATCCCTATCATTTTCTGATTGAGAAGTGTATATTCTTCTGTCAGCAGAATATTCCTAGAAATTAAACGACGTATATACTTCTGGATAAATTAAATTATTCAGGGTACAATACATTGTCTACAAATATGTTCATCAGAATTAATGTTATTATTAATAACTATCAACAGTCTTTTTAGATTTATATATTTAGCCATTATTCTATCTCCAACACCTTCTTGGACCAAACCCTGCTGCAACAACAACTTCTGCTTCTCCAGACTTACGACATACAGGCGACATTGTTGTTTCGACATTCTGACCCTCTCGGGATTTTCAACAAATTGACAAATGAAAAAAATTTGATTGGCTATATGGGGAAAAACGAATACACCCGGGCTCCGGGAAAACATTCAAGTAATGAAAATTGAAAATTAATTCAATTCGAATTATTCGCTTATAAAAGGATAAGTTTACATATTCCCAAGCAAACCAAAGATAACATCTTTATCCAGAATGCTTAGCTTACGCCGTTCAGCACTAGCTGCTACTAGGTTTTCAAATAATAAACGTTTTTTCACATCTTCATGTGTCAAGTTACAAACTATTGGGGACAACATCAAAGGTGACGATCTCAACACGGCTAAGTACATGGGACAAAAATACCACGTCATTGACCATGAATATGACTGTGTTGTTGTCGGTGCAGGTGGTGCTGGGTTAAGGGCAGCTTTCGGTTTAGCTGAAGCCGGGTTCAAGACTGCGTGTATTTCGAAATTGTTTCCTACGAGATCACATACTGTTGCAGCCCAAGGTGGTATTAACGCAGCCTTAGGTAACATGCACAAGGACGATTGGCACTGGCATATGTACGATACCGTTAAAGGTTCGGATTGGTTAGGGGACCAAGATGCTATTCACTACATGACGAGAGAAGCCCCAGACTCAATTTACGAATTGGAAAATTACGGTGTCCCATTCTCGAGAAACGAAGAAGGTAGAATCTACCAAAGAGCCTTTGGTGGTCAATCCAAGGAATTCGGTAAGGGTGGACAAGCATACAGAACATGTGCAGTTGCTGACAGAACAGGTCATGCCTTATTACATTCTTTGTATGGTCAAGCCTTAAGACACAACACGCATTTTTTCATTGAATTCATGGGTATGGACTTGTTGATGGAAGACGGCGAGTGTGTCGGTGTCATCGCATATAACCAAGAAGATGGTACTTTACACAGATTCAGATCGCACAAGACCGTTATCGCTACGGGTGGTTATGGTAGAGCTTACTTCTCATGTACCTCTGCTCACACATGTACTGGTGATGGTTACGCAATGGTCTCCAGAGCTGGTTTACCATTGGAAGATATGGAATTCATTCAATTCCACCCATCCGGTATTTACGGTTCTGGTTGCTTGATTACCGAAGGTGCTAGAGGTGAAGGTGGTTTCTTGGTTAACTCTGAAGGTGAAAGATTTATGGAGCGTTACGCTCCAACTGCCAAGGATTTAGCTTGTAGAGATGTTGTTTCCCGTGCTATCACGATGGAAATTAACGAAGGTAGAGGTGTTGGTCCAGACAAGGATCACATGTATTTGCAATTGACCCACTTACCACCATCTGTCTTAAAGGAAAGATTACCAGGTATTTCTGAAACTGCTCAAATTTTTGCTGGTGTCGATGTCACCAAGGAACCAATTCCAGTTTTGCCAACTGTCCACTACAATATGGGTGGTATTCCAACCAAGTACAATGGTGAAGTCATAACCAAGGGTCCAAACGGTGAAGACAAGGTTGTTCCAGGTTTATTGGCCTGTGGTGAAGCTGCTTGTGCTTCTGTTCATGGTGCTAACAGATTAGGTGCTAACTCTTTATTAGATTTAGTTGTTTTCGGTAGAGCTGTCTCCCACACTATTAGAGACTCATTGACTCCAGGTATGCCATTAACGCCATTAGCTGCTGATAGCGGTAAGGCATCTATTGAAAACTTGGACAAGTTGAGAAATGCTTCCGGTTCCAAGTCTACTGCTCAAATTAGATCGGAAATGCAAAAGACTATGCAAAAAGGTTGTGCTGTTTTCAGAACTCAAGATACCTTGGATGAATGTGTTGAACACATTGGTGAAGTTGACAAGACTTTCAGCGATGTCGGTACTACTGACAGATCTATGATTTGGAACTCTGATTTGGTTGAAACCTTAGAATTACAAAACTTGTTGACCTGTGCCACCCAGACCGCAGCCTCTGCTGCTGCCAGAAAGGAATCCAGAGGTGCCCACGCCAGAGAAGATTTCCCAGACAGAGATGATACTAACTGGTGGAAGCACACTTTGTCCTACCAAACTAATTTCGGTGATGATGTTAAATTAGAATACAGAGACGTCATTCAAACTACATTAGACGAAAGCGAATGTAAGCCTGTTCCACCAACTATCCGTGCTTACTAGATTAGACATAGACCCATTATGGAATCGAATGTTCAATTCATTTTAGAAAATCATTTTTCTTTTATATCTTATCTTAACGCAAATTAAGTGATTTCATATAAAAGACGAACATGTTATTTAGTTACTTATTTATTCACCTACTTTATGTTCATAATATAAAAGACCATTGAATTAGATTTCCAGTAAATCAGAACAGCCAATTCTGTAATCGTGTGAGGCACAAAAACCCATCATCCGAATTATGTGAGGGCAAATACAAATATCGTTGCCACTATTGATCTTATAACGTTTACTTATTAACAGAATTAAACATTCAAAAATACAAACAAGATGCCCCCAAAAGCCGATTGGGATAAATATGTAGCGTCAAATGAAGATGATGAATCTCAAGATAAAGTCACACCTTTGAGTGAAGGGGATATTCAGGTGTTGAAAACATACGGTGCAGCTCCATATGCATCTTCATTGAAGGAGATTGAAAAGGATTTGAAGGAAATCGAAGAAAGAATAAAAGAAAACATTGGTATTAAGGAAAGTGATACTGGGTTGGCAGCTCCACATTTATGGGATGTTATGGGAGATAAGCAAAGAATGTCAGAAGAACAACCTTTACAAGTTGCAAGATGTACCAAGATAATTGAAGCGACAAATCCTAATCCACAAGCAGGGTTACTTCAAAATGCCGACAACAAATCTAAATATGTTATCAATATAAAGCAGATTGCCAAGTTTGTGGTTGGATTAGGTGAAAGGGTGTCTCCTACAGATATAGAAGAAGGAATGAGAGTTGGTGTGGATAGACAAAAGTACGAGATTCAATTGCCATTACCACCAAGAATTGACCCGTCGGTGACCATGATGACAGTTGAAGAAAAGCCAGATGTGACATACAGTGATGTAGGAGGTTGTAAAGATCAGATTGAAAAATTAAGAGAAGTTGTTGAATTGCCATTACTATCACCAGAAAGATTTGTCAAATTGGGAATTGATCCACCAAAGGGTATATTGTTATATGGTCCTCCTGGTACTGGTAAAACTTTGTGCGCCAGAGCTGTAGCCAATAGAACTGACGCCACATTTATTAGAGTTATAGGTTCGGAATTGGTTCAAAAGTACGTTGGTGAAGGTGCCAGAATGGTCAGAGAATTATTCGAAATGGCCCGTACCAAAAAAGCATGTATTGTATTCTTCGATGAAATCGATGCCATTGGAGGTGCCAGGTTCGACGATGGAGCTGGTGGTGATAACGAGGTTCAAAGAACCATGTTGGAATTAATCAGTCAATTGGACGGTTTCGATCCAAGAGGTAATATTAAAGTTATGTTTGCCACAAATAGACCTAATATTTTAGACCCTGCATTATTAAGACCAGGTAGAGTCGATCGTAAGGTTGAATTCTCGTTACCTGATTTGGAAGGTCGTGCTAATATTTTCAGAATTCATTCTAAGACTATGAGTTGTGAGAAAGATATAAGATGGGAATTGATTTCTAGATTATGCCCAAACGCAACTGGTGCGGAATTAAGATCTGTCTGTACAGAAGCGGGTATGTTTGCTATTAGAGCTAGAAGAAAGGTTGCCAATGAAAAGGATTTCTTAAAGTCCGTTGAAAAGGTTATCAAGGGTAATATGAAATTCAGTTCTACGAGTGAATATATGCAATACAACTAGATTAATTATTTACATTATTTACATTATAATAAATTACTATTAAAGATTTCTTTTGTATCGTATATATTTTACAGGACTAATCCCACCATGAAACACAACCCATACCATCACTTTGACACGATGCCAATAATGCATACGGAGGAGCTTTATTAGTTGATTCTTCCAAACCATAGGCCTCGCTACTCGATTTGGGCTTGATGTTGACAAAAATTTCCTCCTCGATTCTAAATCTAATTTTTTCATTAATATCAATATATAATTCTGTCTCTTCTTCAGGTTTCCACACCCAGGCCTTTTCTACTGGTTTGAAGAAACAGTTTTCGAAAAAGTAGTTCTTAGGGATGAAAATTTCGTCGAAGAATTCTAATTTGACCTTGATACCCTCTGAAGAACACTCACTAACCCAGCCAGTTAGAACTTCCCCTATGAATGGTTTCCAGACCATACATCTGAATGTGACTTCAACAAATGATGCGCCGTCTCCTGGTTTCAATAAGCCATCCTTTATATCTATTAAATCCCATAGGGATATGACAAGCCCAAGGTTACTTATTACCTTGTTGGCGAATTTTTTGTTTAACTCATTCGTTATGGATTCTTGAATTGGTATATTGAATGTATGCGGTGGAATACGAACCAAGTCTGATAATTTGGATAATATAAACATTATTGTTCGTTTGGTAAACTGAATATGTAATATAGTCGATAGATATAATTATTTTGATCTCATCGAGAATTTCAAACTTCGCAAACCTACTCAGATGCAAGACCACAGTGTTTACAATCAAGGGTCCGATAATAATGAATAGTAATAGCAATGGGATCAAGAAGCCAAAGGTAAATATAACGAAGTCATCCGATCGTCGTTTAGCCGCAGGTAGACAGCCGGCTAATTATTTACATAATGCAATTATAAGCCAACCATCAAATATCACCAAAGTATTACCAAAACCCAACAACACAAGAAATCAATCTTCGTCAGAGATACTGAAGACCGTTAAAAGGGTAGGTGGTGGCAAGACGTGGGAGGACCCGTCGCTATTGGAATGGAATCCAAAACATTTTCGATTATTTGTGGGAAATCTAGGAACCGATGCTACTGATGAGTTATTGGCGAATGCATTCGCAAAATATGAAACTCTTAGAAAAGTGAAGGTTCCAATGGATAATACAATGGGTAAGAATAAGGGATACGGGTTCGTGGCTTTTGAAAGTCCGAGCGATTACTTTCAAGCATTCAAAGAAATGAACGGAAAGTATATTGGACAGCACCCAGTTCAATTGAAGAGAGCGGAAACCAATATAAAGGCTTCAAAGAAAAAGGGCAACCATAATAACAGAAAACCTAAATGATCAAATGATAATATTGTATAATATGTATATTAGAGTCCTTCGAATAAATATTAATATAGTACACAGGTGGATACTAACGCCACATCGCTCGACACTCGCCAAACTCTACACGTGTAGGTTATTCTAGCGGAACGCTGTTGCATTTGGTCTGTATTACAATGTTCGGGGCCAAGGAAGTACAGACGAATGGAATGGGTTCTGGCTGAAAAATCGAATAATCAGGTCAGATCAAAAAATAAAGCGCTCCAAAAAATTTTCGAAGTTTAATGAAATTAACTAATTTAGTCCTACAGAGAAATATGTTATTGTCAAGAATAGGGTATGGCGTTAGAGCGCGCCTATTCAGATACCCCAGAGCCAATATACTAACACCGTCGATAACGCAACGATTCAAGTCAAACTTACCAGAAGACTTCAATCCCAAGAAAGACCTACCAACAAGCGGAGAATGGAAACACATGAAGCACCATATTCCAGGAGAAGCCGAGCACAAGAACGACTTGAAGAGTCGTATTCCCAGGTTTCCACTCGGCAAAGAAGCAGTTCCTACGTTATTGCCTAGACCCGGTGTTCCCCAGGTTGGTCCAAAATACTCGTTCAGACAGGTGATCCAGATCTTGAAGAACAAGCAGAAGCCCGAATTGATCTACGAAGCCGAACCACACAGGTTGTACTTCCTAGCGTCGTCCTGTTTGGCGGTGGTGTTGGCTGTGTACGGGTGTGTGCTTTTGGAATATGCGTACTTCCAGGCCAACCTAGACTACGAAGAGAACGAGCGCGAGCTAAGCGAGCCCCTCCGAAAGAGAGAGTGGATAATTTCACTCGTCAAGTACTCGTCACTCGGGGTCATGGCCGTGGCCGCGGCCGTTGCGTTCGCCAAGTTCCCTACCAGGTTGGTTCGCAGGATGTGGTACTTGCCCGGCCCTGTCGAGCACGTCAAGTTCACGTCGTACCCGCTCTTCCCAGGGGCCGCAACTCCCGTTATCACCCTCCCGCTCGCGTCCATCGCCCGAAAACACACTGCCAGGGTGTGGACCGGTAAGGGCTTCTACGGCACCGCCGACAACTCGATGTTCTTCTTCGTGCTCAGGGAATCGGGACCCAAGTCCAGAAACTGGATCGTCGACAGAAAGGGCTTCTTCTGGTCCGACGGCCGTGTGTTCGACTTCATGTTCGGCAAGGAGACCATCGCCGCGGCCGAGGCCGGCGTCCCCTACGACGAGCAGATCGGTGCCATCAACAAGGAGGTCGACAGAAAGAGAAAAGAGTTGCGGGCCAAGCACGGCTTCTTCTACAAGTGGAAGATCCAGGCCCAGGACATGAAACAGGACGTCCAGGGCGCCACCCACTACGTTCTGACGTTGCGGGCCCCCAAGAACCCCAAGCCCGCCAGCCGACTCGAGGCCAAGAGCAACACCGGCCCCGACGACAAGAACGGCCTGTAAATAGCCCAATACACGAAGAGCCGATAGCGCACCGTAGACGACATCCTTGCACCGTCTCACCCTTGCATCATCCCCACCCATGCACCGATCCTCCCTTGCACCGATCCATGCACCGGCCCACGCTCCGCCCGCCACGTTCCGCGGACGCGAAAACAGCAATACCAATACAAACACCGCTCCGAACAATACGCCGTTACCCGGCGCGGATTGTTACGTAAGAAAATGAAACGCATCATTTTTTTCGACAACTTATAGTTGCCACCCTTGCCAATACAGCTCCACCCTCCTTATCTTGAAATAAATACTTGTTCTTTAGATTTAATATTCTTTGTTAATAAGAAAAGATATAAGTAGATTATATACTCCACACAACAGTTGGTATCCTTCATTGGCATTTACCAGGTATACTATCGAAACTAAAACCAAGCGCTGAAAACCATAAATTTTCACGATATCTAGTGAAGTTACCGCTCAGTACCGGACCTGTACAAGAATAGTCGAGACAAAATACATGAATATGGCAGCAAGTTTGGCGCAAGTAAATGTCGGCACCAAGAGGACAATCAGTGAGTTGGAGGACATAACCAACAACGACGGGTACCACAACAAGAAAATGAAGATGAACATGAACTTCAAGAACATGTACTTCAAATGCGACGGGAACAGAGGGCGCCAGCCGCAGCAGCAGAGGTCGCCGTCGCCATCGGACTTGTCGTCGTCGTCTCCCACGAAGCCGCGGGGCAAGTCGGTGTCGTTCGAGTTGTCGCACAACAAGCAGTACGAGAACTCGCCGCTTTTGACGCCGAAGGACGACGACGAGTACGCGGACGAGAACAGCGACGGAGCGACCGAGGGGCGCAAGGGTGCGCTGGGCGCCAGCGTGGGCGCCAGCTTGGGCACCAAGTGCGACTATCTTGCGTTAACATCGTCGTTGCGCTTGCTCAACACCAATAAGGGCCGGATCGAGAAGGAGATCGTGGGATTGTCGCAGATGTTGGACTTCCACGCTAAGAACTCCGACAAGGGGGAGATAGTGGAGTTTTTCTCGAAGTTGGTCGACAACGAGTTGAACTTGCCAAAACAAAATAAAATCTTGAGAAGCCCGTTGATCGATTGGTCGAAGTATCACAATGGCTTGAACAACGTTAGCAAGGAGAGTTTCGCGAACTGTTCCAGCGAAAAGCTGTTGTTCAAAACGCTCAACTTATTTAATTCAGAATAATTTTTTTTCTGTCGAGGAGACAACAGATAGAATTAATTTTGCTACATGGTTGAGGATGTTGAAGTTTTTGTTCGTTTGCTGCTTAGGGATTGTTTTTTGATGTCATTTGACGTTATGGATATTTTTTTTTTTGATTTTGCTGTTTGGTATTAGCATCTTCTGCCGTATGATTTTTCATTTTATTTGGTCGTTTTTCCGCTTTACTTGGCTTGTTTTTAAATAATGCTTTTGATTTTACTTTGAAATTTGGGTTGGTCAGTTGATGTTGGTTCTCGTTTTGTTTATCGTTTTGTTTATCGTTTTGTTGTCATTTGTTGTTTGTTTGTTGCTCGTTTGTTTGTTTTGTTGTTTGGTTTGATTTCACTCATTTTATCCCCAAAAAACTTGTATTTTTATTTCGTTTATCAAAACTATCTGTTTGTATATTTCTTTTTTATTACCCTATGTATATAGTTCAATTCAAAAATTACAATAATATATTGCACCTAACTTCCTTATAAATGTCGTTTTGTATATATAGCACCTTAATGGTCTCTAAACTTTCCATATTTGGTTCTTCATTGAAGATCGTGTGCATTATAATTATTTACTTACATACTACATATTAACCATTCAGGAAGTTTGCCTAGTCTTTTTGGTATCGTAATTTGCCACGCCAGTATCCTCATCTTCGCTGTCCGTTACTAAAAATGCATTAGAATCGACAGGTACATCTGAATTCAATGGTTGCCATTTCTTGTTAGAGTCGATATAACTGTCTGATTGAGCTGATTTTTCGTTGTCTGCTTGAGCTCCTTGACGTTCCGGTAATGATGGAGATGTCACTTCATCTTCATCGTTGTCTTTCAAGTTTATTTGACTGTGTAAATCATTCGAAATAATTCGTGGGTCTTCATCGAACGTATTGTTCTTATTTTGTTTGGTGTATGATGATCCACCTAAGGCACCAAATAGCTTCGGGTTTTGGGATTGTGATTCCTGCAATTGCGATCCGCTACCATCCTTTGGCTCTTGTAACTTTTTGGCGAAACCACTCACCCATCCATTTAACGTGGTTCTAGCCTCTTCAAATCCTTGTGAGAAACTTTCTTTTATTTGACCAAACTCATCGACGCTGTCGTCGTCCTCTGGTTGCGATTGCTGGCGTCTTCTTCTTCTCTCATGTTCGTGATGATGTGCTCTTCTTCTCTTATCCTCGAGCTCAAATTCGTGTTGCAACTTCCTAGCCAATAATTCATCGTCTGTCAATGTGTTCTTAGGTTCATTCACAACTTTTTTGCTTGGTACTGATGGTGCGGGCTCTGGGATCTCAGCTTCAAAACTAGGATCGGAGATATACAACAAAGCATTGAAAGCTGGATCCGCATTACCCTGGGACGCAATCAAGACTGCTGTTATAAGTTTGTCCTCGATGTTGGGGAATGCATCTTTCAAGTCTTGTTTAATTTGGGACACTCGCGAGACAGGTCTTGGAGGTGGTGGTGGTGCATCATCGGTTTCAGGGTTCTTGTCTATTTTGTTGCTTTCTTCAGCATCACTCTTAGTAGTAGCATCTTTCTTATCATTGACACTTGCTGCAGTCTCCTTTTTATCCGTGGCGCTAATTTCGGTTTCTTCAGTACTGCTTGCAGTTTCTTCGTCCTTAGAGGTTACTTGAGGAGCATCCTTACTCTTTAATTCTGTTTCAGTAACATCTGTGAGATCGGCATCTGCTTTATCTGCTGTTGTGGTACCAATTACGTCTGTCTTAGCTTTGGATCCGACATCCTCTGCTTCCTTTTCTTCAGGAATTGATTTATTTTCTTCAATTGAATCCACCGGCTCAGAAGTGACGACAGCCAATGCGTCTGTTGTTGATTTATTGTTTTTCTTGCCCATATTCTTAGATAATATCTGTTAAGCAATTATGTATTACACTTTACTCCTTTGTAAAGCTTCGATTTAATCATAGGCGTGCTATAATATAACTTACTTAGCAAACGCGTAAATATCAGTACTAGCAATCATCACAGTATTTCAGTGCTGAACTTCAGCTTAAAATTTTCAGGTTTAATTTTTCTTTCTTTAGATAGTATTTATAATTAACTCCGAAGATTAGCTAGAGCTTTATATTACCTTCTTCAATTAGTATAAAGTGTGGACAGCGGAGACATAATAAGACATTAGTCGGTACTTATAATTCAAATCTAGCCTTACCGGGCTAGAATTTTTACGTGCTCAAAGTTAGGCTTTGAGGATATAAATTATAGGTTCTACAAATGAATAAAATGTAATCGTGGTTTAGATACCATAATGTAGTAACGATAACCATGACTTCACAAATATTACGAGTTCTAATAATTTTATTATGAATGAATATCTAAAGATGATATAAACAAAAAGGTGATTACGATGGTGACTTTGTAGTTCATAGATACAAAACGGTGATGTGATACAGTATATGTATACCGCTCGATATGAATTTATGTTTATTGTAGCCGTTGGCTAGTGTGGTGAGATTAATGGCATAATATTGATAGTAAGTTTTTCAATAGCGAACATATTGTCCTGACAAGTCCATGCAAGTTAGATCGTTTTCCATCAATGAATGCTTACTTATTGTAATTCTTTTCTTCTCTTTTCTTTTGCTTGTTCCAATTCCTTCTGTCTTCTCATGAAGTCCAAGTTTTCACATTCTTCCCAGGCATGTTTATCGTGCTTACAGTCAACGGACGAGTTAGCTGATTGTCTCTTGAGGCATATATGGTAAAGTGCAAAGTTAGCTGCACATCTGTCTCTCCAACGTAATGGAATCTTGTATTTTTGTAAATCTTCTTCAGAAACTACAATAATGTTAGTATGATGTCCAATTATAATACCTGCATCAAAAACACAGAAATTTTGCTCTATTTCATAAGAGTGTAATCTTCTTGAACATACGAAGTGGTGGGAATTCAGTAACCGACATATTGTTTATAGATATGTATATATTAAATACTGGTAATTAGCACCAGTGAATTTTTTGGTACTAAAATTTTATTCATCCTTATAGGTCAATCATCAAGTTACACAAAACCGCCAGAAGATAGATCTTGACATTACACACGATGAATCAAACTATATCACTACAATATTTACTGAACTATTAACTTGAATTATGTGTATTATAAACTATGTAGATCATTGTAGACATGAAGTGTAATCAGATGGCTAAAAAAATAAAATGTGTGAAAAAATATGGCAAAAAAGCAGATGTTATACATGGATAAACTAAGTAACCCCAGCAAATCAGAATTCAACAGACCTAATATTACAGATGTGCTAACATCATAGATATGTGCTATTATTGATTATTGTAAACAATTGCTTTCTTTGTTTGAATATGCATGGAAAACACGTACCAAACATCATATTCATTAAATGGAATGATGTATTTAAAACATCAATGAAAACACAATCGCCGTACAATCGAAATGATTCATAGTATAATAAACTTTAATAATGACTCTATCATAATCATGATGGTGAAAAATAATCGTCACATATTACGACAATGCAACGTCAAATTATAAACACTTTAATCGCCCTCTCTTGTTTTCTTGTTTCTCATCCCTCCTTTTCTATATCGCTTTCAAATTCATACCTTTCGAAATGCTGTATGAAACTTCCATCAATCTATTTGTGGCCATCAAGTCTTTCCTTTAATGAGAAATATTGACATTTGTAGAATTCGTCCTTTGGTTTGTTACAGAAAGATGTACCTTTGTCAAGACACTTATAATAGGTGATCAAATGGGCTGCGCAGTGGTCCCTATCAACGAATGGCACGTCATGATCATCTAATTCCTTTGGTGATGCTATCATGGTTAGTAATGTTCTTTACCATATGAATCGAGGTATCTTTGAATATTAACACTTACGAATAGAAGGATATTCATATTTCTCGGTCGCAGTCATTAGGTTTATTGTTTCTCTAGTGGTGTCGATCAAATGTAGATTCGTTTTGTATCTTAGTCTATCTATCCCACCATAGTAAATTGAGAAGATATTATTGGCGATTGGATGAAAAAAAACCCACCACTTACGTAAGCAATAGGGTAGAAAGCGTTCCAAAAATTTAAATTTTATGCCGGTCCCAGGAATCGAACTTGGGTTTCATCGGCCACAACGATGTGTACTGACCACTATACTAGACCGGCGAATTGATGATGAACATTTGTCTCAAGTCAATACCCGATGTTTATATATTTCAGTGTCACGGTTTACGCACCAGTCATCCACGCTCCATTGCCTATAGTTCTATTTCAAGCTCATGCAATTGAAGACGAAGTATGGTAATGTGTCCAAACATTTGAAGTAATCGCACACTATGCCGTAAACACCACAATTGCAAGGATGCAAAGCAATTTGGTCCAATCACTCGGTGGTTAAGTGGAATTCTTCATCTGGGAAATGCGACTGAATTCCGCGGAATCTATGTCACATTGCTAAAAAAAGAGCAACAAATCTAAATCGCAAAATCACACTATTACTTGCAGCACGACGCAGATTCTAACCTAGACCCGCGTATTATTTCTACCTAATTGAACGCGTATGCGGCCGGCTAATCCTCAATATAGAAGACCAATCCAGACGATCAAAGTTGCATACGGGACGTGTGGGGTTTGGTACGAAGCTCAATATATCCCACTGCCATCGACGTGTTGGGGTACGCGAGCACATGAAATATGACATCGGTGCTCGGTACTTCGCCTCCAACCTGTTGTAACCCCCAAATGCCGACCTGTAACCAACCTGGAACTCATCATCCTCACGCAAACCCCATGGATACCATGGCCCAGATGCGCTGCTGTCCGCCGACTCCAAGTTTCATTCTGAATTTCAATATCTCGCGCTACACGGCTATTAGCGTACTATTAGATGATCCGGTCCGATTAGAAATGGGGTACTCTCTTCGTTCTTCCTCGGTCCACGGCGCGCGTAAAACCCATATCCAAATATCCTACTGTGGGGCACCAACCTACGCACCAAAACCCTTATCAACTCCTCGTCTATTGCAAAATTTCCATTTCAGACGTCGCTTGTTCCAAGTGGCTATTTGCATGCTGTTCTGACATAATGGTGACCAAATATGTTGCCAATGTGGTATGCACTTTGTTGGTTCGACGCAGCTAGGTGCGTACAGATACCTCGATTAGAAGCTTACTGCACGCACTATGAAATAATAATAGCATGACAAAAATCGCCATTCGCGGTTGCGGCTTAAACACAGACTTATCGTCAAAAATGAATGAATCTCACTTCGCCGGTATCGCTGATCCACCCCGAAGGTGTTCAATGGGTCCAATTAGCCAGATAGTATTCTACTCCACCATATTTTTCCAACTTATCTCATATGGGCAGCTTCTAGTTATCTACTACTAGTTCCTACGAAACATCACTTACATGTTAAGGTTTGGTTTGTTAACAAGAAAAAAATCTTTTAGCGAGTGTTATTATTGGAGCAAGCCAGATACGCGCATTGCATATGCAATGTATATCTGAAATGTCCCAGTGTATCCATTTGGGCATTCACTTGATATTAGAGAAATTTGCGTTACACGCAAAATAAGATCCCGACGACACTACGGCATAAGAGGGTTTGATGAAGGGTCCAGGACATCAAGAAATAACCAGTGACCACAGAGTATTGGCAGCGAAAATATAACCATGCGGCATTAAAGATCAAGTTTCGCAATACTACAATACGTGACATTCGCAAACGGTTCGTTAACCTATTGTAGCAGGTATTCCTGGCAACATTCGAAGTACAAACCGCCGACAGAAACAGAATCTTGCTAATGCAACATCTGTTTTGGCCGTGTATGAAGATTGCGATTGCAGAAGAGTGTTGAGTTTCGGTACGAAGGTGTGATCGTGCAGACAGCGACTATGGCAGCGATTAAGTGGCTTGGACCATAGGATGATTATTTTTAGCAAGTAATTTCATGTATACATTGAAATCCGGTATATTAGTGCAAGATCGTATGTCTGCGCCTACACACATGAGATTTATGCAACAATGAGTTTGATCAAGCGACTAGATTTCTTGTGCTTGAAGGGAAAAATGGGAGCATTTCATATTCAATGCATAATTTTCTGTAAACAATCTAGCGGATTTTTCTGTGATATTTTACATCGATCGATAGAGGTATTTAAACCGATAAAATCCCCCCTCGAAATTTATACGTATGTAAACAGAGTTAATAACGATTTTTTATTCAGCTACCTGAGGCTTGGTTCCACCGTCTACGTATAAATATTTTAACCTAAGCCATATAGGATTTGTGAAAACAATTAGGCTGTATGAGTTCACAAGAGAAAGATACGTTTGGCAGGCGTCATATAGGTGCCAGTGACGGTGAACGTCCCAGAAACAACTTACAACTACCGTCGATATATGAGCTTACCTCTAAGTCGTCGTTGCATAGATTCTCGCAGGTTTCCTCAAGAATACCCGAAGGCAGCTTCCAGCCAGTAACACGAAACGACAGCCTTGACAGATTCAATTTCTCTGCCAAGTCAATGACACCTGGATACTGTGTTCCGGGCGAACGCACGGCGCCTATTGACCCATCCCCAATTAAACCAGAAATGCATCCCATAGCTAAAATCTTGCCCTCGCCAGCTACATCATACTACGAGCATCAACCACAACAGCCCCAATACCAGTACTATCCATCACCACTGGCATTATCAGTCCTGCATCCGATGGGATTTTCATCACCTCATCTGGCCATATACTACCCGCAATACGTACCTCAGACACAACCGGTTGCTAGCAGCCATTTCGTTGCACCCGAAATCATTAATAAGACCAATAACGTATGCCAGAGGTGTGGTACTACAGAGACTCCCGAATGGCGAAGGGGTCCAGGGGGCGTGAAGACTTTGTGCAATGCTTGCGGCTTGTTTCATGCAAAATTGGTTAAAAAGAAAGGTGCTGTCTTGGCCGCTGAAGAGGTGTTGAACAATAAGGTCTGCAAAGGCAAAAATGGTAGACGAATATCAATCAACAAAAATTCTATCAACAACAAGCACTCGAAGAGCGGAGCCTTTCCCTCTACGGTTTCAGCAACTAATAATAGCAAAGTTGGTGGTGGAACACCACCAGCTACGTCCCAATTCTCTACGACTTTAATTCATCATTAATATTTAATTCTCATTTACTTTACATTACATTATTATTACATAAACATCATATAGTTGACGAGGGCGTCATCTTGGTATTCACCAGGGTGGTCCATCCCCGTCATGGTTATTTATTTTAATAAATTTTAATTTTGGTTTCAAGATTATCTTATATTACTATAGTCTTGTAACATAAGACAAGAATCTGCGCCATCTAATGGTCAATTTATCCAGAAACAAAATTGATAGTATCTGCGACAGGATATAAATAACTATCACTACATATCCCCATAATTATATACATGCAGCAATACGTTTCTCAATATTCTGTCTATTTCCAGTTTATACTAACTAAATAACGAGAAATTATCAGGCCATTAGTGAGCTGCTCGATAATCATCGCCTAAAAGATTTTATTTTGGCTTAACGCAAATTTAATAGAGTCTAAAACGTCATCATGGACACCACCCGATGGTTTTGCGACAATCGTATTCCAATCCTCATCCGTGTAAACGCCAGTTCTCAACAATAACGAATCCCAGCCATTATCATTGGCACCTTGTATATCTGATGCGGGGTTATCTCCAATCATATAAATTTTCTTAAAAGGTGAATTCGTAGGTTTTTCATTCAAATTTGGAAGTAATTGATACAACTCGTTGGTCTTATTCTTCAATAACTTGGTATTCCAGTCAATCAAAACATGGTGAGCAAAATCGTATTGTCTAGTGAACGGTTTACCCAATATTTCTGATCGTAACTTTTCATTTCCTTTCAAACTATTAACTTCCTTATATAATGCTTCAATCGTAATCCTTAAGGCACCCTGTCCAAATCTTGGGAGAATATAATCATTGGCCCATAAAAAATCGTTATTACTAAAGATAATTGGAACAGAAGGCTGTTGCCTATCGTTCACGTCGGCCTTAGATCTCTTCGTTCCAATGATACCATTCTCTGAATTTAATAGGTCAAGAATAATTTGCGTATCCGTACCCATGTCTCTCGAATCATTGAATACCAAGATCGCACTTACCGCCTTTTTTATATTGAGCTTGGTGGGATTTAAAGCAAATTCTTCAAATTCCTGTTGTGTAATTCTGTGGTGGGCCGCTATAGCAGGATTTGCTCTCACAATGTCAACAGGCATAATTACATCTTTAAACCCATATTCAAGCGCACAATTTCTTGCATTGTCCTTGTCACCTCCCACAACTAACACTCTTTCGAATTGGTTATTGCTTGCAAATGTTTTCATTGGCGTATGACTCTGAACTATTTGTAACGGAGAAATAGGGACACCGATCGAAGAAGACAAAAAGCTGGCTCTGGCAGATTCTGTAACACCGCCACCATTGGTTAGCAATATGAATGGAATCTTATGTTTGTTAAGTAATTCCAAGGCTGGTTTAGCTGTTGGTAATGGTTTGGATCCCCGAAGTAAGACCCCATCGATATCGAAGACGAATGCAATATCTGAACCTGATGCAAACTTTCGAGCTGAGGAAAGCAAGCGACCCGATGATTTTACCACATTAATTGGATTTCTCGCCAATAGCATTGTCTATATCATTCACTTTGACTCGAAATAGACTATCCGATTTCGATCTAGTTAATTTGATAACGACCTCGTAAATTCATAATCATGTGATGCAAGTATGCTAAATATGAATTCAGTCAATATCACTTTATTACTTATGACTGGAAAGACATGACCTGTTTGTATTGAAAATAGAATGTGTAATTCAAATACAACATCATTAATTATTTAATTTTAGGAACAATCCTGAAAAAGTATCTTAAAAATAGGAAACTTTGGTTTTTACAAATGACTTAATGTATAAACTGAATGAATTCTTTTATTATTTGCGGAAAATAGGCCCATGCACTGTCCATTATCTGGTTTATATAATAAATATATATATACTATGCTATTTGTTCGAGGTATGGTGTCTGTAATTCAGAATTTGTGGATTTTCATTTTTTATAGTGCCAGCTAATTGAAGAAAAGGTTCCAAAAGTGAATTATTAGCTGATACACAACCCTCTTCGATAACCCATTTTTTATTTAAGTTCGGCTTTGTAATTGCTTCACAGGCATAACCAGTAACGAGTAATCCCGGGGGCCTTGATCCGCATGCTTCGACCGCTTGGGCCACCTGACTTAATGTTGTTCTAATTATACGTTGATCGGGGCATGAAGCTCTTTCGATAATCGCAACCGGTAAATTAGGATCCCACTCTTTGTCGTCAATCAATTTAGAGATTAAATCAACAACTCTATGTAACGCCATTAAGAATACTGTAGTTCTGGATTTAATAAATTCTGGAAGATTTGGTAAAGTACCACGACGGCCAGTACCAGTACAGATTAATACTTGGTCGGCAACATCACGATTAGTCGCAGGTATGTTAGTCAAAACTGGAGCTGCCAATGCCGATGTGATACCTGGTAAGACTAATGGCGTGAATCCGTGCTCAGCAAAGAAATTAAATTCTTCACCACCACGTCCAAAAATGTATGGGTCGCCTTGCTTTAATCTAACAACCTTTTCGTTTTTCATTAAGCTTTCAAGACCAATGTCCAACAATTCTTTCTGTGCCTTTTCTGCATTACCAGGGAATTTACGAGCAATGAATAATTTAGTTCTATGCTTCGGTATAAGATCAAGCACTTGTTGTGGCACTAATTTATCTGCAAGAATTAAGTCAGCTGAATGTATTTCTTGCAATGCTCCAAGTGTCAAAAGAGATACGGATCCTGGCCCCGATCCTACCAATGATATCGAACCCTTCATGTCAGTTTTCAACATCTTGTGGCTTGGTTCTTTTGGCTCGCCCTCATCGCTCTTCTTAATAGAGTTGTATTCTTTATATGCAACACTTAAATCGTTCAATGACAAGTCCGCCAATGTGCCCAAAGGGAAGTATTCGACGATTTGCGAGAGCCACCTGGTTCTTTGTAACTTCTTCTGCTCTTTGGTCATGTTAAATTCTTCGACTAAAGAATTCAACTTGCTTGTATGTATAGCATCGTCGTCGTGTTCGCCAATTGAGTCCATATCATATTGGAGTTTTTCTAACTCCAATCTGTCTTCTTCTTGTATTTTGGTTCTCAACTCGCCTATCTTATTGCAAACGCTTCCGATATTTCCCGGCAACGTATTGCTAAGCTCTCGCTTGATTCTAGCCGCCAATTTACAACCTTTGCCCAGCGTGCTGACTCCCATTTGGAAATCGCCTGACGTGAATGTGGATAGCAACGAAAACGTGCAAAATTCTGGGGAATCGGAAGTATTAATCGGGATTCTTAGTTTACGACATGCTTGATAAATCTGCTTCTTGATCTCATACTGTGATATTGGTAAAGTCACAAACACTTTATCGACGATATTATCAACCTCACTTCTTCCTAAAGTAGTTAAATCGTTAGTATCAAATTCTTTCTCAATATATCTCAAACTTTCGTTATTTATGTGATGTTGTATTGGCTTTGGTAACTTTTCAGACGATTGGTTCACTATAAGAATCGGTTTAGCACCTGCTTCTAGTATGGAATTTATTCTTAATAAAGCCACATTAGATGCTCCTATTATGACATGTACTTCATCTGTACATATCAACGATGCTAGTAAGTTCGTCATGTCGGATAAACCTTGATTTCTATCTATTTTAAAAAATTGCAACTTATCATCCATATATAATGAAGCATTTATTCATTACTTAATATCACGTGAATTTGGCTACAAATTAAAATCAAGATGAGGTAATGAAGTACCTGCAGTACAAGTAAATTTTTAAAGCTAGACGTAGAGGTTGTTCAATCTAAGATATAATCCTGCAACCAAAGAAAACAGAGATCAAACGATGGGACCAAAAAGACATTTAGGCTTAGGTAAAGCGGCTAAAGCCAAAAAACAAAAGAAAGAGAATTCAGCAGAGCTAGACCAACCCGATCAACAAAGTAATGAAATTACGGTTGAATTAAACGAAGAAGCGGATGCAAATGATGAAGTAGGTCAATTAAGCGCATTGTGGCGAACACATGCGAATTCAGACAAGGACAATGAGTTGGTTTTAAACGGTATAATTCATGAGTGCGATAGGTTATTAAGAAACTCTAACTTGGCCGAAAATAATATAGATGAGGACAGGAGCAGAGACAACACGAAGGAGGATGGCCCTCGAGAATTACAGGCGGAATTCCATTCCATTTATGCGTTGGCATTAGCAGACCTAGCGCCATTCCATACCAAGGATATCAGCAAGGTGAAGGAATTCTTTGATGCGGCATTGGAAAGAGTAGATTTAGGATTACAATCCAATAGCGGGTCAATTGAATTGTTATTCACGAAGAGTAGGATTCTTATCAACCAGATTCCGTTGCAGTATATATCGCAATTGACTATTGAATCCAGGGTGGATGAAAGCAACCCGAAATTGCAAGAGAAATTGGACGAGGCATTAAAAATATATGAAGCGGCCGAAGACCAGGCAAAAGCCTTGAAACAATATGAACTATTCAACGAGAATAATTTGGAGATTTTACAAGCTCTTGATGACTTGTTGGAAATTGTTGATAATTTTGGGAAGGATACGTCGGAAGGTGATGAGAGTGATGAAGAAGATTATGGCGATGAAAATGAGATTCAGTTATCTAAGAACCACCCATTATTTGGAATCAGAGATACTGACAAGTATAACGAGTGGTGGAGATATCATACGATTAAATTTTTGCAAAATGTTGATAAGCAGTTAGAGAAGATTGGTATCTCGTATAAGAAAGAATACGAAACCGAAAATGACTTATTACCACTCCGTAGAGAAATCTGCAAGAGAATTGGACAATCATACTTACAGGAGGCAGAAATTCCATCGACTGTATTTACTAGTCTTACTTATGATGAAGGATTCGCCGACGTCAAAGAATTGGAAGGATTAAGTCGTGAAGCAGCCCAACATATCAGTCAAGACTTGTTCAAGATTGCATTAGATTACTTGAAAATGGCCGAAGACAAAGAGGAACCTGAAAGTTGGGTCAATATTGCGGAATCGATGATTTCTTTGGGAAACTTGTACGAATTAGATAGCGAAGAACAAGAAAAGTATTATATTGAAGCAGAAAAAATATTGGTTAAGGCCAATAACGCAACCAACGGCAAATACGAAGATATCTTGGAAAATTTACAAAACTGATAAAAATTCAAAATATTGTATTGAACGATTATAGACAATTAAATATATGACATATAAATCTAATCGATACCAGTTAGATTCAAATATAATTAATAACCCGCAAATAGTTAACTATGTAAATGACGAACAACACAGAAAGCGAACCAAAAACAAAAAAGACGTAAAAACACATAAATAATTCAATGTTCTAGTAGCAGTATAATTATGTCCCAGAGCATATATAGCCCGTGGAAACCGCAGTTCCTAAAGCTACAACAACTGTCCCGAAGCATCTAGTCAACTCCAGTCTAAACCTTGCTGGTGATCGTCTTTTCGTTCTGCAACTTCATGGCGTTCTTTTCGTGAGCGTTATCTTTGCAGAACTGCAACCCCTGGCAAAGGTGGTCCTCAAGTAATCGGTGCTTTGCGCAGAACTTACCCTGACAGTGACCGCAGTTCCCTACCATCCGCAAGTGTGCTGCACTACAGTTCTTGAACGAACATCTGTTCTTCTTCTTCGTCTTCTTCACAACTGGTTTCCCCGTCGTCGTCCCCGTGGCAAGCGCCACTGGTTTAAGCGTTGGCGACGCTACAGGGCTGTTGGACTTCGGTGTATCTGATCCGTCACTCATGAGAATAACCACATTGCCGTCCGTCCCCGACACAATCCCTAACGCCTCCAACGTCTTGTAGTTCGGCGTGAGCTTCTCTCCGTTGTATATTAACTTGAAATCATCGGGTATTTTGGCACTAGGTGGGCATGCAACCTTGGAACTGTTTCGTAAATCTTCCACCGTAGAGTTATCTGGGATGGTCACAGAATATGATGTTTCTGTAGATAACCGAATAGTAACTTTCATTTTAAAGTGATGTGCGTATCTTGTTATGACGAATTCTGCCCACGTTTGGTATGTCTGTCTGGTTTAAACCTCTCCAAATACCGGTACAAATTCCTCATTCAACTACATTATATGACCAACTTGCCACCTGATTGTGATTTATATTCATGCGATAACTAAACTGTCTATATGCAGGATCATAAAAAACCGTACCGAGCCCAAATTATGCCGAAAAAAAGAAATATCCAGTACTTCCTATTACCTACAAATTCCCAATGCCGTCATTCGTAACTTCGTAAGCCTATTCTATAGGTATTGTGTGTTGCGCAGGATCGCCGTGGTCGTGGTCGTGGTCGTTATGGGTCATGCCGCGAGCTTGTTTGTGTCCAGACTTAGGTCCAGGGTTATGTCCGTTTATGACCCAGTTGTGCCATGGTGCATGTCTCTTGTGTTCACGCCGGGGGATGGGCTGGCTGTGCAAAGACCGACCGGGACGACCTATAATAAAGCGTAGTGGTTGTGTTCCTGAGGGCTCGGCTGGGGGTTGTTGTATGAGCGAGGTGTGGCATCAGCAGCATCGACCATGTCCTGGTTGTTGAACATGATTTTGACATCTCTGGGCCTTTCGGCTACGGCTGGTGCGTCGCTGGGCACTATGGTGGAAAAAGTGTTGGAGGGTGCAAACTTCGTGGCCTTGAACTGCAAATTGGCTGGGACCGGCGTAGCGAGCACCACGGCCATCATGAAAAATATTGTTGTCATCTTTGTAGAAGCAAGTATGGAAGGAGGGAATGTAAAGGTGCGATATGGAGGGAATGTTAAGGTGTGATATGGAGGCCATATATGGGTTCAATCACAGGAATGTCTGTGGTTTATATAGTAGCAGAGGAGATCCAATATAAATTACTGGATTAGGAAACAAAATTGGATTCTGCTACTATTGCGAAGGGCGTATGTTCCGAATGTTCGTGCTACAATTAGACAACCACGGAAACGAACAATATACTGTCAGAGCCTGAGGGAAGGGGTAGTCTAACAGGGATTAACTTCCAACATCTAGGAACCCAATTCTAGATTTGTACTATGTAACGTTTCAGGTATATCGAATCGCGACACAGTCCGCACGAATCGCGGTCTATTGTATGCTATTGTAGGGATTCTTCTTCGCTGGTATTATTGTCTTAACACTGCCTACAAATCTGGTGTGCACTGTACTTCACATCGGTTAAGCTGTATTCTTCACAGAGCACATCGCATCTTTAACCTATTGTAGCAAGGAACACTGTCGGATTATCTGCATATATTTGTAAATACGTATACAATATATATATATACATAAACAAACAAACCTGCGCAGTTCACGCTAAGTATCGTCATAGCCAGTGAACTTTGATTTCATGGCGTTCCTTAGCCGTAACTTGCTCAGCTCAAGTTGGTCTTTGTCGCGTGAGTCATGAGTAACACTCGCGTCAGAGCAGCTGGATTCATCGCTTACGTTCTCAGTGTTCAAGTCACTGGAGTTCGTGTCTGAATGCATGTCCAGCAAGCCTGGAATTGAGAAAATTGGAACGTCGGCCAAGTTGTTGATGTTGAACGACGCAGATCTCAACAACGCCATGCTTGGACGGTTGACAGTGTCGCTCACAGGAATATTTTCTATGTCAGATTCGGTGTCATTAATGTATTCGCTAGATTCAATGCTATTGTATTGGCGGTAAAACTTATCGTAGTCTTCGAATAAGCCTGGTCCGTACGAATTGCAAAATTCGGTGACCTTGTCTGCCAAAAGG
This sequence comes from Debaryomyces psychrophilus, assembly GCA_900186205.1. Lineage (NCBI taxonomy): Eukaryota > Fungi > Ascomycota > Pichiomycetes > Serinales > Debaryomycetaceae > Debaryomyces > Debaryomyces psychrophilus. Next base: position 42,175 of record FYBW01000005.1, on the reverse strand, counting down.
GCTCTGTTTCTCTTCAAATCTTGAATTTGGATGATGTCCTTATGGTGACTGAGCAACGAGTAGAATAATGGCCTTAACGATTTGTAATAATCCACTCCTATCTCCCCTATTCTTAGGGACGCGTATGTAGTTAAAACGGACCATCCGTAACAGACTAAGAATATCAAGAATACTGGCACTTTTTCCCTGGTGATGTTCAGCTTAACAATCAAAATTGACCCGATGATAGAGTAGAATATATATAATGAGGGCGCTAAAACCAATGCAACTAAAATTTTCCAGGTTCCTAGTACATCGTTCGCTTTGATTTTAACCACTGAACCCGCTAAGGCCTCCTTAGCCTTTCTTCTGGCGATCCTTCTACCTACGATGAAAACCGGAGAAAAAAGGAAAATTCCAGGCATACTTAAGCCCAAGAACAAGAACACTTTAAACAATCTCGTGAAGAAGGTAACAAAGGTATGAAATCTGTTGGTCTCGGTTAATGATTCTACTTGATGGTCATGTAGTCCCATTCTCATTAACTTTTTATTATAGCTACTGACGAGAGTTTTCATTTCAACAACTCCAGGGTCGTTAGAATATTTTTGGTATCCCTTGATTAATCTTCTATTCATATCTACGACTAATGGTAAAGGTATTGTTTCTCTATTCGAAGATGTATACAATCTCCTGGCTGCTTGTAATGCCATTAAAGTATCATAATCTTCACAAGTAACAGTAACCTCCTTTAATCCTAGAGTAATGACATCAAGCAATTTTGCAACCGACTCCTTAGGGGTTTCCTCATATTTCTGTCCTAATCGTTTATCAACCTTAATAGGTTTGCCAAATTCAATCACCGCCCTAGATCTAAATTTATGAGGATGGAAGTAATTCATTCCAACAGGTATAATATTTATTATCGTGTCAGGATCTTCGGATTTCGCTGCTGCTCCCAATGCCATGATTGCCACGCCGGGTTTCAATGGTAATAAATCGGGTCTATCGTGAGAACCACCCTCAGGAAACATACCCAACACATTGCCTTGAATTAAATGATCGAAAACGTGTTGAAAGACACTGTTATTGTCGACATGGGGAGCTACTTTGAAAGATGTACCATTCGTCAAGCGGTCTATACGTTTTTCATCAGCTTCACGAGGATCAGAGAAATTAATCTGGAATGTTTTACGCAACTTCAATTTGGTATCTGATTCAATCGATTCAATTACCGCATTTCCCAACGACTCAGGCAATCCTATTAATCCTTTCTTCATGCATTCTTTCGTAAACAACGTCCCTTCGCCCTCGACTATAGTACCGTCTTTCAAGTCCTTTATAGATATTGTACCACTACCAGACTTTAAGAGATCCTGTGCCCTTTCCACTGGTATTGCTCCCGTAAATTTGGCCCCTGTTCCAATGAACTTCCTTCTATAGGATTTAGCCGCAACCAAAAATGCAATCCGCCTGCGAGAGAATTCTTTCACAGACGACATTACCACGATAGGATCAATGAATTGATTAGCATGAGGACCAATAACAAATACAATTGCCCCTTTTTTAGGAATATTGAATGTTCCCCTGGATTTGACTTCCCTAAAAAATGTATGAATAACTGCTGAGAAAAACCAGAGTACTAAATCATAACTAATAATTTGCACGAATCTTGTGAATATGCCATTGTTCATGTCAATATTCTGTTCATCTTCATCATCAAGTTTCATTTCTGGTTCTTTGTTCTTAGGACTCATTGTACGTAATCCTGTTTTAAATAAGCGTTGTAATGGCAAATAGAAGTGGTGTCAATCCCTAGTAAGTGTGGTTTATTGCGAGGGGAGGAAATTTCGTCCCAGAACGCCCAACACTATTTCTACATTGTTAACTATAGCTATTGCGGCTATGTATGTACATATATTTGGTATATATCTTCTATATCGTAGATTAGACGGACAGTCATCTTAATCTTCACCTGCTGGTACTTCATCTTTCAAAATCTTGTTAAGTTTCAACCTTATCTCTGTTTGTTCATCACCTCTCAAAGCATCTTTAACGAACCAAACATCAACATCAAGCTGCACCATTTGTAATGCTCCTCTCAATACGCCGCATAATATCTGGGAGTACCATAACTCCTTGTTGATCTTATGATCGTTTGTGACGGGCAACTCTACAAACTCGGCCAACGGGTTCTCCACCAATATTAACGAAAACGCCTTTCCGTCTTGATTCCAGTTGGTCACCACCGGCTGAATATTCAAGAAAATTTTAAATCCTACTTTGGAAATTATTTCTGCTGTTTCTTTGAACGTCTGGCATCTTTGGGCTCCTGTCTTGGCCACAAATTCTTCAATTAGCCTCAAACCTATATTGTATCCCATCTTATCCAATTGTTGGTTGACCTCCTGGTAGTTGTTGTTGTAGTCGCGACATAACTGGGAAACCACCGACCCGTAGGTCAACGTGAACAACTCTGAGTTCTAATTTGGTTAATATATTGAAATGCCAATAATCGTCCACCTCCAAATAACACGAAAGAAACTTACTATTTTTTCAACATTATTCTTCCATATATCATCGCTGGAAAACATAGATGCTTTCGACATGTTCTATCTTGATATTAGCCTACAACTTCCACAGCGAACCACTATGTTTCTAGCAATACGATTCAATGAAACTATGAGATCGATATCGCTACTGCAGATAATCCCCAACCACGTATTCCATATTTAATCTTACATTCATGACACGGTACGACGACCTACAAGATGCTACTGTGTGTATCAAGCACAATTATCACGCAACATGTATACCAATTTTATTCTACAATTTAGAGTACTTGGCGTGCATTTTGCGATTCGGATGTCCGTCGATACTTCGATAAGCACCATTGTAGACTATCTGTAAGGTATCGAAAACGTCGGCCTTTGGTCGCTGCCCTATCAGCGATGGCTTTATAGCATATTGGGCAGCAATTCCGAGCATTATATGACCCATATCATGGTTTTATCTCGCCGACATGTTACCATTCCCGACCCCTAATAAACGCGGATTGTATACAAGAAAAAAAGAAAATCCATACTAAAAGCCATCTGATTATTCAGATTATTAATTTCCACGAAACCACAGATTGAAGAACAGTATAGAAATAATAAAATAGCATGAATAATATACCTATAAATATTATACAACCTGAGAACTTCTCGAGTGTGATGTCGCAACCATATGAACCGGTGGTTGCTCTCGCTTTGAAGAAGGACTTAATACCGGGTATATCAGATGGTGTATTGGCATTGCTTGCACCTATCATAGCATATTGGAGTTACGCCACAGTCTTTCATATTGTTGATATTTACGAATTAGCAGAGAAATATCGGATACATCCTAGTGAGGAAGAAGAATCGAGGAATAAGGTCTCGTTGGTTGATGTCGTTAAAGACGTTGTCATACAGCATTTTATTCAAACGGTTATGGGAGGTGTCTTCTTCATGTTTGACCCACCACAGACTACGGGCCATGAATTAATGGTAATGTGGAACTTAAGACATAAATATGTGCCACTGTTTGTACCAGACAACTTGGTATGGGTGGGCTACATGTACGGATGGACGTTTATAAGGCTTTGTATTGCGATATGTATTATCGACTCGTGGCAATACTGGTTACATCGTATAATGCATATGAATAAGTCGTTGTACAGAAGGTTCCATGCTAGACACCACAGACTACATGTTCCGTATGCTTATGGGGCGTTGTACAACGACCCAGTAGAAGGGTTCCTTTTGGATACTCTTGGAACAGGTATCGCTGCTATGGTCACAAATTTATCTCATCGTGAATCGATTGTCTTGTTCACGTTTGCGACATTGAAAACAGTAGACGACCATTGCGGGTACAGATTACCATTTGATATATTCCAGATTATTTTCCCGAATAATTCTCTTTACCATGACATTCACCATCAAACATGGGGCGTGAAGAACAATTTCTCCCAACCTTTCTTCACATTCTGGGACAAATTGAATAAGACTGATTTTAAATTCATTAACGAATACAAGTCCATGCAAGACCATATCACATTGACTAAGTACAAAGAATTTTTGGCAAACAAACAAAAGACAACCACTAGAAAGCCTATTAATACGGATCAAGAAAAGAAGAAAGATATTTAATCTATTTTTCACGTCGTTCCATACATTTAATTATACTAATATTTAATGATTCCAATATATAATTCAATAGTTCATAATCTAATTTAATATCTAATAACTTATCATAACCTTAGCTTATTTGTTTTTCTATATAACAGTATATACGACAAACCTAGCTCAAAAAGGTCAATATTCAGCTAAATTTCACAAAAATGGACTATCATGATTCTGGTAGCTCTGAGCATGAATTGGCGTTGGATATGCTGCAGATCAAGCTTCGTTGCATTTAAGCTTCTTGATTACTTTGGTAGGGTGATAGGTACCGATATTTCTGCCACTATGATAAGACAATGCCGCGATAATGTCAAGCCAACCCAAAATATTGAATTCATCCAAGGTTCAGCCGAACAGGCCCCCTCCCGGATTCAGGAAAATTCCCTTGATTTGATCACTGGTGCGGAAGTCACTGGGTCGATCACTATAAGTTTTTCGAAGAATCATTCAGAATCTTGAAGCCAGGTGGAACCTTGGCTTACTGGTTTTACAAGGATCCAATCTTCATTGGGCAAGATAGAGCCAATGAAATTTACACAAACCACACGTATAACTCTTCAATAGACACCAGCAAAAATGACACGTTTGAAAGATACATGGGTCCGTATTACCAGCAGCCAGGCCACGACTACTTAAGGTCGCTCTTATAGGAAATTGAAGTCCCTACTAAATATTTCAAAGATTTCATCAGACATAATTATGATCCAGCACATCAGGGGGAATACAGTCCAATACTACGCTTTACATTTCCAGGACGATCACCCTACCAATTTTTTTGAGCTACGTTAAAAACTGGAGCGCATAACACTCTTGGATGAAGGAACATGTAGACAAGTAGGACGTGGCGGAAACTTTCGTCGACGAATTGAGATCCACAATGGGTTGGGATGACAAATTTGAATTCGAAGTAGTTTGGGCGACTGTTTATATATTTTCCAGAAAGAAGTAATCACCCGTTCATAGTAGACTTAAATAGATTAATAATAAAGACAATGTTGCGAAAAAATTTGGGTGTTCGGTCACGTGTGTGTTGGTGCTTTATAAATTTTTAGTAAAAGGGTCCTTGATATGTAAACCTTAGTAAATTGAGATACATTTTGCATATATACATTAAAAACACCACTTGATTGATGACTTGATTACCATTAAGGAATTAATATTCATATGGGTTCTAATCTCTTCGTTTGGGTATTGACTTTAATTTTTTTTTCGAGTTATTTTACATCAGGATTTCAAATATCTGAAACTAAAATGTCCCTTAAAACAGTTAAAACAATTATTACAGCTTTTGAGCATGCAGATGGTGTCGGTGCTAGAGTTCGTCGCCCATCGGGACTATCAACATGTGAAATTTCAACCCATTTTTAATACTTGACGATTTCTCGACTAGCACGGAGGCTGGATTCCCAGAGCACCCACATTTAGGGCAAGAAACGATCACACTGGTTCTTAAGGATGCTGTTGCCCATGGGGACTTTACTGGATCACTCAAACGGTGTGTTATATCCAGGTGATTTGCAGCTTATGACCGCAGGGAAAGGTGTTGTTCACTCGTAAATGCCATTGCCACAGCCTGATGGATCTCCAATCAAAGGTATGCATTTGTGGGTTGATTTGCCAGAATCTTTGAAGGAGTGCACGCCTCGTTATCGTGATTTGAAGAGTTATGAAATTCCAGAAGTCGTTGAGCAAGATGGTAAATTACGTGTTAAGGTTATTTCTGGGAAAAGCAATCGAGTTGAATCTTTGAAGGACTTGGCATATACGCCAGTTCATTATTGCTACTATAACATCAAGCCTGGTTCGACTTTCAAGCAAGAAATGTCGAAAGACTTCAATCTCTTATGTGTGAGAAAGGGAAACAGTTTGGTTGTCAACTGTAATACCAAGATTGCAGAATACAACAATTGTTTCGTTAATGTGGATAGTGAAGGAATTTCTGGTGAAAACCCTACATCTCCCAACGAAAACGTGGAGTTTGTCTTGGTATGTGGTAAAACCTTGAATCAAGAGGTTGTTCAGTACGGGCCATTCGTTGCAATCTCGCAAAACATAATATAGCAAGCTTTTATGGATTACAGATCTGCACGCAATGACTTCGACAACTTGAAAAATTGGAACTCTTTAATCCGTGGTGGTGTCACCTAGGAAATGGTAAAAGGTGAATTACAAGGTGATCCGGAAACAAGAGAACAACAAAAGTTAGCATACCTAAAACAAAATGAAAATACGAAGGATGAGCTATAAGTATATACATAGTTTACTTATTACTAATAATAATATGTTATGTTTGGTTTATATGAATCTTTGTAATGTAGAACACGACTTTAGTAGTAAGACGCGCTTATATATTTTGAACATAAAATGATATACAACTTTTTATAGAATGACAATGGATGCATCATCTGATCAAGTAGAATACTTGTCGTCAACTCTATTGAAGAGTAGGACACCAGTAACATACCATACTTTAGCAAGGGAATTGAAGATTCATCAAAATAATGCGAAAAACATCTTACATGAATTTTACTCAGCGAATAGAGATAAGATACTGGCGTCATTTATAATTACAGGAAAAAACAAAAATCGGACGCTTATTAGACTATGTAAAGACGAAAGTAATTTGGAGTCAGATGTTAAATTATTTGAAGATATTCATGGCATTCACGTCTATAGTTTGCAGACTAAAGAATTGCAGATGAACTATGAAAGTATTGTGGTAGAAGAATTGAAATATACGGTTGACCATGCGAAAAGAGACGAATATTTTAAAATTGGAATGATTAAAGGGCCGAATTTAGTAGTTGTGGATTTGAAGCGGGCGTTACCGGTGCAGACTAAAGCGGCTGCAGTTAAACAATCTGTTGTTTCCAGCTCTTCTGGTAATGATGCCCCAAATAAGGTGCCAAAAAGCACAGGATTAACGTCTGGATATGTGTCTCGTAAGGCCACTAATGACAATCGCTCATCTGATAGGTCTAAGACGGAATCAATATCAAACTATACATCACGTAAATCGGGAGCGTCTAATAAGCCAGCTAAGCGGTCGGTAACAGCACCTACAACTGGTTACCAGTATAAATCAAGAAAATTAGAGAAGCAACAACCAAAGGAACGAGTGATTATTTCTCATGAAGAAAACCATGATAACAACGACGATGAGATTCATGAGAAACGAGAGGAAAAGAAAAATACTTCGGACCTTAATAATTTGTTCATAGACGATTTCAGTGATGAAAGCGATCAAGAGCAAAGGGATGTCGAAAAAGAGGAGCCAATTGTTGTTGATGAAAAAAACAAAAAATCCCAGTCTTCCAAAAATTCAAAACAAACTGCATCAACTCCAACACCTACGGCTGAGACTGTCGAACCTGTCAAGATTGAACAAGATGCTGTTGACGATGATGGATACATGACTTCATTTAAATCCAATAATCCGGTTAAAAATAAGCAGGATAAAAAGAAGACTCAGTCTTCTTTGATGAACTTCTTTAAACCTAAATAGTTCTGACTTGAACATGTATAGTACTAATATCGATTACTAGTTAAATCATTTGTAAATATTATATTTCGCAATTCTTCGCAATTTTCTTATTATCAGCTGAAAATTAAGATTTTACAGTTCTATGGTCAAGTCAAGAAATCCTCGAATTGTTTACCAATTACCAAATTAGATTTCAACATCAATGCAGCTAATTTCTGAGTATCGCCAATTATTTTTGTCCTTATTCCATCGTGGTGAATCGAAACAATTGACATTATGGTTCAACCAAAAGTACATTATTGTTTCCTGATTGGGAAGTAAAGCCAAATCATTATCTATTAGACAAACCTAATTCTACTCTAGCCTGCAAACCAATGCACACATAATCCTACGCCTCAATAATATTATTACTCGCTTGCAAATTTAGGCCCCAATGAACATGTAACGGCACTTTATTACTACGTAGCTGCAAAACATCAAATTAAAAAAAAAAATGCCGTTCTCAGTACATGGGGAAGAGCCACTTGTATCAGTGGTATGATAGGTATTCTTGAACAACAATGAAGAATGTCGAGAACCTGTCTTCTTATGGATCGTTTAGCTTCATCGATATGGTTGCATTTCGTAAAAAATCAATAAAATCAATAAATTTCCTCATTAGGAAAATACTATTTACTCAATAAAGTAATAAATTATACGAGTATAACATATATTAGTTTACTGTTTCTAGTAATGGGATTTGTTTTGTATACTCAAATACTCCATAATCTTACTACATTCGGTAATGGCTTGTTCTTTTAAGTCTAACTATAGACTGTAAAGGGTTTTTAAATAAACCTTTTGGAATTAACCGAGTAACCTACACCTTGTTTAGATGAATATATAAGGTGGCTTCATTCCCAGGCTTAAATAAAATTCTTTCCCCAAGCTAGTCGTCCTTTATTAAACACTCTCCGATAACGTGCAACACCAAATCCGATGAAGATATCCACTACTACACTCGCTACCGTCATTGCTTGTACTACTGCTGTCAGTGCTGCACCAGCCAGTCACCAATCATCAGTTCAAAAAAGAGCTGACACTGAACAATTATCGGAAGCTTTAAAAGAACTCCAAGCTTTTAACAGTAAGAGAGATACTCTTAGTACTCATTTGGATAAAAGAGAATATGAAATTGTCACAAAGGTCTTGTCTGCTTTGAACGATACTGGTACAGCACCAAAGGTCATACACTACCTTGCTACTAATGAAAAATTGCAACCGATCGTTATTAAGACCTTGGTTACTGTCGTTAAGATCGGAGCCATGAACTTGACAACTATCTTCAAGGCTTTAGATGAATCTAACTTGATTGTTAAGGTCGTTAACGATCTTATTTCCGACTGTCATTTCTATGTTTCGTTATTTGACATCGCTAAGAAGATTATCAAGAACTTGGAAAAAAAGGTTGAAACCTTAGTCAAAGACGGTATTAGCAAATTGAATCAAAGAGACATGGAAGTCATCCAATACCAAACCAGATCCACATCTCAATTACAAGCTGTTGATGCCGAGTTCGACAAGAGAGATCTTGATGATGTTCTTGCCAACTTATTAGATTCATTAGGAGAATCTGGTTTAGCTAGTTCCGTCGTTAAGTCCATCATCACTGACCCAAGCTACGTTCCATTTGCCGTTGACTTAGTTAAACAAATCTTAGCCAGTGGTGCATTATCTTTATCCCAACTTATCAGTGCCCTTAAGGACTCTAACTTAGTTGGTGATTTATTGAAACAAATCTTAACAGTTGAAACCTTCAAGACTGTTACCACTAACGCATTCGCCGCTTTCTTTGGTGACTGTCCAGGTGCCACCTCTGTCATTAAGAATCCAGGTACATCGACCAGCTCTTCTGGTGGTTCCGGTTCTGATTCTGGTTCCAACCATGGTAACAGCGCAAGTGTCAACCCATGTAAGAAGAAAAGAAGAAGATCTTACGACTATTAAATGAACTAATTCCGAATCTCATATCCGTACAAAACTACCTCTTAAAACAGTTTTGATAACTAGTTTAAAAATACCATTTTCATTTTCATTTTCTTCATCGTTTAATCAATTTCTGAAATTCACGTTCTAGCGAACTCTATTATTTAAATATCTAGTGATAATATAATTATTTCGTTAATTCCGTGTTCTATTGTGAACTTTGAATCCATTTGGAATGCTCTATTTTGCAATCCTCAAATGCGACGTAATTTTTTGTAGCAAAAAGAGATTCCGCATTAGGAAGTTCATAAACACTAAACATTCTGTGTTTATTGCGGGCAGAATCTAGACGAGAAGCGATATCTGTATCTGAAATTTTGTACTCATTGGTTGATGAATGTTTGTATTCGATTATCGCCTGTCGTCATTGGAAAACTCTCAAAAAATTAGATAATACGAATTTGTATGGTAAAAGTACGGCCTGAGACCTGGCATGCTCAAGACAATACCAAACATAAAGATAATACAAGCGGTATTATGGAGCACATAAATTTGAAGGAGGAGAATATGAATCTCCCGTCACCCTCAAAGTCACTACAGACTACTGCATTACATCGGGATTCAATAAATTCCAATGAGAGTAGAAGTAGCATTAAGGTTGAATACGAATCGGCCACAGACATACCTCAGGAAAACACTGGCTCATCGAGAAGTGCAAATAACAAAACAAAGAGTGGCGTGATAAGCAGCATTTTTAAACCCAAGCTTTTCAAACCAAGATCATCTCTCTATTCTAGTAATAGCACAGAGAATGTACGAAGAGAACGAGACGATATTACAACAAAATTAAGGCAATCGACTATTGAAGACTTTGCAGATACGTCATCAGAAGAAGAGAATACCAAGCAGTATGTTTATGATGCTGAGTCGATAAATTCAATTTTAGAAGAATACGAAATGAAGAATTCGTTATACGGTAGTCCTACGAAGAAGACTGATTTTATATTCAACGAAGATTTCAACAGTTCGTCCGACCTGAATAAACCTAGGGACTTAAATGCAAACAGAAGCAAGTCAACAAGAAATAGTGGTGTACATACACCCACCAGGATTAATTCCAGAAATCCTTCGATTAGAAGAAATAACAGATCATCTATAATCGAACTTACTTTAGGAAACCGCTCAAGCCAAAGCAGTTCGGGACATTCAGGATTAACTGGTGTTTGTGATTATTCGAAAGGTAATGGCACAAATAGTGAGTTCAAGATATATATCGATGAACAAAATGAAGGTCAATCAGAGAATAGGAGGAAAGTGGATAGAAGAAACATCATTAGTACATCCTCAAATATAGATGTATTTAATAGAACTTCGTTGTCTAATTTAACAACACTTTCTGATATTGATTATAATGACGACAACAAACAAACTGTATTCAATACAGTCAATGCTAATAATTCATTTAATACCCATAGACAAATCAAAAGACAAAGTGATAACCGTCTACCATTTGATGTTTCCAAAAATATCTTAGAATCAAAGGAAGATATAAGTGTTGACTTTAACGTACTGGAAAGAGTACTTTTACCTTGTGACAGGACAGGCGCATCATCTGGCAGGTTTCCGAATACGAGTCTGATCAATATGGATGAAACAGCTATTAAAAATAACACGAGAGACGTAACACGGTCATCAATTTCTACAAACGAATTACTTAATAAGTTAGAAACATTTTACGATAACGATAATGATAATAATACCCAAGAATCAATACCCCATACAAACGTACTTTTAAGTGCAACAAAAAATAATATTCTCGGAGAAACTGATCTTACTGCTGGTATTGACTCTAAGACAATACTCCCAGTAGTGCTCTACAAAGTACAGAATATGAAATTTAATGAACGACATAACCGAAGGTCAGTAGAAGAAAAGAATTTGCCCACAAGGGTGTCTCGAAAAAAAGAAAGTCCCGAATCACTTTCAAATATTTATCCAAGCTCAGGTAATACGAGCATGTCAATTCTTGAACCTTCAAAATCACGCCTTGGTCAGTATTCAACAACTGGCAGCATACCATCATCTTCCCGTGGTTCTCCATTATACAGCAATGCATTTCTTTCTCGCGGATCAGCCAATAGTAATTTTAATGAAAAAAGTCCAGTTCTACTTCATAATCCCCCAAGGGGAAACAGTAAGCAATCATATGATTCAATACAACAAGTTACGGCCAACAATTTCCTACATGACACCCTATCAAAGAATTATTCACATGAGCATATGCTCAATAATGCGCCATGTACTAATTATAACGCAATTAACACTTCTTATGAAGACCTTGAAAAAGGTGGACTCAAACCAAAAATAAATGGGGTCCCATACAATACCCGGCCCACACATACCTGGCCCTTTTTCATATTGATTATGATATTGGGATTAGTAGTGCCACCAATATATATCTTACTTGCGGTTGGCTTCTTTGATAACAATAATAAGAATGCCAATTATCGTGAGTTTAAACTACAACTGACACATCTTGTGGTTAACCCAAATCAAAATAAAAGATTTTCTAAAACTCAGAAGTTTGTCAGTATTACCATTGGTTTTATATGGCTATGTATTGTATTGGCTATGATAGGAGTAGGTCTAAAATTAGGTATTAAACGTGAAAGTTAGATCAAATAGTAATTTGATTTCAATATATATATTTATTTGTAAATCACACTACCCTTATCCTATGTCGTGAGCAATATTGACACAAGATCATATTCAGCGATATGAGGTAATTGATAAAGATGCAATAAGCTTGTAGTATAATAGTCAGATTATTGATGAGATCATGGGGAATGTTCCAGCAAAGGAAGGAAGAAGTAGATCAAGTACTCATTCTTCAGGGTCTTCCACATTGAATGCCAATTTATTAGGAGCGAGACCAACAAGAAGAAATACCGTATCTAGTGTATTTTCATCAAATTTAATTGATAGCAAGAAATCTAGAAGACAGGAAGAAAAGGATAAGCAGAAGGAAATCCATTATCTGAATTTGATAGTTCGTTTTAGCGAAAACGTCGATGGCGGGTTTTTGGCCCCTTATGGAACTTATAAGTCTAATTTGGATTACGATACGGAAATAGTCAGGAGGTTAATAATCAATCGTCAATTAGCACCGTTTTACACGCCACTACAAGACTTTGATGAAAGCTGGTCAGATGAAGAATTGATTATTTTATTGTCCCAGCTAAGTTTGCATTCAATAGAAACAGCATACACAGATACTGAGGAAGATGATATGGATGATCACAAAATTCACAAATCGAATAATTTCTTTAAACGGCAAGAACAGAAAGCAAAATTGTTATTATTGATCTCTAAGATCAAAGACATGCAAAAAGAAGAAGAAAACAAGTTTTTGGAAGAAAAATTGAAAGCAAAAACTGGCGAAGCAAATGTATCGCCTGATATACCATCCAAAGGCTTATTGCGAAAACTATATCGGAATGCTTCAGAATGTCCGATATGTTTTTTGTATTATCCAACAAATCTTAATTTAAGCCGCTGTTGTCTTCAACCCATATGTACTGAATGCGTTGTTCAAATAAAGAGATTAGACCCTCATCCACCCCATGACGATAGTTCCAACCAGCCGGGATCAGATACTTTACCGCATACATTAATTTCAGAATCAGCGAATTGTCCATATTGTGCAATGCCTGATTTTGGTGTTACTTATAATATACCATCTGACATATGTACAGGTATTAACGGAAATAAGCCAAGTTCTTATAGTCTTCCGTTCGAATGTATTCCCGAAGATTTTGACGCAGTTTCTACTTCTCCAGGAGATGTTAAAAATAATGATTCGTCTATTGTTAAGCCTCCGAAACAGAGAAGAAGATCGTCCGTTGCTGCAGACGCACCAGGTGTAATAACAGTGGATATAATTAGACCAGATTGGGAACAGAAACTAATATCTGCAAGAAATAAATTAGCTAGAAAATCTGCTACTGCAAGTGCTATACATGCATCCAATCTATTGATAAATCAAGATCAAGAAAATAGTTCTCCAAGAAGATATTCGTCTGGGGAGACTAGAAGAGGATCTAATAATCCCCATTGTAGATCTGCTGAAGAGAGGATGATTGAAGAAGCACTAAGATTATCTATTCAAGACGAAGAAGAAAGAAAACGAAATGCAGAAATAGATGAGCAAAAGAAACAGATGGAGAGCAAATAATTAAGATAGATATTCAGTAAATATATAAATTTAAATATGAGTGAATTAAATAACCAGTTATTTAACTCCTTTTATTCGGCAAGGCCGAATCGTCTAACTTACTACGAAATAAATGAAAATTGATATGCAAATGTGGATATATATGGTGTTCTCTCTTATTGACTCTATTTACTACCTAATTCCTTTAATGTATCCGTCAAGATATCTCTCAATTTAAACAAATTAAGAATTCTTAGTTTTTCATCCTTCAAATGAGCATTGTCGCTTGCCTGGCCACATGGGATCTGAGCAGCACATGCATCAAAACATTTCTCTAAAAATCTAATTGATGGAATAGTACCTCCTTCACGAATAAACAAAGGCTCAGGAATCTCAGGTCCCCAATTTGAGCGAATTTTATCGTAAAGAATTTTATAAACCAAGTTTGATGGATCACCAAGCCAAGGCTCGGCTTCATGAAAGATGTTTATCAGCAAATGATTATCAGTCTCCAATTTGTTGAACGAATCATGTAAAGTCTTAACCAACAGCTTTTTAATTTTCTCTAGGTCCTGGTTAGGAACTATACGAATTGAAACTGACGCCTTCGCCAGTTGCGGAATAACTGTATTGTTATTTGGGCCAGAAACTTGAATATTATGAATAGTTAACGATGGATTTCTCCACTTGGCCATTAATGATTTGAAATCTTGGTTCTTGACATTCTTCGTGGATGCCGTATTCTCAATTTTCCGATAAATCTCAATCTCCTTATCAGATAACGATAAAACATCATCATAGAAATTGGGAATATTGATGTGGTTATTAAACGGATTCATTAATTGACTTAAAATTTGTATTAAGTCCATTGTTGGTTCTTTCAGTACTCCTCCATCTACACCAGAATGTCTATCAGGTTTGTCTGATTTTATCGTAATGGATGTATTAATAACCCCTCTTAAACCATAGTTAAGGCATGGCGTTTCATCATCTAGCCAATATGAATTAGATAGCATAATCCAGTCAATGTTGCCAATTAATTCTTTGTTTTCATTGATTACATCCTGGAACCCAATAGAACCGCATTCTTCTTCACCTTCAATAATAAATACAACATCACAACTAAGTTCCTTATTGTGAAATAACTCAGACACCGCATATATTGCCGCCAAAATTGGACCCTTGTTATCAGAAACACCACGGGCATACAAATTACCATCTCTGGCGGTAAGAGAAAATGGCTCTGTTGACCAAGATTTTGAGTCAGCTGTTGCATCAACAACATCATAATGGCCATACCAAAGAATTCTCTTCGTTTCTTTGGATTTGTCCAGTAAATTGCTCGAGAAACAAGAATAGACAACCGGGTTGCTATTGGATGCCGGTAACAACTTTGTCAGGGTTGCTCCCAAAGTTATCAATAAGTTCGTTAAAAATTGTGAACAGCGACGAGACTCTTCTAAGTATAAGGCAGGGAATTTCAGAATCGTCTTATAGGAAATAAATCTTTTCAACGACTTAAGCAAATTTTGGTTATCTACTAAATTAGTAGAAATGCTGTTGGCATCAGATATGTGTCGATTATTACTTCCAAGGTTAGTAATATCCCAGAGACAAAGCGCCTTGTGACCTCCAGAAACCAAATAAGTGACACCTTTCATGGAAGTGAAAATTCTTACGGAAAGGACACCCCCATTTTCAATACTAGATTTATTCAATTCCTTATTAAAATTTTCATCTTCTTCCGTAACAATGACCATTGAAGATTTATCAGGATTTGAGTTTCCATGATCATTAGTAGCCATATTTGGCTGATTGCTTTTCGAGGTGAATTTTATTAAACCACCTAAGTTTGATGCTCTAAAAATACAATCATTATATATACCCAAGCTCAAAACTTCGTCGTAATTGTTTTTGCTTTGTTGCGAATTGGAGAAATGAATTGATCTGATTAATTGAAATGTCATTAAATCCCATACATTAATACATGGTTCAGATAAACCAACATATAAGTAAGAATCCTGAATTGACATAGATAAAACTGACTCATCATTCTTCAATATCTTTAATTTTTCAAGAGACACTTTATTATTAATACACCGGACGCCCCATATTATGACTAACCCATCACCACCACCCGTGATTAATAAACTTTCGAAAAGGGTTGAATAGTTCTTAGTGAAGTCGTCGGAAGTGTTATTAACGTCAAAATTATTCATGCAATAAACATACCCATTATGAGAAAACCTAATAATATCATCGTTATTAACTTCTATCAACTTCGGGGATATGCTATTCGATGTCTCTAGGGAAGTAGATTTTAAAAGCTCGTGTTTGGATTGTAAATTATTCATTGAGCCACCAGGTCCTTTTGAATCAAAGAACTTATCATATCTGAAATATGGCAATCTATCGATAGTTGACTGACTATCTGAAATAGTGGAAGAATATAAGCATAGTTTACACCACAAGATAGAAGCATTCTGCGCTCCGAAGAACAACGTGGACAACGACTCAGACCAACATATGGAGAAAACGTCACCTATATCCACTAACAGGTAAATTATATGCGTACAATGTATAGGATGATTAGCATTGTCGTTGATCCTAGATAGATCCCATACCTTGATTAATGAGTCTGACCCAGCGCTGAATAAATAGTTTTCCGATTCATCAATTGTCAAACAAAGAATCGATGCCGAATGATCTGAATTACCACATTTAATCTCGTATTTCAAGCTATAGTTAACTATGTCAAAAACCAAGATCTTCGAATTTTGGGTCCCGCAGAATATCAAGTTACGACTCGGCGAGGGTACAACACATAATATAGAATGCGTATGCGACCATTTATGTATGAGAGTCGGAAACTTATCCACTGATCTGTTAGACGAATTATCCCGACTCAAATTAGCAATAGTCAAGTTAGGTGATTTGACTGGCGTCGGGGTTCGAGCTGGCGTTGACACCGACGAATCGGACGTACTATTGATAGGAAGCCGCACTCGAGTGGGGATCGAAACGTATTCTGCCTCGTGTATGTTACTGTGGAACGCCATACGTACAGTCAGTAAGTCTTTCAAGTTGTTTGTTTTAGCAGCGTAATCAGTAGTATTGTGGTTTCTGGTCGATGAGTGTGCGTCATAATGTCGCGCGATGCCAACTATCGCCAAATGTCGCAGTCATACCTGTCCCGACACACTGGCATGTCTAACCATCAGTCACTGTTCCCTATCTGCATCGAACCCTTATATTCCACCTGATACCAGCTCACACTGACCCCAATATATAGACTACCTCTACCATATAGACCTACACCAATCCAATCGTCCACACACCATTTCCCGTTCTCCGGCCAGACCTACCAAATCTTCTCTTTCGGGCGCCATTCTCGCCATGGCTTCTGCCGTGAAACATCCTACACTCGTATTCGAAAATTCTACACGACTGACAATCGTACTTTATTATGCTATGTGTTTGCCGCCATTTGCATCATTTTTGAAATGCTTCTAACGACTCCCATTCGGATTATTTATCGCGTATATGCAGTATCAGTATTGAAACATTACAACGCTGGTCTTACGAGGTAACCACGTAAAAGAACCGGTAGTTACTTTAGTCTCACGAGTGTAAGCGTAAGAAACTAGTCATAATTCAGAATGCTGGGACCCGTGGGGAGCCAGCAACAGAACAAAGCATCTTTACACCTGTTATGAAAAACATATATACACCAGAAAAACCATCTTGGCCTCGTGGGCATCCCACGTGGTGTAATTTCATTTCCGCCCACTTTGTCAGGTCAAGAGTGAAAACGTTTTCAAATAAGCTAATTAATCCGAGTGAAACAAATCCTTGGCTGAATCAGGTATTTGATCACACGATTCTTAACCGCAAATGAAGTTTTCCCATTCTCTTAAATTTAATGCAGTTCCTGAATGGGCGGATAATTATATCAACTATACTGGGTTAAAAAAAACAATATACAAGCTTCAGCAGGACCAACTAGAACACCAGCCACAGGATGGATCGATAGAAATCAACCGAGTCGATGACACTACTGTGACCGAGTTGGTGAACAAGTCTAGAATACAGACACCAAAGGCCAAAATTGAGAACGCAGCTACGGATAAAAAGTTTTCGTCTAGATTGATCAGCCGGTTCAGAAGACATGGCACTAATGTCGAAGATATCGATGACGAGAAGATTGTGGGAAGCTCAACGGCGGATATCCCAATGACGAACTATGGCGGATCAAAAGAGGACAAGAACCCATCGATCGAGTCGTTCACTATTGACTTGGATAATTCTACAATTGTCACGTTTGACGAGGGGAAAACAAAGTACAATGACCAGACATCGTCTAACTTTGACCCTTTGAAGGTTTTCACCAAGCAGTTGTTGCTTGAGTTGAGCAAGATCAACGAATTCTACCAGGCGCGGGAACTGGTCGTTTTCCATGACTACGACAATTTGATTCACGACTTGGAAAGTAACCATATTAAGTACGAGGAGTTATATAAGACAACACAGGCATACCAGCACGAATTAACATCTGTCTGTTCTTCCGATGCGCATCAGTGTCCATTATCGAGAGCTGCATCCATGCATGATCACGACTACGAACACCACGGGTTTGAAAAGCTGAGTGCCGGGGTGGTCGAAGTCGAAAGAGAGTCTGATGATGACGATGACGATGACGACGATGATGACGAATACCAGAGCCAAAATTCCTTGTTAGACCACACCGATTTCAACATTAAACAACAAAAGCAAATCACTTTGAAGAAGAAATCAATCAGCTTATTCATTGCTTTATCTGAATTGAAGTCGTTTATTGAGTTAAATAAGATTGGTTTTACAAAAATCACCAAGAAATTCGACAAGACATGTAATTATTCGATCAAAAGAGACTTCATTGATAACTTTTTGCCTAATAATGCAACAACATTCACACCAGAAATTCTAAACAATGTGGATAATAAGATCAATCAAATCGTCATAATCAATGCGTTTTTATCTGGTAAATTGACGCCAAGAACAACTCAACAAGAATTGGAAAATGTTAGAAATGATTTAAAATCTCACTTACGCGAGCACATTGTTTGGGAACGTAATACTGTTTGGAAGGATTTGCTTTCGTTAGAAAAAAAATCCTACAATTTACATTTAGATACTGACGCCACAAGGTCTAATAAAATGGGGGACGAAGGCTCTCTTAACTTGATGCATTTATCCTGGACTAGGCTTAATTTTCCCTATGGTTTCAATATTTTTGGACACACTAGTATGGCCGTTCCTTCCAGTTTGTTGACTTGGCAAGTTATTAAACTCGCAGTCGTTATTATTACGTTTGTAGTGTTATTATGTGTAAAGACATTTAATGACCGGGAGCAACAACGTTGTCTTGCGGTTTTGGTTGCGGCGGCCATGCTTTGGGCTTCAGAAGCATTACCATTGCATATCACTGCTATGTTAGTTCCATTATTAGTTGTTACATGTAAGGTGTTGAAAAACGAAGATAATGGTGAACCTATGTCTGGACCTGACGCCTCGAAATATATTCTCAGTACAATGTGGTCTTCAGTTATTATGCTATTGATGGGTGGTTTTACATTAGCTGCGGCATTATCGAAATATGATATTGCGAAAGTTATTTCATCCTATATTTTAGCAATTGCAGGAACTAAACCAAGAAATGTATTATTCTCTATTATGAGTGTTTCTTTATTTTTATCGATGTGGATTTCCAACGTTGCGGCTCCAGTTTTATGTTACTCATTGATCCAACCAGTTTTGAGAACCTTACCTACAGAATCTCCATTCGCGAGAGCTTTGGTCTTAGGTATAGCATTAGCTTCTAATGTTGCAGGTATGGCTTCTCCAATTGCATCTCCACAAAACATGGTTGCAATTGAATCAATGGATCCAAGTCCTGGTTGGGGAAAATGGTTCGCTGTTGCATTACCTGTTGCTATCATTGCAATGATTGGTATTTGGGTTGAGTTGATTTTAACATTTAAAATTAACACAGTAAAAATCATGGCCTATAAGCCAATAAAAGAAAAATTTACAGCAAAACAAATTTACATCAGTATTGTTACTATAGGGACAATTATTTTATGGTGTATTTTGTCAGAAATTGAAGGAGTCTTTGGTGAGTCAGGTGTAATTTCAATTATTCCAATAGTTTTATTTTTTGGGACTGGATTATTACAGAAGGAAGATTTGAACAATTTCCCTTGGAGTATTATCTTATTAGCAATGGGTGGTCTTTCTTTAGGGAAAGCGGTTAGTTCTTCAGGATTATTGGAGACAATTGCAACTGCATTGCAACAAAAAATTGAGAACTTCAATGTATTTGTGATTCTCATTATTTTTGGAATTTTAATTTTAGTTGTTGCAACTTTTGTCTCTCACACCGTTGCAGCATTAATCATTATTCCGTTGGTTAAGGAAGTTGGCGAAAAATTGCCGACGCCACATCCGTTAATTTTGGTTATGGGTACCGCTTTAATTGCATCTGCGGCTATGGGTTTACCAACGTCTGGATTCCCGAACGTTACAGCGATTGGTATGACAGACGAAGTAGGGAAGCGTTATTTAACAGTGAACACATTTATCACTAGAGGTGTACCAGCTTCTTTTATTGCTTACATTTGTGTGGTTACTATAGGTTATGGTATTATGACTGCATTGCATTTCTAAAGATGTTACTAAATTTTTGTTTTAATAATGTTTCTTTATCTAGACGCATATTTTTTTTTATTAATTCCAAGGTAAGGTTAATATTTTATGCACCAGGTTATTCATATTTGTTTTCAGGATACAAAAAAAACTTACATAATTGGAATTTAATTGGAATTTCGTTTACTAGACGTGGATCTAAATTATAATTCGGGAATTGAAATATTAAGGTATAAAGAAAAAACTCTTTTAGAAAATAAATAAAATAAAATTTCTCGACTTCTAGCGATCATTCATGGTTTTCAAGTAGGTATTCATGTAGGTCCGTATAGATTTTTTTGTATATCAGCAAAGACACCATTATCTTCCATTTGTTGCATTAGTTTTGCTAGTGCGGGGGAATAAGTCGGGTCGGTTAAAGCAATTTGTGCACCATCAGATAAAATATTCTTCTTCTTCGCATCTTGAAAAAGTTTATTAGTATCAAGATTGTCAAAAACCCCGTTGTCATATAATTGACCCAAGATGTACGTCCCCATTTCTGTAATCTTTGGACTTTGGACAACCTCCATTGCAATCGATACGGCTATTCCTGATCTATTTAATGCAACCAACACGTCCTCTATTGATCCTGTAACTAATTTGGAGCCAACAACAGTATTGATAAGGTTATTGAGAAATGCTTGTGCTGATCCGCCATGTTTATCATCTCGAGAACTTAAAACAACTTGCTTCCCTTCATTCATATATTGGTATTTAGGATTCTTAGTCTTGAAATGGCGTGCTGTGTTTGCGATATATTCAACAGTTGGCTTTTGGCCATTACCTAGGTCAGACAAGATTTTTGAAATGTACGCATATTTACTGAGAACATGCCCCGTACGATCCCCAAGAATCACCCTATTGTGATCATTCAAAAGTAAGCCATCAAGCGTTGAATTTATAATGCCTGACTTCTTAATCGCATCAAGTATTTCGCTAGTATTGAGGTCGATTTTAATGCCGTCAAATGTTCCACCTCCGTTCTTGATCATTTTTGTTGCTAAGTTGACTAATGTGTTCTGCTCAGTTTTAGAGTCAGCAATCTCGTTCAAAACATCCATTATTATACCCGATTCGTTAACCTTCAAGAGCAAACTTTCTATCTGGTCAACCCTGCTGCTTTCGTCTCTTTTTTTCAAGTGGAAATCAGTCATCAGCTTAAAATCCTCAAATAAATCATCTAGTGATTTCTCCTCGTTAGCCTCTACTTCGTAGACATCAGACCTTGCAGTTGTGATGGCTTGTGTCAAGCCCGCCATTAATGGCATGCATGTAAAAATTATCCTGGATAATCTCATGATATCTTTCTATTACAGTACGACGGGGTATACACTATCAGCTGGAGATATAAAAAGATAGGTTTCGAATTAACTAATGTACTAAGTATATGATAATTTGATATTGTTCTTTCAACGAACAAATTTTTCTCCCAAAGTGAGATTCCTCGTCGATCATATAAGTTTGTTATTTACTACCCTAGTTAGAGGAGGAGAACATCTTTTTTTATTATTTGTTTTTGGAAATTTTCTTTATATAATCTATATGCAGACCTTAGGCATATGTTTATGATCATCTACTCTTTTAGGTCTCGCTTCCCCTTTTAGGTAATATTTTTATTTTATCCTGTGATTTTATGCGTAACAACATGCACCAACGTATATCTTATTAGTTCGTAAATTTATAAGACTTTGTGGAGGACCGAGGCAGTAATAGCCGGTATACGCAAATAGAAGGTTGGAGCAAGGTTAGGACCATGCACTTAGCAAATGTAACTAACGAAAGATAATGATTAGTAGGAAGATTTCGCAACAATTGCCATTCCTGAAGGAGGTGAAATGAAAAAAAAGAAGCATAAGAAACAAGTATGAATTCTTGGATCAATTTATTAATTATTACCTACTTAGGAAGTTGAAAAATGCTTCTCTCAATCAATATACCTAAAACGGAAATTTGAAGATAATGTAACTAATTAAGTAATTTTTACAACCATTATGTTTAGAATTATCCTAAGACGAGGAGGTTGAAAAGTCAAAGATAGATGATGTGGACGAGTATATGTGGAATAGAAATTACCTATCAATTTTTTGTTTTCTTTCATACAACGCTTGTTACAAAGACACTAAACTTACTTCGTCAATTACAGCATTCATTCATGAGATTATATACTTTCTTTTCATTCTGTTGCTTATTCGCAACACTTGCATCCGCTTTACCATATGCTTCTCCTGTCGAAGATTCTGAGTTTGACTTAGGATTATATTTGGAAGACTTAATTGAGGAAAGGGGATTGCTGGAATACTTCGACGGATTATACGAAAACGACGGAATACAAAAGAGAGATGAACAGTCAATCGAAAAGATCCTCTTGCTTGTCAACAAATCAGGTATTATTTGGGAAGCATTAGATGCTGTTGCAGGACACCCTAAAAGAATCCAATTCGTTGCCAATCAAACTGGAAAACTCATTAAGTCCCTCGGGGGTAAATTAGACTTAACGAAAATGTCCAAAATGACTTCTGGCTTAAATACAACAGATCTTCTTGAAATTGTCAAAGATTCTGGTTTAATTACTTCTATATTGGACGGTATCTTATTGGACGATGATTACAGATCAGTTTTGACTGATTTAATTGAAAGAGTTGTTAGACCTAACATTGGTATTATATCTTTCATTATTCACGATGTCTTCCAAAAGAGAAGTCTTGAAAAAAGAGCAAACTCAGATTACAGTGGAAGTCTCGAGACTTTTATCGGAAATACAATTTCAACCGTTTTATCATCAAAACTTTTCAGAAATACTGTTGCTGATGTTGTCAATGCTTTAAATGATACCGGTGTCGCTGTATATACCATCAAAAGATTTATTGCAGACGAGAGTTATCAAAACATGACTGCGGACTTAGTCAAGGATATCTACAACACAGGTGCTATCAAACTCAGTGGTTCTCTTAATGTAACTGCTATTGTCGACACTGCCGTTAGTAACCCCAAAGCTATTACCAATCTTCTTGGAAAAATCTTGAGTGGTAATCTTGACCTTGGTAGCTCGTTAGGTAAATATACTGGGGCAATTAAAAAGATTATTAAAGACTTAGAAAATGATGGACTTTTCGTTGAATTGAATCAAGAGATTTTTCCATCCTCTTCAACGAAGGCTTCATCTACAACATCTGCCTATAAAACAAAGAAAAATGTCATCGTCGATAAGACATCTGCGTCATCTTCTAAAAAGACAAAAGCTATATCCATGTACGGTAATAACAAAGAAAATTCACCTACTTCATCATCCAATTCTGGTGCAATTAGCTTACAACAGAACTCGAATATCCCAATTGTTAAATGTTTAATTTACTTACAAACCTTAATATTTGGTGGTGCTTTGTTCTTAATTTAAGAAAGATCGTCATTTAAACTTAGATCATTTAAAATTTTACTTTATCGTTATTCACAACTCTTATCACTACACATACCACCCCTATACCTTTTATCTTTTCTCTCCGTTTAATTTTCCAATTTTCCAATTTTCTCAATATAGTCGTTAATATTTTAATTAATTTTTTACTCATTTTATATGCAAACCATTTATTATGTCCTTATCGGGATCTTTCTAAGCCTAGCAAAGGGTTTTTATTTTTATCAGATGTAGGTAAATCAAAAAGGAAAGCTTCTCCAAAAATAGCATTTAGCTCACAATTGAAGAGCAATTGTGCCAATGACGAAGAATAATGATAATACTGAAAGTAAGAATCTAACAAAAAACCATGAAGCTTCAGGCTTTCAGCATCTAAACGAAATTGAGGGTGGGAATTCATTTAAAGACCAAATTCATTCTATTGAAAACGACAATCCGCTACGTTCCATCTCAAGCTATGATTCGAGTATAAATCAGTTTGCTCCCAATATAGACTCGGTTATGGATCCGTTTTCGCCTAGCATTTCTAAACCAGTTTCGCTGGAATTACGACCTGATGAACCGATGAAGTCAACATTTGCGTTTCCGAAGAAGTTAGTACGAAGCAAATCTCAACCCTTCTATAGAAGATCTTCAGAAACCTCAATTAGTCATATTAACATGTTTACTAAGAGCTACATTATTCCTGCGGCGAAATGGGCGTATTCACCACTTTCTAATGGCAAGAAGAAAGAAGAATTAATACCACATTATAAAATAGAATATTCTGTCTTCAAACCTTTGAGAAATATACGACCAGTCCAAGACGAAAACGAGTACGTTTTGCATTGGCAGAGAATAATTAATGAAGATCAGAATCAAGGTGTATATCCCGATAATTATTGGAGCAAGGGTGATTTTTCGAGGTTGGTTCTTAGCATTACAGATTTAATTGAGTTAGATGGTCTCCAACCCAACCGTATTTCTCAAGGGTCTTCAGGAAGTTATTTCATATATAACAGGAAAACTTGTGATGATTCGCAAGAAATATACAAGGCTGGTATATTCAAGCCAAAAGATGAAGAGCCGTATGGACCTTTATCTCCTAAATGGACGAAATGGCTACACAGAACTTTTTTTCCATGCTTCTTCGGAAGATCATGTCTTATTCCCAACTTAGGATATGTTAGCGAAGCTGCAGCAAGCATCCTCGACCAACAATTACTATCGTTCATTGTACCACATACGGAAATTATTTATGTAAAATCAAACTCATTTTACTATTCATATTTGGATAGACATCGAGCTTATTCAAGGTTGTCAAGTAAGATTGGCTCATTTCAATGCTTTTTAAAATACTATATGGAAGCACAGACATGGTTTCTGCATTTTCCTATTCCTAATGATGTTGCACGTTTACCTGATGACGGTGACATCTTAGTTCAGCATGATGATACAAATTTAGATTTAAATTTTAAATGGAACAAGAAAACTTTACAACAATTTAGAGAAGAATTAGAAAAATTGGTTATATTAGACTACATAATGAGGAATACGGATAGAGGATTGGATAATTGGATGATAAAAATTCAATGGATTGAGGTTGAACGTAATACATCTTTCAAGAAAATGGCACCCATCATTAAGATTGGTGCCATAGATTCAGGATTAGCATTTCCTTGGAAACACCCTGATCAATGGAGATCTTTTCCATTTGGATGGTTATTTTTACCATTATCTATAATAGGGCAACCATTCTCAATGAATACTAGAAATCATTATTTACCCTTATTAACATCTATTATGTGGTGGGAGTCGACTGTTAAGAAGTTGAAGGATGTTTTTATGCAAGATACAGACTTTAAGGAAAGAATGTGGAAGAAGCAATTATCGGTATTAAAGGGTCAGGCATTTAATGTTGTTGAAGTATTGAAGCTAAGCCATGCCGGACCTTTAGAATTAACTAGAAGAGAAACCTTGTTAATTCGGGATGATGAAATGAATGTTCCCGTACTGGTAGATTCAGACATAATGACAAACGCAATGAAAACAAGCATTTATGATTTGAACAATAGACCAACTGTTAGTGACAATAATATTCCAAGACACTACATTTCAGATAATTTGGAACCGAACGAGACAAGTCGATTATTACCGGATAATAGTAGTATTCATTCCACCAAGAGCGAACCTCAGTTCAATATTTCAGGATTTGAATATAATCTAAATTTCGGCGATGAACAAAGTAATAATTATGTAGATGATGCAACAAATACTAAAAAGGTGATCATCGAAAGATTGGAAAAGGTTAAGAGTAAACCACCTGTTTTTACTTGGTGTTGATAAATGTATTGACGTTAGATTTGCCATGTTCTATATATGCTTAATCTACTATTCCTTGAGTATACCGGGATAAGAATCTGAATTAACCATGCGATGTTCCTCGTTATTTATTTTAATTATACCATTCTCTTCCTTAATTCTGAATTGAACAATCGTTAATAGGGTATATAATGTCCTAAGAATTGGCGTGTCAACTCCATTCGCTTCGGCGATTTTTAGAGGATTTCCTATAATCACCTCCAACTCAAGTAACTGCTTCTTTCTTACATCCACACACATCGAAGGACTATAAAACAACCCATCACCAATATGAATAAATTTGTCAGTAATATCAGGCGATATTTCAATACCTTCACTAGCCGCTATTGCTATAACTTCTGCCATCGCCGGCCTCAAGAGTGTCTTGTTTGCACCTGTAATTTGACATCTAGTAACATCTAAATTGACAATAGCGGTTGTAGTATTAAGAACTGCATTATACACCAATTTTTCCCACCTCGTTTTCTCCACGTTTTCATCTATGATTACTTTATTATACTTATAATTACTGTATATCCTAATAAATGAACTAATTCCAAGTTGCTCTTTTTCAATATGATTCTTACTTTTTGGATTACTCCAAGCCCCTAAGTAAATTTGATCTTTATGCAGATTAGAAACAACACAATTAATATTAGATGAACCGATTAATGTAACACCACTTAATATTACATTATGTGGGAACTCTTTAATCATTGGTTTCTCTATACCAATACCATTTTGAAGTAAAATAATTACAGTTTTTGGGGTAACCGCAGGTCTTATAATATCTTCACAGGTTATTGGACCATCAGGAATATTCTTTGTAGTCAATAAAATGAAATCAAACTCACCAACTTTTTCGGACGCATTTTCTACTGACCCGACTATGTGATGTGGCCTCCAGTTGTCAATATCACCATATGTGACAGATCTTATAGTGTAGCCATTTTCCTTCACCTTAGCATAATCTGACCTCACGACTAAAGTAACATCCGCTTTATCATTAAGAGTTAAACTCAACGCTCCAATAGCTCCAACTCCTCCAGATCCAATAACAAGAACCTTCGGTTTATTTTCGGACATATTTAAAGAAAATATAGAGTTTAAGAAACCTTCTCAAAATTCACCGTTAATTTATCGCTAATTTATTCGATGATGCGATATTCTTGTCGTTACAAAAATCTACAATTACCCGATTTACAATTCATAAACTGCTTAAGCTTAACTATAACTCTATGCTTTTTGCATATTTATATTAATGCACGTAAAATAATATTATCTATTAACCATTCCAAATGTATTGCAATCTATATAGTGACTAACTCTGGCTTAAACTCACCTATACCTTCATACGCAAAAAAGTCCTTGGACTGAATAATTTTCAATTCAAAGTACTTCATAACATCGTCGTTTACTTTACTCGCAAGCATTAATCCGTTAGATATTGGTAAATTTTTATCCTTACAGTATAATTCAACACCTAATCTATGGGTTAAATTCAAAGTTTTCAGCATTATGGTTAATACTTGATTGACCGCCTTCGATAATCCTAATGACGATGTTTCATTGGAATTTAAATTATCGTAAAGCTTATCCAATAATAATGCACTGAATAAATCACCAACTCCTGTGAAATATGACTTTATGACAGGAATACTGAAGATTTCGATTTCATCTTTGCCCATCGTGGATATCGCACAGTATATTAAATCCTGGGAACTTTTCCTAATATCTGTCAAGCTTGTAATAACCACATACTTGATATTGAATTTTGAATGCAAATAATTTATTGCAGTTTTCAAATCGATCTCGGTCTCAACTTTAGAGTCTACTAGTAACTCTAATTCAAATTGATTTGGTGTAATAATATCCACCAACTGGTCCTCTAGTATTCGTTTATATTGATCAATACAGGACTCGTCGACATATAGAAACCCTTGGTCTCCCATGACTGGATCCAATAAATATAACAAATTAGGGTTGTTCAACTTTAAGGACTTGATGTTTTCGTTTATTACAGTTATTAGATGTGCGTTCGGAACATATCCCGTAATTATCGCATCATATTGTAGCTGAATATCCTTCAACCCTTCAAAAATGTTCACCAAATCAGTATCGCCAATACTTGATCCTCTCACCGAACCATATCCAGTATGATTTGAGAAGTTTACAGTATTGATATTATCAACTTCCCACCCTTGACACTGTAGAGGAAAAGTCGCCGCCCGACCTCCTACATATCCGTGTGATACATGTGATTGTATCGATAATACAGACTTCATTATAGACATAATGGGCCACGATTACCCAATAGATGTTGCTGAGGTTTAATTTTTCACAACAGTTCTGGGGCACGTGATGTTTTGATATGTATGTCGTGTAATTAACGTATAATACAGGAAAGGTACTTAATATTAAATCGTTTAAGGTAGCTTGACATATGATTTATTATAATGTTGTTGAGTGCTCGATTCATCTGTTAGGAAGTTAGAATAGTCTTAATTAATTCTCAATTAATTAATTACTGTTCGTTATTTAAGAATAAGTCAATCGTATTTGATGTAATTATGTTCTTCGTTTATATTCTATTCTCCACTTCTTTGTCATACCATTTCATCTATTCTGGTATGCACATTGTCACCTGTATTATTATGTTTGGCATTGCGTGAAGATTATAAAAGCACCAATATTGACACAAAGCCAACATGTGGTTTTTGCCAGAGGTATTAGCGTAAGGATGCTGAGGGACAATCTGTGTGGATACATGGCAGAATCATGATATATCGTCAATTAAACAGATCAATTGTTGATTTGGCCAAATACTTATGCCATTGGGGACAATACGTCGTCAATCTTGATTTCACAGGAAATATTTTGCCGAAATATTAACTGAAATGTTTTGCTACAATTTGACCAAAAGCACGATCTAGACTGGTGCAATTAATGTTTGAACTTTAAAAATAGCTTACTCGTGCAAATACGCTTTTAAAAATTTGAATCTAACATGATACATTTTTGGTACTTTACTACCAAATTACATTGGCCAGAGAGTGAGCACTTTGAATGAAAATGCTTAGTTTTATGAGACAATGATATGGGCATCCTTTCTGACTCACACATCGGTATTTTTGTAGGGATTAACCTTGATTGCTTTGAAAGGAATAAGGAGAGGCTTATAGATGTATTAGACACCATATAAGAGTATTGATTTGTCATTCTGCGACACCTACATTACGTGAGGTACTCCTATGCCATTTCCGTAAAACCATTGCCGAATGAGACATTGGAAATAATACAAGAATGTTAGGATTTGGGAAATATTTGCATGCATCACCTACGGGAAAATGAAAAGCAACTTCCGGCATCTATGAGGAAGAAGAAGTTGATAATGATGATGTATACATGCAAAATAGTGATATCTACAACTCTCAGCTGATTAAATTGATGCACGTTAAGTGAAAAAGTACATACTAGTCTACATGGATGATGATGAAAGATTGGTTGCAAAAATCTATGATTTCCGGAAGGCCAAGAGAATATTACAATTTTGTTTATATCCGCAAGAGAATATTGGAACAATGTCTTAAAAGTTAAAATGTCTTCCCTTCAAATTTTATCCAAAGACTCGGAATTCAACCTATTTGAAAGAGGGTATATGAAGGTAAATGGACAAATACTATCTAGTTGAGGGATACTTGAATTTGTTCAAGCTCCTCGATACCATCCCATTTTGCACACGAAGAGAAACATACCTAAAAGCTAAGAATCAAATGGAACTGTTCATGGAGATGTACGGGAAGAAAAACACTACATAGGAGAGACGGAAAGGTACGCATATTGATTTTGCATATCAGTTGGCGAGAGTGAATGGGAACCATGCAAAGATAAAAGGTGTCATTTCAAAACTTGACAGATGAATTTCAGATACAATAACCACCAGCTTGTCATCCCTCGTGTGATTACTGTCTTGTCGTCTATAGGCATGTGCTCGATTGTTGTCCTGCCATCTAAGGTGTACGTTCGCTTGTCCTGCTGATAAACGTGTGCGTAGCTTATATATGTCGAATTCAAAAGGCAGCTTGTTCCTCTCGCAGAAAATAGAATTGCGTTGTCGAAGCTTTCAATCATCATCTGTAGTTAGTTGTGCAATTTCATAAGATCACGACCCGTTCCTTCCACATCGTCGATGCACGCAGACCTCACCACCCCAGCTCTCCCACATGCCACCTCCTCCCAAAATGCTGCGAAAAATGCAACGCGCACCTCCAAATTCAGGTGTAGGAACATTGCGCTCCGTAGTACAGCTTTTCTGGGTATTCGTCAATTTCAACGCCCCTGCCGAGTTACCATGCTCGGATGTAACCTCCCTCCCTTCTCCTCGACCCACGAGCCCATCCTGTCCTCGCGTGTTGCATGTTTATTTTCAACAGTAATACCTAGTTTGATAGTAATTAGAATCATGATGTGAAGACAGTAATAATTTTAGTAGATGAGATTACAGAGATGATAGTCAATGTTAAGTAATTTACAAGCGTTATGTTCGTAATATTCACTAACCACCTCAGATGTGGACCTACTAACGTCGACACATATAGATTATATCCCAAAGCGGAGTGATGGTGTACAGGTCAATTACTCATAAGTTTATGAGCAAACTGTTACCAGCGGAAATAGGCGCTACCGGCATAATAACCAGTACATATTTACGTCAAAAGAAATAGAATTTGTGGATTCTAATCAATTTTTATCAGACCAAAAAGTCAGATAAGCAAATTACTACGGAAGAAACCCAAACGTACCCAGTGGCCGCTGTCGTCTACCTACTCCGCATCAGTACACCCAACACATCCACCTTTCCTTCTATATAATGCGTCATGTGCTTTCTCCTAACAAAAGGGCGGTGCTGCCATCGACGCCATTACGTCATTGCTAAAAAAATTAAACGCGATACAAACAGCTAATGTATGGTCGGTAATTACTGCTCCTCGTTATAGGTCCATGGCGTGGGTCTGGAATTGCAGAGTTTTGTGTAATTCTCCCGGATTATTCCATTATTCTCCATATGTTAAGTACCATATATTGCGGATCATATTCATTTGCCACTGCGCTGAGGGTCGACGGATCATACACGACCATATCTATAATTAAATATTCCCGTTTCAATTGTCAACATACATTAATTATAAAAGAGGATCATATTCCAAAAATATCACAGGTGAGTAATTTTAATTGTTTTTGTTAAGTAATTATTTACAGATTATTTGATAAATACATTAGGTTGATCGGTTGGTTATTGTTAATTCACTGAGGTATAATACAGAAATATAATAGAGTATGGCCGATATTGTTGATAATTTGGAGACGAACTTGAAATCGTCGCTTCCGCCCAGAAAGAGGGCGAAGACCAAGGAGGAGAAAGAGCAACGTCGAGTAGAACGTATTCTCCGTAACAGGCGGGCGGCTCACGCCTCGCGCGAAAAAAAGAGGAAACACGTCGAATACTTAGAAAGCTATGTGTTGAAGTTGGAGGACAACTTGGCGAGGTTGCAGAGCAACTACGAGAACGTGTGCGACCAGGTTCCGGCGAAGCAGCTTGCGAAAATGGAGTTGGACGAGTTAGACGATTTGCGGGAGTTGAAGGACAAGATCCACACCAACCTTAACGGGTCGCTTTCGGCCAACGAGGGGGGGGAAGACAACCTCGACGACGACTCCACGCCACCGGCAGAGCAACCGGAGACCAAGAAAAGAAAGCTTTCGACCACCAACAGCAGTTGTTCAATAACCACGGACCTGAACGAATCAGTAGAAGAAGTGAAGACGCCGCCGGACATGGTCGACCACATACCACGCATCAAAATGGAAGCCACAAGTGATTCGAACGAATTACTCTCGATCACGAACGAAAATGTGTACTACAACTACTTATCGCCGATTTCGATCAACTCGCCAATCAATTCTCCTATTGACTTGACGTTGAAAAAATCGTTCGAAGACTTACCACCGTTATCATTGACTGGAGAAAACGAGAGTGATCTTGATTCATTAAAGGTGTACGATTCAATGGGGCAAAATTCAGAAGAGATTTTGTTGCCAAGAAGTTATGATCATTGATGAAGGACTATTGAAATGTTGATTGTTCTCTGCTTGTTTTATGTAACATAGAGGCTAGGAATTGACCGGAGCTGTATATTAATTTATTTTATATCCGCCAGGAGGTGGTTTAAGTTAAATTAATATACGTGGAATCTCCTTGTTCCGTGCCTGTTACATATAATTCACAGCATCGAAGTAACATTCTTATTTCAAATGATGGCTTTTATTGATGATTCCACGTAACTCTTATTTGGTCTGCAGCACCAATCGTACCGACCTTTATTGGATCAAATACAAATTCTAACGACAAACTAGATATTGGTAATGGCCCGGAATGTCAACGTAGTCTCGAACACTTTGGCAACTCGTTTGATTCAATATTAATACAACAAAATGACCAGCACGACCCGTTACTGCTCAACAGTATCGAGTGCAGTGATGTAAATATTGATGAATTTTTATCGATTTAATTTTGATGGGGACAGGGGACTTTATATTACAATTTATTTCGTTTGGTTTATTTTATTTTATTTCCTTTAGAAATATGGGTTTGTATAGTGGTACGAATATTCCACTAATGCAATTTTGCATTATTATGATCAATGGAATTTGGCTGATGAACGGAGGTAATCTATTAACGGAAGCATTTCGTATGAATTTCAGGCGCTCCTTGATTGTGCAGCGACGATTTATGTGAATGCCATGTTGCATGAGTACTCAAGATCGAAGTCTAATTTATAGATGTACTAATAGTAAGATTTGGAAATTCGTAATAGTATATATGATTTTAATAAATATTAGGTATAATTATTATTCTGTAGCAGTCAGGTTCCTGATTTTCCCCTAGTGGTTTTGTGTTATCTGCGAAATTTAGGGTCTGATAAGAAGCAAAGTATACTAGTGATAATTAAAGGGATTGATTCATTCGTTATTGAAATGACAATAACGTTAAATGAATTAGGAGAGGATATAATATGTTCTAACATTGCCGTCCATTTATCACCTGAAGGTATATTTTCATTATCTTTGGTCTCTCATAGCTTCTATAATTATTTAACAACTAATGACATCTTTCATCTCTTATACTTAAAAAAGTTTGGTTGTAAACCAACTCCACTAAATTTGTCAAATTACAATTGGAGAGAGTTATTTAAAATAAGAAGTTCCAATCAGGTAAAATTATATACCTGGGGGTCATCGCAATTAGGAAGATTGGGTTACTTATTAGGTGATGTTCCCCAAGAACATGTATCGAAGTCTGGTATTTTGAAAAGTGTACATACGCCAACGAATTTGACGGCTTTTAACGAATTTGTCATTAGCGATATTAGTGCAGGGGGATTCAGTTTCCAAATACTTACAAATGGGGGTGATCTATATTTCACCGGTGTCAATTGGAAAAAAGGAGAAATGTCCACTCTGACGCCCGGCCCCTTTGAAGCCCACGATTATAAAACAAATGCTGCATCAATACCCCATGTTGAGAATATTGGATCAAGAAGATCATTAAGTGGTATGGTTATGCCTGGTATTGGAAGAAGATATGATAGAGACATTGAAGTATCACCATCTACTCCATCTGCTGATAGACAAACTAATTCGAATTTAACTAAACCACCTGAGCAATTAGACCTCAGTCTACCAAATTCAACGCATTCAAATGGATTTCAAAAAAAAATAAAAGAAACAAACTTTATTACAAAACTACTTTTACCAAATAACCCTGAGTTTCCCGATAGATATATTACTTCAATAACAAGTGGGAGAGAACATATTATTGCTACTGATAATTACCAGAATATAGTTTCTTGGGATACCGGAAATACAAGTAAAGTGGGAGTCCAAATAAGATTTGAAGGATTAAGATATGATTCAATCAACAAGATTTCTGCGGGTTGGAATTTGCTGGCGTGTTATATCAACCACATTGGAATAGTCGTTTGGTATTCAAGGGCACCTGTTACGAAAGAATCATTTGAAGCCAACACCATGGTTTCAAATGCAAATTATTTAATTATTCCCGATACTGGTAATTGCAAAATTGATGACTTCCTTTCAGGTTGTGACTTTATACTTTATATAAAAGATGGATTGCTACAGCGATTCAACTTGCAAACTTATGAATTTGCTTCTGGGTCTGTTGATGCAAATTTAATTGAAGATCCATTCCCAGTATTAGGATTTAATAATTGGTTAACTAATTATAATATCCATAATAATGGTAGAGTAGCGTTTACAAAAATAACCGGCTGTTATAACAGTTTTTCCGTCTTTACGGATGACGGTATGGTATTATTGGGTAATAAGGCTATAAGCGAAGAAGAATCGAAAGAACCCCCAATTATAATACCACTGCTACAGAAAAACCACATAATACACGTCGTAATGGGCGATTATCATTACATGGCCCTAACAGATGAAGGTGATTTATTCTCTTGGGGAACTGAATCTAACAGATGTGGGTGTTTGGGTTTAGGTGCAAAAGAAGATTTAGTTAAAAATTCTAATAATAACACGGTCACAGATTTAGGTCCAGGCAGAGGTATGGTAGTTGATAACCCCAAGTTGGTTAAGCCACCTACAAGTGAAGGTAAATGGCTTGCTATCACTGCATCAGGTTGGAATTCAGGAGGCATATATATTCCGAAGTAGTATATAGTCGTATAGTCTAAACGATTGTGACCGGGTAACTTTAGAGATTGTCACCCTTTCCCATCAAAATTTTTAGCGCATGCGAGATATTAATGATCAAATAAACTGTAAAGGCAAACACAAACCACAATTGATTATAGACGGCATTGATTTGAATATATTAACATACATGCTATAAACGAATCATATAACTAATCAATTCATTGCAAAATAAATCATAATATAGCTTATTTTCCTATAATTTAGAAATTTAAGATTCCAAACCAATCAACAATATTCAATAGTATACAATTTTATCAATTTTAAAGAGGAATTTCCGGAACTACTCTATACATATATTAGCGTGCAGAAAATGTCCCAATATAGTCCAAAGATGAACAATAATAGCAATGACGATAACAATCTTCTAACCCCAACACAATCACATCATTCGGCACATACTGTCACTACAAGAAAGAGACGGTCCTCATCAATAATTCAACATCTTGAGCCTGATACTTTAGAAACAAAAATTGATCAATCATTAAATCCCAATGTTAATGCTAACTGGGTTCACTCTAAAGGGGCGTGGGTTATTCACATTGTGTTAATCTTGTTTTTGAAAATATTTTTCAACTTCATAACAGTATTGAATAATGACTGGAAATGGACATTGACCAACTTGACATATAATATTGGGTCCTACATAATGTTCCACCAGGTTAAGGGAACTCCATTTGAATTTAACTCTGGTGCTTATGATGATTTGACCATGTGGGAACAGATAGATAATGGTGACCAATACACCCCGACCAAGAAATTCTTAATGATCTTGCCAATCAGTTTATTTTTGATTAGTACTCACTATTCAAATTACAATTTAAATTTGTTTATTTTAAATGGGGTTAGTTGTTTATGTGTTGTAATCCCAAAGTTAGCAGTGTCTCATAGATTGAGAGTTACTTTATACTAGTGCTACCGTCAATCTTGACTCTTCAAGTTGATAGAATACGTTATCATACGGTATAGAGGTATGCTAAGATATAGCTATATTGCAGTATAGAGGTATAGTGCAGTATATTAGTGTACGAATTGGTTACCTATCATGCAGATCTACATATTGTGTGATATACTATAGTAATACTATAGTAGTACCATGGGGTAATGCTACTGGTGATGTTTTTACTTATTAATTAATATACAATATAACGTAAACAAGTTGTAGACTGTACGGTAAAACTTATTTGAACGATACTTTATCTTTGCGTACATAGAATATTAAGTATAATTATGATGACTCGGTTGACTCGGTTGACTCGGAAATTGATAAAAAAATTAATTAGCACGATTGCGTGATACACCAATATTTAAAAAAGAATTATTGCTATCTTTTCAAAACGAATTGAAAATTTAAATTAGAAAGGCTACTATTCTTTCCTCTCTAAAGATACTCTTACATTTTTAACAATGCCATACGCTTTATCTGAATCGCACAAACAATTGGTCGAAGGCCACTTGAAAGACATTGATCCAGAAGTAGATCAAATTATCAAGGATGAAATCGATAGACAAAAGCACTCTATTGTTTTAATTGCTTCTGAAAACTTTACTTCAACTGCCGTTTTCGATGCCTTAGGAACTCCAATGTGTAACAAATATTCTGAAGGTTACCCAGGTGCAAGATACTACGGTGGTAATGAGCAAATTGACAAAATGGAAATTTTGTGTCAAGAAAGAGCTTTGAAGACCTTTACTCTTACTTCTGATAAATGGGGTGTTAATGTTCAAACCTTATCCGGTTCGCCAGCTAACTTGCAAGTCTACCAAGCATTGATGAAACCTCATGAAAGATTAATGGGTTTAGATTTACCTCATGGTGGTCATTTATCTCACGGTTATCAAACTGACTCTAGAAAGATTTCAGCCGTTTCAACCTACTTTGAAACTATGCCTTACAGAGTTGACTTGGCAACTGGTTTAATTGACTATGATATGTTAGAAAAGACAGCGGTTTTATTCAGACCAAAAATTTTAGTTGCCGGTACTTCAGCTTACTGTCGTCTTATAGATTACAAGAAGATGAGAGAAATTGCCGACAAAGTTGGTGCTTATCTCGTTGTTGATATGGCCCATATTTCAGGTTTAGTTGCAGCTGGTGTGATTCCATCTCCATTCGAATATGCCGATGTTGTCACCACTACCACCCATAAATCCTTGAGAGGTCCAAGAGGTGCTATGATTTTCTTCAGAAGAGGTGTTAGATCTATTAACCCAAAGACAGGCCAAGAAATCTTATATGATTTGGAAAACCCAATTAACTTCTCTGTCTTTCCAGGCCATCAAGGTGGTCCTCACAACCACACCATTGCAGCTTTAGCTACTGCTTTGAAGCAAGCGTCTACCTCTGAATTCAAGCAATACCAAGAACAAGTCTTGAAGAATGCTAAGGTTTTGGAAGAAGAATTCACAAACAAGGGTTACACTTTAGTTTCTAATGGTACCGATTCTCACATGGTTTTGGTTTCCTTAAAAGATAAGCAAATTGATGGTGCTAGAGTCGAGACTATTTGTGAAAAGATTAACATTGCCTTAAATAAGAATTCGATTCCTGGTGATAAGTCCGCATTAGTTCCAGGTGGTGTTAGAATTGGTGCCCCAGCTATGAGTACCAGAGGTTTAGGTGAAGAAGATTTCAAGAAAATCGTTTTTTACATTGATTTTGCTGTGAATTACGCAAAGGAAATTCAAGCCAATTTACCAAAGGATGCTAACAAATTAAAAGACTTCAAGAATAAGGTATTGAATACCGAAGATGAAAAATTACAAGCTGCTAAGAAAGAAATTTCTCAGTGGGCTGGTGAATTCCCATTATCTGTCTAATTCAACTTTCATTTTAGCTCATTATAATGTGCGTAACTTTATGAAATATATGAATTAATATTTACTATACAATTGTAATCATTGAAGTTAATTGATAAGTTTGGTGTCTGTAAAAATCTTTGTCAATTTACCTTCTTTAGACCACCTCTTCAAATCTTCTTCAGTGCCCAAAACTTTTCCATTAAAGTAGATAGTAGGGACCCATTTTCTACCGGAAATCTCAGTAAACGCTCTTTCTAATTCTTCTGCTTCATTATGATCTTCAAACTTATCTAACTCGATTATACGAATCTTATCTTTAACATTGTATTGATCCCAGATATCATAGGTATAATGGCAATCTGGGCACCATGACTTAGATAACATTAAATATGGATAATTATCAATTAAATACTGGGCTCTTTCAAGATATTCTCTAGACATTCTGTTGGGGTTTTATATCTAATTTTTGCCTGAATGTGATTCTATTAAAAAAGAATGTCGATTTATCCTCTATTACGCGATTAATCCTCTATTACGCGATTAATCAAATTATCGGACAACCTACTCCGAATAATTAAAATATTAATCTAATTCTGAATTTCAAATAGGCTAAAGATCGAGTGTGTATAATCTCAACAGACTTTTACAATGCTACGCATATATAGAACATTGTATATATATCTTCAATAAATGTCTTCATTATAATCATGCCATGACAAAAAATGACCTGACCCCATTAAATGCTCATATGCCGAAAATTTCGCATTTGAGCTGAATTCGAGAAAAGGACCCCGAAACCAAGTATCCCTTTCTAATTCAATTTCCATAATTTAGGATAGACAAGAAGCACAAGTATGTTGAATCTGAAATTACAAGCAGCAGTCGATGATATTGTGAATCAATTCACTGTTACTGAGAAGTTTCTTCTAGAAGCAACTGAGGAATTTACTAGGTCAATGGATACTGGTTTAGCAAAGCCAGCTTCTAAAAGAGAGTACATGCCAATGATTCCCACATATGTCACTAGTATTCCCACTGGTAAAGAAAAGGGCTTATTCTTAGCAGCTGACTTAGGTGGTACTAATTTTAGAGTTTGCTCCGTCGATTTGAAAGGAGATCATACGCATGAGTTGAAGCAATCAAAATACAGCATACCATTAGACTTGATGAAAAACTCTACGGCTGATAGCTTGTTCTCGTATTTGGCTAAAAAGGTTGAAACATTCTTGAAAGAACATCACAATGACCTTGAAGCAGGAGAGCATTTGAAACTAGGATTTACATTTTCATTCCCTATCAACCAGACTGCTTTAAATAGGGGTAAGTTAATTCGTTGGACAAAGGGATTTGACTTACCAGACTGTGTTGATAAGGATGTTGTTGAATTATTACAATCGAACGTTGACTTATTAGGTTGCAAAGTCGAGGTGGTTGCATTGGCTAATGACACTGTTGGAACATTATTATCAAGAGCTTACTCAAATAATCCCGAAGAAAGTAATGCGAATACTGTTGTAGGTGCTATTTTTGGTACCGGTACTAATGGTGCTTATTTTGAAACTTTAGATCATATTCCTAAGTTAAAGCGATCAGATATTCCGGAAGCCGCCAAAGGTATGATAATTAATACTGAATGGGGTTCGTTTGATAACACCCTTAAAATATTGCCAGCAACAAAATACGACGAAATAGTTGATTCAGAAACTGCTAACAAAGGGTTTCACTTATTTGAAAAAAGAATTAGTGGGATGTTTATGGGTGAAATATTACGTGTTTGTTTGATGGATTTATTTAAACGTGATTTCATATTTGTTGATTTATATAAATCCAGAGGAGGTTCATTGCCTCATAGATTATCTGAAGAATGGTTATTATCATCCCAAGTTTTATCTTACTTACAAATCGATGATTCAACTGATTTGAAAATGTCTGAATTAATATTAGAGAATGAATTAAGATTGCCTACGACTAAAGAAGAAAGATTAGTTATTCAAAAGTTGACACAAGCTATTGCACATAGAGCTGCTTACCTATCAGCCATCCCATTTGCGGCTATACTTAATCGGGTCAAGAGCCAATATGCTCATGATGATAAAGATTTTGAATTTGGTTGTGACGGATCTGTTGTTGAATTTTATCCAGGGTTTACAGCATCTATTTTAGAAGCATTAGATATAATCAATCCATTAAAAGGAGAAAACAAGAAAATACACTTGCGAATTGCCAAAGATGGCAGTGGAGTTGGAGCTGCGTTATGTGCCAGCACTGCAAAATAACTTGCATTTTTAAAATTGCATTGAATTTTCGAATCCTGATTATGCGAATTATATTTTAATATGTGTATTTTGGAACCTATCGTATTGATTGAATTGAATTGAATCATCGTCGTCGTCGTGCTAGAGATACAAACATGTAGTAATTGGATTTGGGTATATATTTCTATGTTTTTCTCTATTCTCTCCAAGTTAAAATTTAACTTGATAAGGCCATTATATTACCAAATAAACAATTATAAGTTAAAATCAGAATAGATGAAAATACGAACTTCCAATTTTTACCCATCCCTCTGAATATATATATTTACTGTTTTCAGTTAATTGATTAGCAGTGAAAATTTGAGAACTCTGTAAATGACCCAACATTTTTTTAAAAGCACACCTTTGTTTCATCGGTTCATAAGTTCATATTAGTAGACAGAACAAAAGCTGAAATAAATGGCCATTCCATAATTAATATTGGTAACTCAATAGAAACAGTTTGTGATAAATTTACACTCTCTTTCCCGTTTTGTTTAATTATTAATGAACATTAATAAAAACAATACAAAGCTCGATTCGCTTCAAATAATAAATATCTCTACGATTGTATTGCGCTATGATTGTATTGCGCTATGAAAATAAACCAATATCCCGATACACTACACCTTCCTTTTATTTGGCCAAATGGATTATCGTAAGGTATATATTCAACACTAAATGATATTACTTATCGTAAATGAAGCTACATGGAGTGCCCCTTCAATATGTGTTGAAATTTCATTACCTCTATGAGTTTCTAAGTTGATGACTTATATTTTCATTTTATTAGATAAGAAAAGGAAATGTGATATAATTGATCCATTTTGCCAAAGGTGGACGAAGCTGAATCTCGTCCTCATCTTAAGTTAGGGACTGAGCGACTAAATAACAAAATGGTTCTCTAAGGAATCTTGGTGTTAACAGGTAGGAACAATATATGAAAATTTATGACTATGAGGTCGATATAAAAATTGTTTACTCCTTTCCTTTTATCAAATTAGTGGCTGTCTTCGAAAGCCTCGATAGCGCTTATTTATCACCTGAGAAATGACTTGACAAGAATGAGACATCGTATGAACTTTGCGTTAAAGAATTCACTTCACGAGGTAATGAGTGGATATGAGTGAGCACAATGGAGTAGCCAACTAAGAAATTGGCCAATATAGTTATGCCCAGTTTGAGGACTTTTGAATTACTATCTGGATGTCTAATAATCAGTTCTTAGAGGTTCCTGATGTGCATGCTTTGGATTTAATGAATCAAACCTTGATTGGATTAAAATATGAATAATTTTCTATTATCGTTAACATATGGTGGCTATATGAGTGACCTAGAATCATGGCGAACAATACATAAAGATTTCGGACAATACAAAAAGAAACTTGATATTCCTACTTCTTCATTTGTGAATCTTCTACTCGGGTTGATTCATCTCATTAAGCATATTGATCCCAAAATTCGTATTCTCCTGGGAGAAAATCTAATATAATTAATCAATATCGAGTTAAATAATGCGAACATAGAGAAGTAGGTGATATCATTCAGGATCCAAAATGAAATTTAACTTGGTTTATGTTGAAGGATGAAATCATAGAACCTTATTTGTTGTGTTTTGACATATCTTAGAAATATGAAGTTGCAAAATTTCGCGATTTTGTAGTCTTAAATTTTATTTTTCTTAATTAAGGAGTCTTTGATGTCTAGGCAACATTTTCAAAACCCACAAAACTCCATCAGATGCTTATGTTCTCCCCTTTTACTGCAATTGAATAGGGGCTGAATTATGTCTAGTTTATATACCTATGTTTATTTGGAGAGGAGGTGGACTATATGTACCGGAAATGATTGATTGGGTTTGATCGCGGATTCATTTCTTGAAGTAAATTCTCTAGAGTAACGTTCATTTCAGTATCAGTGTCAGTTTCAGTTTCAGTATTAGTTTCAGTATTATAATATATA